>JAJOZX010004813.1:0-322500 GCA_023014485.1 Bathynomus jamesi | reverse complement strand
ACATTACATATATATATATATATATATAATATATATATATATTATATATATATATATATATATATATGGATCTTTTCCGTTTGACTGCCGCCATTGAAACATAATTAAACTTTTTGTATTTTGTATTTTAACTGAAATGTCTTGATGATACAAAATAAGTTACTTTATAAAAAAGCTTTCTTAATTTCCCCTTCAAATTTTGTTTCTTATAAACAATTTTAATTACTTTCAAGATCCATGCTTAATTTTTAAGTTTTAATCGTGTACTCAGAAAAATAAGGGGATCACCTGAAGATCAGGGCCTCCAGCCTTCTTTAGTTAGCTAAAAATATCACGACCTAACCTAACCAATCGTCAAGGTCGTACAGTTGACCTAACGATTGGTTAGGTTGGTCGTGATATTTTCGTTAGTTAGCCTTATAAGGCTAAGTAAAGAAGGCTGGGGGCACTCACCTCTTATGTTTCAATGGCGGCAGTCAAACGGAAAAGATCGATATATATATATATATAATAATATATGATTCAGGAAAATATGAAAAATTCACACAAAAGCAAAATTTATCTCACTTTAATATATATATATATATATATATATATATATATATATATATATATATATATATATATATATATATATATATATATATATATATGACGCATTGTAACAGATTTACGTGACCGTTCTGCCACACTCCAATCATCAACGTACTTTCCAAACAAGACAGACATTTGGAAATATCTTCAGTGCCATCATAAATACTGAAATAAAAGTGTACAGAAACTCTTTAATGGAACTGTGTATTCGCAAAAATACTCCTAAGTATTTTCATTTCATTTATAACATTTTATGGTAAAGAAACTCGCAGTTGAATGGGCGAACCGATTAACTACTATTATAACCAACGGGAAAAAAAAATTCCGAATACTTTCGAGTTTATAACAACTCCCTTTCGGGAAATATACAGTAGATACATTTCCCTGAAAAGATGACGTTATATAAACACGAGAAAGTACTCAGAGGAATATTTTGTCTTTCCTGCGGGTCATAATATTGTTATAAATCAGTTAAAGTAAATTTCAGTGATTTTAATCCATCTAGTGAATACTCGTATTAGTGAGTACAAGTGTTAATAAAACATTATCCATTGAAGAGGACTTCAAAAGGATATCGTTTCGTTTCTCCTTTAAAGGTAAATAAGAGCTTTTAGCTCGTAAATGAACATATCTCTGTTCGGTTTCGTTTCGCTACAAAGCTAAAAGAAGAAAATGAAATGCAAAATTGATGACGTAGAAAATTAATTATCTTCTTCTATTTCTTTCTTCTATATTTTCTATTTTTCTACTACTTCTTTTCTACTATTTACGTCTAAGTGTTTAGCATTCATCTTTTTGCTACCAAAGTAGAGGATGTCCCTTTTTTTTTGAGGATTCTCAAACAAATACACGTGGAATATGGAAATAGAAGGTTAAAGCATATTTATGGTTATAAAAATATAAGTAAATACATCTGAAAACGACTGTAATTTTGTTTACACTCAAATTTAATTACGTCAAAGGAGGCTGAAAAAAATCGTCCAAGATCCGAAATTTTAAAAAAAAATAAATTTAATTAGTTTTTGTTTTCAATGAAAATAATAAAAATTTTAAAAAGGAAACTAAAAAAAAATCACTAATTAGTAATTTCTTGGTATTAAACAAAATCGGCAGCTGTTAAACAAGTTATTTATTTTTATAGTGAATCTATTTGAGAATGAATTACCAAACCTGAATTTACTTTTTAGTATCTCGTAACTTATTCGGAGAAGTTTTTACGAGACACTGTTGTTACAGACAATATTTTTCTTCGAACTTATTACCATTTTCAAATTTCAGTTATTTCTCTTGTTTACAAAATATCTTAATGTAAATAAGCACTTATTTTTATCTTTTACCTCTTTAGACAGAACACGGATCCATAATGCTTTCTTTCTTATCCTCGTAAACGTATAATACAGTGGCGCTCATAAGTATTCGTACAGAGAAATATTTCAGTTATATTCGTCCTTATCTTTTTATCATGCATAGGATAGTTATGAAAAGTCTACCGTTTGTTTGGGAACATTTAACAAATAAAAAATTAGTTTAACTCTAACATATTTTGGTGTAAAACATCAAAGAATTTTAGAAAAATAAAAAAAGTTAAAATGCAAAAGCTTTGTACATTTACTTACAAAATTATTTCATACTTTGTGTATCTACCTTTTGCTTGCGTGACTTCAGTGACTCATTTTGGGTATTTTTCTAAGAGGTTTCGACATCTGTCAGTAGAAATTTTAGCCCATTCTTCTAAAGAAAATTGTTGCAATTCATTCAAATTCAAAGGGTTTCTCTTGCGGACGGCTCTTTTCAAATCAAACCATAAGTTCGCGATTAAATTGAGATCTGGGCTTTGACTGGGTCACTCGAGAAGCTTGAATTCTTTTGTTGAAGCCATTTCATGGTGCTTTTTAATGTTTTGGATCATTATCTTGTTGCAGTACCCAACTGCGACCCATTCGCAACTCCCGAACTGAAGACAATACAATTTCTTCTAAAATTTCCTGATATTCCTTCGAATTCAAGATTCCACCAATGACAACAAGCTTTCCTGGACCAGAAGCACTAAAGCATCCCCCAAAGAAGCAAACTACGACCACCATGTTTAACAGTAGGAAAGATTTTTTTTCCTCGAAAGCAGGATTTGATTTTCGTCAAACATATCTTTGCTCGTTGTTCCCGAATAACTCAATTTGGTCTCGTCTGTGCAGAGAACGTTCTTCCAGAATGCAAATACATCATTTTGATGATCCTTGACATACTTGAAAGGAGCTTCTTCGTGCGCTTTTCATAGCAGAGGTTTTCTTCATGCAACTATTCCATGCAGACATTCTTTCTGCATCCCTACGGTAGAGGGATAGACATCTTCGATTTTAGACATTCGTAATGTTTTCGCAAATATCAGCTGCAGTCACTCTCTCATTGTATCAGTTGCTCGGAGACACTAGCACCGGGCCTCCGGACTCTTGGATTTGCAGCAGCCATTCTTTCAATCAGTCTAGCTAAATGTTCTAAGATCTTGCAAGCGTTATGCGGAGTACTTTCCGCACTATAGTTGAAGCACTTTGGAACGAGGGTGAATCCTGGTGTGGTTCTCGAAGTTGAGCTCGGCCTTAGTCGTAGGGCATCCGAGTTGTGGAAGCGATTTAATACACAGTGTGAAAACACACCCAGAATGAGGAACTGAAGTAACATTTTTTTCCATGCGAGTCTTAATTCACTCTTCAGAACGTTTAGTGAACGATTTTCTACAACTGCAGTGACCGCGACGCGATTCCCCAGAATCGCGTCGTGGTCGCTGCAGTGTGCGGGCCTCCCAGTCTGTCAATGTAAAATCACACGCGACTTGAGTCGTCAGTCATCATTCACAAGACGATCCTGTGTACGGCCAGATTTAGTATAGTAGTGCAATGCAATTGCAAATGTTGATAAATGTTGCGTAAGTTATGCAAGAAAGGGGAGGGGAATATTGCAAGATGTTTTGCAACAAAGAGGGAGGGGGGATGTCGCAAGAGCAACAAGGGGTTATGCAAGTTGGAGGCGGAGTTATCCCGCAAGAGAAAGAGAGGAGGAGAGAGAGAGGAAGAGAGGTGTTCGCCTGGCAGGAGTCAAGCGCATATTAAGACTTCAGCCGCACGGCCGTTCTCTTAATATATTCCTAATCAGCCAGCTGGCTTAATCAGCCAGTTGGCTTATCTGGCTGAGCTGCCAGAATGCGCTATTTATTTAATTAAAGCATATATTCTAGCTTAACCAGCCAGTTGGTTTATCTGGCTGAGCTGCCAGATTGCGCTATTTATTTAATTAAAGCATATTCTGGCTTAACTAGCCAGTTGACTTAGAAGGCGTAATTGGCTTGTTCAGGTGTACATTGTTAGGGTTGCCAGATTGTGCTATCCAGATATTTTTGACAGTTGGCTTAGAAATCCGTTTTAGAGGGCAACCATTTGCTGTAATGAAATGTCGTGTACAACCAAAAGAATTAAATAAAACACCATTACATCATTCTGTTTATTTATACGAATTAATGGATTCAATTTCACGAAATATATAGAAAAATATACAATGGAATATATATGATCAAAAATAATAATAGCATAAGAAATACGAACGATGAATATATAATTAAAATAAATATACAATGGAATATATATGATCAAAAAATAATAATAGCATAAGAAATACGAACGGAAATATATATATATATATATATATATATATATATATATATATAATAAAAATATACAAAAGGTTGTAGTATAATCAATATATGAGTACAGAAAAAAAAATATATATATATATATATATACACAGTTATATTAAATAATTAAATATATTGAAAATAATAATATACAAAACGAAGGAGTATAATTAGTTGCATATTAGTACAGGAAATATATATACTGTATATATATATATATATATATTATATATATACACATATATAATATATATATATAATATTATATATATATAATATACACACATTTAAATAATTAAATAAATAAATATACATGAAAATACTTTATGTTCTACGGCGCTAAACGCTAAACTCACACGTAATCGAGTCTACATTCACATCGTTAGTACTTTGCACTACACGGTAAAACAGTTCTTCAGGATGAACAGTGTAGGCAAGCTCTGCCCTGTACCGCTCAAGTGCTTTGTACCAAAGTTCGGGATATTTCGAAGAGTCTAACCCTTTTAAATAAGCATCTAGCTCTAGACCATTCTCGTCTTGTTCATTCCTACATTCGATGAATCCGTCGAGCAGAGCGGTGTATGCGTATTCAAGACCGTGTCAAAATAAATCATACCCGTAACACGAGCGTCTAATATAGGCTTCAGCTTGCGGAATCCGACGATTTCAAACATTCTGTCGAGGATGAAACGGTTTCGCGTAGGGACAAGAACATTATTATCAGATGCATTCTTCCACATCAGTCGTATATCAATGCATGGCTGATCGTTATTTATACACAACGTGCAAACAACGGCATATGAGGGGGCATCACTAATCTGCTCTCTTCTTGTACCTACACCTGCAGTTATTTTATAACGGTGCTCTCCCCTCTTCTCAACTATCACGAAGACTCTATTCATCTCCTCAACACTTAAATAAATAACATTACGTTTACCGGAGTTTGCTTGCCTGCAAATCGTTTTAAGTACATAGTTAATGGTGCCGGTTTCACGCCTGAACACGCGCAATGACTTCGTCATGGACACATCGTACGCGGCGTTGAGAATGCTTCTCAAAGGAAGTTCCATCGTATTCGCACGTCTAGTCGGTTCAAGCTCTGATATGACTATGAGCCACAGGCGGGCGGATCGGCTCGACGGGCGGAGTGGGTCAGGCTGATGAAACGTGTACGGGTTTGTTCGAACGCGTGTGTTTCGGAGGGGTGAGGGACACGGGTGGGGGCTCGATGAGGGGAGCGAGTCACACCATAAACTGTTGAAGCGCGTACAGGCTTGTTCGAATACTTGTGCCCATTGTAGTGGTAAAAATACTTAAGATTCTCCATGATAACAAGATTTACATTCTCAGCCGTAGGGTACGAGTAGTCGGTATGATGTAACATGACATAATATCGCTTGTCACATCACTCATCAACAAGACTCACTATCCACAACCGTTGCTTATCTTCTGAACATGTTGTTTCTTCTACTTCGTGGTATATGTGAGCTTTTATAAAGGTTAGGTCTACAACATACTTCAGTACATCGTTTGTACTATGAAATCCTACAATACCAGCCATTACTATTTTTCGTCTACGCGGGAGAATACACGTCTGATCTCAAGGGTATGTAGAGGTCAACTAAGCAAGCAGGGATAGAGATATGCTCAGGTAGTGGCAGGAGTCACGTGACCGATCTTACAGTGAGTGGAGCGTAGCCTTTTATTGTACACACACACACACGCACGCACGCACGCACGCAAAGGAGAAAATGAAATCTTAATTGAAGCAAATATACGTGATAAATAAACATATCGTTAACAATACACATATATATAAATACAATCAAGGATTAAGGTAGCCAAAGGGTACGGTATCATAGGTACTAGGCACCTGGTAACGCTTCCTATAGGTGTTACGGCATACCTTCGTGCCCCTAAGTTCCTTCACACACCCCAGTTTCTGCGCCCGAAAATTGTGCGTCCCCACAGTCAGTTGGGGCGGCTGGTCACCCTCATCTTCCAAGCACACTAGATCCTTCAACGAGTCAAAGTTAACGACTCGACGGTTCGCATGGTTAAGCGTGATACCCTTACCCTTCGCGATATACTTCATATCATCCCCACCCTCACCCGTACCCGATAGGTTTTTGGCCCTGTTGATACAAACGAGTCTGCGTATGCACCATCACCATACTCATCCTTGATCTCATCAGTTAGCTCTCCGAGGAATTCCCCAATAGCAGACATGTATTCACCCTCCCTCGCTGTTAATATCACGCTCTCTGTGTCAGCGTACGGCACCCTCCGTCCAAGTGAGTGCAGTGGACCGCAAAGTTTGATGCGGGTGTGAGCCGTTGTGAAGCTGGCTACAGGTATGTTTGTAACCCGTGAGGTATCTGTGGCCAGTTCGGTGATGTTGTACTTTATTATGTAAGTATTACCTCCATTCACGATCTCCATAACCTCTTTATCAGGAGCGTTGGCATAATGCCAGACTTCACTATAACTTTGTGCCAAATGAACGTTCCCTTTGCCAGTATTCTGTGCAAATTTTCCCCAAAGACTGTTTAGACACAACTTTGCACCAAAGCGCTTGCCAGGATTCTTAACAATTCGGGAACGGTCAAGCTGTATACCTTCATGGGCACGGTAACGCTGAATACAAGCCGGTTTTTCATCTTCGGTATCAACCCCTCGCGGATATCTTGATGCTTCTACTTTATCCTTCAAAAAGCGTTTATATATGGTGTGAAAAGGGTGGGTAGCTTTTGAAACCTCCACACCTCTTGTATCTTCAGTATTTTATACCCATGGCGAACGGCTAGGGCCGCTCAGGGCTTGTATATACGCCTCTGATCTTACGCTGGTGGGTTGTATGGTCACAATCGCCGTTGTTCTCTTCTGCGCACTTCACACACAGGGGAAACATGAGCTTGTGATCTATAACGACGGGTAAAATCGGCATCCATAAATCGTGAGGGGGGAGCACGTCTACGAAAGATAGTCCAAAGTAGCGCTCATTCAAGTTAGCTGAAAACTCCTCGATGGTTGGTATGGTAGGGCCCACCATTTTTTCAGGCGCACTACGGGGTACGGATTGTTCTTCATCACGTAGGGGTATAAAGAGCAGAAGTCGTAGTAGTGGAGTTTCACGCCCTCCGTAGGCGGAAAGTATAGCTTGAATGGGTTTGTGCGCCCTCCAAACAAGCTGTCACTGCATTTGAGGGGGTCCAATACCATTGAACGTTTGATGGCCCTTATTTCTTCACGGTACTGGGCATCTGTTTCCATCCGTGCATCATACTCATGCTCCCACACGATTTTGTGAGTGAACTGGGAGCCTGTAAGTTGATCACGGTTACGGGTCCATGCGAGGCTGTGGGCGGGGATCTTCCATAAAGGTCCCCTGTGACGTCACATTCATCGCGCGGGCATCCATGCCACCAGCAGCCGTTAAAGGAATACACAGTCTTCTCACCAGTGGCTGGATCCTCACTTAGGACATCAACCCAAAAAACACGACCATTGACCTTAACGGGCACTTCACCCGTGTTGCGGGCATGTTTTATGTACATCCCGGTCTGTTGCTATAGGTGTATGAGCCAGTAAATAGCCTTGTGCACATAACTGCGGGGGTTGTTTCTGTGAATGACTGCTAAGGTGTCTTTAGGCATGAAATTATTCTTGAACACTGTAAAACATAATAAGGCGATCGTGGTACGACTTGCAAAGGATCGCATTTGAAACGGCTATGTACATCCTTCTAAAGGCCTGGAAACATATCCTAAGCACACGCACATCATTTACGCAATAACGTTCACATTCATCGGCTATATTGTATGGGCTAGCTTCATTAAAACTGTTGTAGTAGCGGTCAAAATCTTCACGCTCACTATCACTCATGTTGGTGTAGTTAAAGTAATGTTTGGGTGGAGGTAGTCCTACGTAATTCAAAGTTTCGTTAGTGAGGAATGTGTAAGGGAAATACCCTTTTGAAACTTCAGCGGCTACGCCCATAACCTTGGGTAGCTTTGCTAATTTACAAGGTGTGAACAGTAGGGTGTCTTTAAACTGTACATTACCTCTTATCTGCATCTGTATTAGTTTGTTGCCTCTTTTCAAGGGATCACCTGTAAATATCGCAGACGACTCGTGTTCAAGCAACTCCTTATAAAGGAACTGTGTGTCAAATTTCGCCCCGTTATGGGCAAGAATATACACAGTCATTTTTTTAACTTGTCCGCTAATTTGACACTATAGGATACAAAGAGTTTCACAGGGCTGCCGTCTGCAGTCGTTTTAAAAACGTTTGTTCGTTTTCCACATTTGTGGCACTCGCCACACTCGATCTCCATGCACTCATCTCAGATAGTCTGACTTACGAGTAAATGTGGAATGACCTCTTTGGACTAGGGTGTATCATGCTCATGTCGAATATTGAAAAACTTGGAATTTCAAGATTGGCAGTACGTATTCCTATGTAAAACTGAATTTTAAGAGGGGTTCTTCTTCTGCAACTTTTCCGAAAATCGCATTTAAACTAAACATGCTTCTAAAATCGACATCGTTCAACCCGCGTAAGAGCTTGAAAACCTCGATGAGTTGTCCGCGCAGCCTCCGAGTTTCCAGCGAAAACAAGTTCAGGGCGCGTAAGCGTCGATTGTAGCCCATATGCCTAACGGAAGTGATTAACTTTGTGGCCCTCGCCTGCACTCGCTCCAGCCTCTCAATATCTTTCCTGAGGGTGGGCGACCAGAACTGCACAGCATACTCCAGGTGCGGCCGAACCAGGGAATTGTACACAGAGAGAGCACAATCTCCTTGTTTCGAAACTGAAATTGCCTCCTGATATAACCTAACAGCTTCTGGGCTTTCTTTTCCACCTCCACCCACTGTTTCGTAAACTTAAGGTCGCTGCTAATTAGCACACCCAAGTCCTTTTCTAAATCAGTCACCTCGATATTACTCCCCAACATCGAGTAGTCCGACTTGGGATTGGCGTAGCCAATGTGCATCACTTTGCATTTACCCAAGTTAAACGGCATTTGCCAATTTTTGGACCACTCTCCTATCCTACCAAGGTCCGCACGCAGTTCCTCGATCGCTTCGGGCGTCCCACATTGGCCCCAAGCTTCGTGTCATCAGCGAATTTGGCGATCCGACTGACGATGCCACCGTCGATATCGTTTATGTAAATGATAACAACAGTGGCCCCAAAACGGAACCCTGAGGAACCCCAGTAGTGACCGAGGCCCAACCCGAACTAACCCCTTTAATTACAACCCTCTGCCGCCTATTCTTCAGCCAGTTTTCAATCCACCTACCTATTTCCCCACCGATACCCAGCGCGCGCGCACTTTCGCCATTAGCCGGAGGGAGAGGAGAGAAAAGGGGCGAGAGGGAGAGAGAGGAGAGAGGGGGAGAGAGGGAGAGGGAGAGAGAGAGGAGAGAGAGAGCGAGAGGGAGAGAGAGGGAGAGAGAGCGAAAGGGAGAGAGAGAGAGCGAAAGAAAGAGAGAATTGTACATATATAGGACAAACTTTGCTTTCGATGGATTCGGCCCGAATTGTTCATTCTGGCGAAGGCCAAACTTTTCATCCCGCCCTAGACCTACGGTTTAACGGGGTGTGTATACATAAGAGAGAGCGGGAGAGAGAGATTCCTGCTAGGGCACCTTGGTTACCCATTTATCTACCAACCGTGGAAGGACGCGCCGCCACCGGGTCTCGAACCCGGCGCATATAATCGTGTGTGCGTAATATTTTATGGGCGTATAGGCGGTGTGTACGTGCCAAAATGAAGTATACACTGTGCCAACTGGCTGATAATGCCTGGAGGTACTGGCTGATTCAAGTATGACAAATGCGTCACATTATACACTCTACGTTAATTCATAATTAATACGTTATAGTTATTTAATTCGGATGTATAAGTCACTGTAGGGAAAATAAGAGGAAATAAATCAGAGGGACACGGTAATAAAGGGTTTACAACCCTGGTACAAGAGTGAGTGACATTGGTAATTAAATATATGCACTTATATACAGCAATACTTACTGAATTAAGTGCATTTGGGGATGAACTAGGTAAATGAGTAAGGAAGTACAAGCAAGAGTTTAAACCATGCCACATTCTATGGACATGCATAACCTGATGAGATTTACAAGTGGGTGAATGGGGTTAAGATTAATTACCATGGTTTCCATGACAATTGTAAAAGGGGAAAATGGGAATAATTCCGGTAAAATCTAAAACAATCTAAACCGTTGATTGTTTTATTTCTACTTTGAGAGAATGAAACCAAGGGACATTCGCTTCTTTGAACGAACTTCTAATGGCACAAACATGGATACCATTCGAACATAGGAATGGTAGATCGCATGGTTGTGACACAAGGTCGTCCACACCTTGGTAGAGTTTAGATTTTTCGAAAGTGGTTCCACTTCTCTATAATTGTAGCAACTGTCGTAAATGGAGTTCGAAGTTCTTCTCCTATCTTCCTCTAACTCTTTCCAGACTCGTGTGCAGCAATAACAGATCTCTTAAGATCTGTAGACAGCACTTTACCACGACGACTCAGTGCTTACGAATAGCTTGAACATACAGTCATCCGCCTTCCACGAAGATTCACAGAGAAAATTCTAGAATTCAGAATTGCCAACAGTCTCTAATCAGTAAACAGCCAGTTACTGATAAAATATTTAAATTCTTCAAGCCTAAGGAGGACACATAGAGTATTAAATAATTTGGATCACCTGAAGATCAGGGCCCCCAGCCTTCTTTAGTTAGCCTTATAAGGCTAACTAACGAAAATATCACGACTTAACCTAACCAATCGTCAAGGGCGTACAGTTGTCCTAATGATTGGTTAGGTTAAGTCGTGATATTTTCGTTAGTTAGCCTTATAAGGCTAACTAACGAAGGCTGCGGCCCTTGATCTTCAGGTGATCCAATAATTTTGTAAATAAATGCACGAAAACGTTTGCAATTTAACTTTTTTATTTTTATCAAATGCTTTATCCAACAGTATGTTGGAGTTAAACTAATTTCTATATTTGTTAAAGTTTTCCAAACAAACGGTAAACTTTTCATAACTATCGTCTGCGTGATACAAAAAACAAGGACGAATATAACTGAAATATTTCTCTGTACAAACATTTATGATGCCACTATAAAGATATTAAAAGATACACGAGACCAGGTTGAATATATATGAATTTATTGAATTCTCTAAAAATATTTATAAAGCTTGAAGCTACTTTGCTCTTTCAGAAGCAGCTTCATTACTTCTGATACTTTAAATCTTTTCCTGCAGGGAGGGAGAGTAGCCCAAGTCACGGGAGGTAATTAAATCTAAACTCACAATGAAAATGAACTGACAATAATTTTCTTTAAATTATATGTATAACCATTTACAAATAAATTGTCAGCAGACTGCTGTCACAGTTTCAAGTAGAAAAAAAATAGTAATTAAAAACATGCTTCTTGGACAACAAACCCCCTTTTCATCAAAGAGTGCTTCGCCTGCTGCTGCATTTGACATTTGATCTACAGTCACCAAAGTTAATAGTTCTTCCAAGCTTCACTTCATCACAATCCGTATCGGGTTCGGGTCTTTTCAGTTTGGCGGACTGCTCCAGACTTTTACAAAACTTAGGAAATCAATTATTTACAAATTTTATCCTAAGGAAATGTAAGTTGAGTTAGGTTAGGTTAGGTAGGTTAGGTTAGGTGATTAGGTTAGGTTAGGGTTAGTTAAGTTACGTTAGGAATTAGACATGTCCTTAGGATAAAATTTTTAAATAATTGATTTGCTAAGTTTTGCAAAATCTGTAGCAGTCCGTCAAACCAAAAAGATCCTAGGGTTCCTGTAAAACATTACAACAGTTTATTCTTCATTTTAGTTACATTACAAAATATTTTGTCTCGCCTCTGCGAACTTGACCTTGACTTACGTTACCGTAACCAAAATAAAGAATTTTTTTTCATTGGCTGGAGTCCAAACCACCTGTCAAGCTCGGTCGAGATACAACCAAGCACTTTGCAGTTTGTTAATAGATAAATACACAGACTGGAGTGATCACAATGCCTTTTACCACATGTCGGTTAGCAATTCGAAAGAATATTAATAAAAATATAATTTATTTGTATTTACGATTCTTTTATTTACTCAACAAAATTTATGTCGACTCCCGATTTCACTGATTTCTAAATTATACTTTTAAAAATTATATAATATATATATAAGCTATATATATATATATATATATATATATATATTAATATATATATATATATATATATAATATATATATATTATATATATATATGTGTGTGTGTGTGTGTGTGTATAAAAGTGAATTTGGCGTTTTTCAGACATTTTTCTTAAGTGGTACGAGGTCAATCTTTCCTTTCACAAAATTTTCCTGATATAATTTATGGCAAAACATTTTCTAAAACTCCAAAGAAGAGTTACATCAATCTTTGTCCAAGTTGGTCTCTCCTTTTATTCGATTTATATATCTTCTCTCTCCCTTTTTTTTCTACTTATTTATTAGAGCCAATTTACATTCTTGCATTTTATCATTTATCTCGTTTGAATTTCCACTTTCGTTCAGGCAAATCTCTCTCTCTCTCTCTCTCTCTCTCTCTATAGATATATATATATATATATCATACAATCTATATTATACATCCTTTAAAATTTTCAATTTAACCTCCTCCCCCAATGCTGACTACACCCCGCCCAAACAAAAGTACCCCCATCCCACCCTCCCCACTTCGAACCTGTAATGTTCATCTATCTTGGAAGGGTAAAGCTATGAGCTCCAGACGCGGATTAATGAGCACGATACCAGTGGAACAGAGGAAGACACCCAGAATCGTTAAATGTTATTTCTTCATTATTCTTCCTCCAAAATCTTTGAAAAGTAAACTACGAAATACAAAAAATGGAGTTTAGAACACTTTTTTTTAACATGAATCGTTGTTTGTATGATGCACTGAGATTACTCGCAGTCATGCTATATTAACGAAGAAGGTAATCGCAAAAACTGCTTTACTTGTGGATCTATTAATTTTTACATATACACTGTACACAGGGTTGACTGAAGTAAATAAACATCCTTGATTTTTTTTCCAAAAGTTTTGATTTGATTATACTGGTCAACAAAGTTTTTGTCAAAGAGATATTTTTATTTGAACTATATGTAATTTTTTAGTTGATTACGGAAATGAAAACAGAATTTTTCTATCACCCGCAGTTTTAGAGTAACACACGAAGTTACATTACTTAGGATTTGAGTCAGAATAGGAAGGGGGCGGGGCTGCCCCTTGCTCCTCCTCTGCTTACATGTTGCTGCACATCACTGCTGACTTTCATTTGTCAGTTACTCACTTGATTTCGCTCAGTGAACATTTCAGGTGAGTTCAATATGCATTTTCTACTTTGATATTGCTATTACGTCTATAAATTAGTCCAAATTTCATTTTCAATTCACTAAATATTGGTGGGTGAGAGACAAATTTTGAGGTCATTTTTGAACTCAAGGGTAAAAAAACCTATAAGATCCACCCATTTTTGTTCACGTAACCAAAAAAAAGTTTTTCTTTTATCATCCAGTGTTATAAAAGTCAGTAAATAATAACAAATTTATTGAATCAATAAATGCAAAGGGGAAAGGAACACGATTCTAAATATATTGATTCAATTAAATTTATATTACTTATTAATTATTAATAATCATTAATAATTAATAATTAATTAATAATCATTAATAATCATTAAATAATAATAATAATAATAATAATCGTCTGTGAATAACTTGAAAATTATTAATATGTGGTAATAAAGACGACATTTGTGAATAATATTTTACCCAATGTAAATTTTGTTAGCCTTTTCCATTAACATCACGTGTTCTTTTCAGCACTATTTTTTTTAACTAAGTTTTTGGAAACTCCACAAAAGGTGGTGGTGAATATTGAAATCTTATATGGAGATTTCAACAAAATGAAAGTGGGACAGAAGAATCCAAGTTCGAGAATACGAGAGCAAGTTAGGTCGTTGCATACATATACGCAACATCCACCTTTGGAATGAAATTAAGTATAGAGAAAGAAGGAGGGTACAGGAAAGGGGTTGCTGTCAGTCGTCCCAGACACTCGAGTTTCAATGAGGTGAGGTTTAGAGGGGGAGAGATGCTGTTCAACAGATTGGAAATTGGAGGAAAGGCCACGAATGTCGCAGAAATTTATGAAGTGAATAAGAACATCTAGAATAGGCAGCAGCAGAACCAGCCCCGTTGCTCGGGTCTGCATTCCCGGTATCGGCAGCAGGGGAGCCAGAAGTGGGGACATTTATGGTTCCTTTCCCAGGGGACTCCGAAGCTCTTGAAGTCGATGCCATTTTTTTTTTTTTTAAGTTTTGGAAAGATTGGGTAGTGTGTAAGATGCATGTGTGTGTGTAGTGAAGAATAGTGAGAGAAGTGCGTGTTTGAGAGCATGCTGGACTGCTCACAGGATAGATGAGACTTGGAAAAAAATCAGCTAAGGAAGGCAGTGACAGGAGAAACGGGAGTTTCAGCAGTCCCCATCTCCTGCCTAACATATCCCCCCCCCCCGGAGTACTTACCTGGTCGAGTGGTGTCTACAATCTCCTCCTGTAAATGAACATAATGTAAGAACTTAGTCAAATTTCAGAAAATGAAGAAAACATTTTGGCCATGTTGAACCGTGACGTTAGTCGATCCAACTACTACTGCGCATCTCGCGCAGGATTACGGGGGCCTCACCTTTCGTGAAAGGGCGTCATGTGACTATGCAGTAGCTCAGGTAACACTCGGTGCCGCAGTACACCTGGGCGGCACCATCTTAGGTCATGTGATTTTTATGTGACCAATCGCTCTCTTTTGAAGGCGTATCCTTTGAAGGCGCCAGTCATTTCAACCACTCACACAACAGTAAATTTGAAACGTCATGTATTTTGTTCGGCGCGAGAACGCATGATATAGATGTCATGCGCGAGATCATTGCCTCTTAACCTTTTTAATTTAATTAAACAGAATAATTTTAGATAATAAGGCCATTGAGATAGTTAGATAATGTAAAAGAGTTATAGTTAATTATAAATTTTAGTATAGAGAATTTAAAATATTTTTCTACGTTATAAGTATGCATGATGAAGGAATTAAAGAAAATCTGGTTGGATATGTCATAACTGCAGACGATTTTTCTGGGAGGCTGCTATAAAAAGCAAGCGCAGGCAGATAGAAGAGGATTGAAACGATTCTGGATAATTCGATTCGAGGCATTCGGACTTCATCAATTTTTCATTATTCCAATAGGTTTTTATTTTAAATTAGGCCGTGGGTAAGATGTTCCATCATGAAATCCAGTTTTTAAAATCAATTTAATTTCCCCGCGAGTTAAGGTTTTCCCTGCTTCCTCTTCGCCAATTGTGATATTATATAACATTACTCAAAGCTTAATTTTATATGTGAACTTAAAAGTACAGTAAAATTTAAAAACTTTTTCATGTTTTCTTCTCACCGTGTTTTCAACAGTGACTTATTTATTTCGTGTATATATATTGTTTTGTATAGGCCTTCTCTTGGTGATGTTAAGTTAAACCTTCTAATAAACATACTGAAACTAATCATGACACATTACTTGACATTTAATTGTTAAATTGTTCTTAAGCCTATAGTGAAACTGTTAGCATCCGCGAGGTTGGTGTTTATGAGAGGTCATATCCGGGGTACTGTAACCTAGTTCCAAGTTTACTTATACGAGTTAATCCACACTCTGTACTTCATGCTACCACTTTGTTCGCCTTAAGCCACGTTACCACCATGTTGTTCAGTAAACCACCACCTTTACCACCTTCGTTCTCACCTTCGACGCCACCTTCTTTCTTTTTACTTCATAAGCCTCACCCCAAAAAGTTCACTCCCTTCAACAGAGGCCTTTTCTCTGTAGCTTCTTCAAGAGCTTAGCCACTGCCAATCATGTTGATCTCTTTTGCGGAACCGAAATGAACTCCACAAAAGTTATTTGGAAACAAATGGAAATCACAGGGGCTTCAGGAGAATAGGATCTTGAGATGAGTAAAAACATCCCATTCCCAGACTCCAAAAGTTGTGGAACATTTTGATTCATATGTGGCCCCGTGTACTAATAGAACCCTTCGCCGGCGGCCGTGATTACGGACGTAACTTAACAAAATAGTTTATTTGCGATTTAGTTATTGAATTTACACCAATGATAGTTTAATTTTTCCCTAACCACAATATAACCATAGTCCTTCATTTATAAAGGGAGTGACAAGATTTTGGGCTACTCTTTTATATATACTTATTAGGGTGGTGCAAAAACATATAGGCAAAAACTAGGATCATGTTAAGAATACCGAACCCATTTACCTCATGTTAAGAATGGCGAACCCAAAATTCAACATGTTAAGAATAGCGATGGTGATTGCATGATTTGGATCACCTGAAGATCAGGGCCCCCGCCCTCAGCCTTCGTTAGTTAGCCTTATAAGGCTAACTAACGAAAATATCACGACTTAACCTAACCAATCGTCAAGAATGTAAAGTTGACCTAACGATTGGTTAGGTTAAGTCGTGATATTTTCGTTAGTTAGCCTTATGAGGCTAATTAAAGAAGGCTGGGGGCCCTGCTCTTTAGGTGATCCCATGATTTACCTTCGGTACTAACAGTCAGGGTAATATGACAAAAGAGACCAATAGCTTCACAGGTTTTTACAAAATTCTCCATGTTAAGAATAGCAAACCCAAAAGTTTCCATGTCAAGAATAGGGAACCCAAAATTATCCATGTCAAGAATAGCGAACCCAACACCTTATGGGTTCGCTATTCTTAACGTGATCCAAAAACTAAAAGCAGGAAATTTAAAAGTCTCACCCATTAATATTTTTTATAATATATTGAGGAAACACTATTTGTGAAGTTTCATCCAAATCGGAACAAATTTAGAGGTGTCACATGGTTATCCATATTTCCCTATTTATGACACGAGGCCAGTGTAGACTTTCGTGCGTCAGGAAACTTTTGACGAAGCTCTTCGACCACCTGTAGGAGTAATTTCTTTTGCTTCTCTTTTGTGAGGATCTGGTTACATTCCTGTATGAGGGCGAGACCTCGCTCTGCAAAGTCATTCACTACCCAAAGTCCTTGAACTCGGTTGCATGCAGTTTTGTAGTCTGGATGATTGTCCCACTCAGTCGGGTCAAAATTTAGGAATTCTCTGGGGAGGTCAAGCTTTTGGTAAAAGCTCCTGGAATTATTTGTGATGAAATCAGCGACAGTCACACCCGTTTGGGATCATCCTCAGAAGTCTTCCTATTTAAGGCCTTATTCATCTTTCTTTTGATATCCACTGAAACCTCTGGGTCGAAGAAGGCGAGGGGTGCCACATCCTCACTGAGGTACCAGAGGTTGCGGGAAAAAGCATTGATGGCCACCTTAGAGATAGCTTTATCCTTGTATTCCACTAAACGTTTCAGAAAATGGCGGTCATGGTTGGGCTGAAGATGCTCTTGGAGCAGAAAACCATGCACGAACGTATTCGCTAAGAGTAAAGCTGACGAATCGCCGGATGCCAGCATTTTCTTGCCTAGTGAGGTGGAACTGATTGTGAAAGAGAGAGATCTTGATGGCATAAATTATCTTAGCCATCCAATGAGCGTGATGGAAAGCGCCTGGACGGTTAAAATGGTAACCCCCGAGGTGGAGCCACACCAAGGCAGATGAGAGTGAGCTCAAGAAGCTCACGATAATCATCTCGCGGGTGAACATCCTTCAGTTGCTCTTCACAGACGAGAATGATCGTGTTGTTTTGATCTCTGCTAAATTCATCTGTTTTAATTTGACTCCATTTTTCGTTGAATCTCTTAAAGAAAAGGATATCAGGACCCGTTGAAAAGCCAAAGCACTCCGTGAATACCTTATCTGCCCCAATTTCCATCACGTGGTGACGACAGGCAAAGTGGAAAAGACTCCTGCCGAGTTTCTGCTGCAGAAGTGTGCAACAGCCCCATATTGCTTCTTGCTGTATCGAAAGACATTCCTTGTATTCGGTCTTTAATCCCTCACTCCTCCAAACACTCAAGGATAGCCTTGGCCATATGTGCTCCTGTACCTGAATACAGAATTGGGGTGCCAAGCAGCTTCGATGTCCCTTCAGCGGAAACAAGAACAGAAAGACGGTCCACTTCCTTTTCTCCTTTAAGGTCAGAAGCAAATTTGCTATCCCAATGGACAGTGAGGGCGTACTGGGAGCAAAGGAGTCTTTAATCTCGGCAGCAATCTCCTTTCGCTTCGTACTTGCATTTTCTTCCGGCGAATAGTGTCTCGGCTAATGGAGAAGTTGGATGGGTCATGACCAAGGCCAGATACCGCCTCTGAGAGGAGATAGCCAGCATTTCGGTCTGTTAATCTTTGTGCGATCCATTGCAGAAACCAGAGTAGGAGTGATGATGTTCCTCATTTTCCTTTAGTGGAGTCGAAATTCCATTTGGACTGAAGGCCCTACTTCGGCTTTATCAGCACAACTTGGCCCTGCTTCTTCAGGAATCTCTGATTCACTACTACTAGAACTAGCGCAAGTTCTAATATCAGTGAAGCCTCGGCCTTCCTCTTAAGTTCGTTTTGGTGACTTTTCTTCTCAGCCTCCATCCTATGACGCCTGCAAGCTTCTCTATTTGCAAGTTTATGGTCGATTTCCGACATGTATCCCCTCCTCTCCTTCTCCCTCTGAGCCAGAAGAAATTCCTTGTCTTCCTCGATGAGGATCATGTGGAGGGCTTTTGCGTAAGCAATATCGAGGAGGTTTTTCGAACCCTTCACTGAAGATCCGCTCCTTTTGCAGTTGCGGTTGTGCCGAGCCGAGTTTGCCCCCTTAAGTAGTTTACGCCATTCCTCAAAAAGGTTTTCGACCTTCTAGATATTATGCTGTTCATCCGAAAGAGGAATTCGCGCCATGTCCCAGAACTTTTTAACTTCCTGACGACGAGTGTGGAGGCTTCTCGAATGGTTTTTTTCTCTTGCTTATGGAGGAAGAAAAACCGCCGGAACACGTCCCCCTTCGAGGGTAGTTTGCGACCATTAATAGACAGTGCTGGTTGTCCGACAAGCCAAACTTCTGTTTGGTGGCGAGTGGAATGTTTCACTTCAGAAAGAGTCATAATACACAACCAGATCTGCGGAAAAAATGCAAATATATAAGGAACAGTGTAACACTACATAACAAACACTACATAAGTAACACTGTGAAATTGTAACTTATGTTGTCCTAAAATACCGATATTTATACCGATATTATATTAAAATACCGGTATTTATTTTAAAATACCGATATACTACATAATTATACATACCTATCACTCACACACTGAATCGCGCAGAATACTACCAATATACTGATGAAAAAATCAACAGCAACGCCCGAATCAATTACGTACGATAATAGAAAGCAGCACATAAGTGCCAGGCGTACGAGCAAATGATTACGAATACTCATGTTTAGAAATAACTATAATATTGTGAATATTGTGAATACACTTGTTAGATATGGAAATAAGTTACCTTAGCACGCAATATTGCAAGCCATAAGGTGTCCTTAAAAATGGACAATGTGGCAAGTAGTATGATGGCATTTCTGACGAGGAATTTCGGGTGCTTTGAATCCTGCCCCTGGAGGCCTTCGCCTCCGTTATGAGGGGCCCCCTTCCTTAAGTTCCTCACCCCATTTATGGGGTCTCACCGTCCTTAATGAAGGGCACTTGACCCTTGAGGGACCATTGCGGGGCCCCTCATCCTTAGGGGGGGGGGGGGAATTAAAAAAGGATTCGTCTTCACCTTCCTTAAAAAAAAAATCATCTTTGCCCACTTTCACGAGAAAAAAAAATCCTCCTGTGGGATCCTATGATGGTCGTTCATGACGCAAAAAACAAACAAAATCAGACAAAAGCATGCAAAAGCATACAACATTCGAGTACCTCTTACGCAGCGTTCCGGCACGTTCCGACGTGTTCGTGAACTCGTTAGTTTTATCTTTCTGGAAGTGTTCGTGCAAAAGATCCATTTCTGGAGCACCAGAATTCTGCTGATATATATACGTACAGGGTGTCCCAGAATTAACTATCTATTTCAATGAAATCGGACAAATTTTTTAAAAACACACTTTTATTTATGTTTATCATGTTTAATATGTGTTAAAAATGTATAAATTTCTAAATTTTTTCATAATTTTATTTTCATAATTTTTTCATTATCTGGTCCAATGAAAGACCGTCTGAAGTCATAGAATGGCAAAGAGACTCTCCAAAAGTTAACGTGTGGCTTGGAATGACCAAATCCAAAATTTATGGCCCATTCTTCTTTGCGGGAGCAACTGTAACAGGTACCGTCTACCTTGATATGCTTCAGCAGTTTCTCGAACCACAGCTTCTTGATGATGGCATTCTTGATAATGTTGTGTTTCAACAAGATGGAGCACCATAAATTTTGGATTTGGTCATTCCAAGCCACACGTTAACTTTTGGAGAGTCTCTTTGGCATTCTATGACTTCAGACGGTCTTTCATTGGACCAGATAATGAGAAAATTATGAAAATAAAATTATGAAAAAAATTTAGAAATTTATACATTTTTAACACATATTAAACATGATAAACATAAATAAAAGTGTGTTTTTAAAAAATTTGTCCGATTTCATTGAAATAGATAGTTAATTCTGGGACACCCTGTATATATATATATACTAACGAACTTAGCCAATATATATATTTCGTATATAAGAACTGTAATATAAAGCAAATACCAAAAATTTCTTTAATGTTATCCATGATGTCATTGTTTTTTTCTGTTTAAGGTGCTTTCAACCCTGCTGGATTATTGACACCATTTTTTTTTTTTTTTTTCATCGTTTCGGGTTCATATATTAATAACGATACCACACAAAATAAAATTAGAATAAATACAGTCAACTCATAAACAAATTTTGCCTTGTTCTAATATTTGTATTACGAAATAGATCAAGAAACTATTAAATAAATTAATTTTAATGTCATTTATCTAACCTAAGGGGAAGCTATTATATTTCATTCCAATCGTATAGTAACGTGGTAACAAACATCATGAACAATAAATATTATCATACCTATATATATCACTATATCAGCCCTTTTAAAAACACTAGAATGATTGCGAATACATGCATTTTATATTTCATAATTTCAAATATCGTTATCTTTCCTCATAGTTCATCCAATTAAACAATAGTGGCTGTCCTAAGCTATGCATGAATATACATATTCAATAACTCAGCCTAGTCATGCATGCATATTCGAATAGATTCAAATACTGAATCATCAATTCCATCTCTAAATATCCACTTAAACATTATTATCATTATCATTAGTACTATTATCTACAAGATTATTTAAATTAATCATTTGATTTCTACAAAACAGCTAGCATCTCAATCTTTTAAGTAGCATGACGTGTACATTATACTGTTTAATCATGCTATTTCATTTCCTATAGTCCTACTAAGTTTATCAACATTATCATACAATTAGCAATCTATAACACACGCACACACACACACACACACCACACACACATATATATATATATATATATATATATAAACAGATAAGATGGTTTGTCGCGAAAATCAACTTTCTTAATATTTTCAATTTAGATGATTATTATTATTATTATTATTATTATTAGTAGTAGTAGTAGTAGTAGTAGTAGTAACAGTAGTTTAAAACTTATTTTCATTTCTACATATCTGTCTAGGTAAGCATTCACCACATAGATGTAGGTATGTAATATACCAGAAACAACCAAATGTATCCAAAGGTTGTCTGATGCATTAGTGTGCAAACATGATTACTCTTTAATAAATACCAAGGTAGCTCGTACAACGTGTACAGGTCTGCAAATATTAAACAACAACGATATTGCCATCATTACGACTAAATTACACTAAAACAATCAGCGTATCAAATGAAAATTTTCACTTAAAACATATGAGCTATCATCCATTAACCTCATTTTATATATCTACCTGACCATCGATAAACAGTTAGATAGGTAAGCACTCAGACGTTATAACTATTTAGGGTATGATTCTGATTAATCAGTTAATCATTGTTTCGAATTTAATCATTAATTAATCAAAATATATTTTTAGAAAATGATGGAAATGATTAATTTTCCTCATAATTTCAGCATCATTCTACCTTAAATTTTGTAATGTATCATTTGAATTTGGCACCTTTTTGGATGTATAAATTGTCTATTCCGCCAATGCCTGATTTCTTGAACTATAAAACAAACTAAATGTTTGAGTAAAATGTTTTCTTCGGTCTTATCGCACGCAACAGAAACAATAAAGCTCTTTCTTACTCTCTTCAGAAGCATTTAATTTTTATTCATATTTAATCAGTTAATCATTGATTAATTAGAAAATTTAATTATTCATCACTTTTTTCCTAAAAATGATTAATTTTTCATGCCCTACCATAAATACAAACAAATTGGAATGCTGATTCGTTAAAAATTCAGATTTCAGAAATGAAAAATCTGATCATCATGCGAGGTCTGCGAGTTCAGAATTTTGTGAACCTACATTTTATATATATATATTTAAACCTGAAGATGATTAACTTTAATTGGCAGCTCTTTATCTTTCACATAAGTATTACTTGAGGTTAAATTTCTGGTTATGGAGGAACGAACACACTACAAATTTATCTTTCCTCGTCTTTGTCTCTCATCTTGTACTTTTCCTTCCTGCTGGAAGTTCACGTTTATTCAGCCTGTCTCAAAGAAGGAGCCACTCTCAACCCTCCAACGCATGACCAATTGCTTTGGTTTCTTGCCCTTCCAAATTTTTAATCTATCATTAATAGGATGATTCTTAAACATCTCTCTTCACACAATCTTCTTCCAAGTCGTCAGTACGGGTTCCACAAGGGACGCACTACTGGTGATCTTCTTGCATAGCTCTGACTGTTGGTCATCCTACTTTCGGGGACTCGGCGAAACTTTCGCTATTGCGTTAGACATATCAAAAACTATCGGTAGATTCTACCACAAATCTTTAATTGTCAAAATGTCCCTCCCACGGTATCGAACCTACTATCTGTATCCTCATCTCTAAAATCCTTTCTGGACGAACTATAGCTGCAGTTGTAGTTGGTTACTGTTCTTCTCCTAAAGCTATTAACAGAGGTGTTTCTCAAAGTTCTGACCGCTCAACCACTCTCTTTCTTTTATTTATTATTGATTTTTTAATTCATACTTCCCGACCTATACGGTCTTACATTACAAAAGCCATCCTGTAATAAAAAGTTCACAAAAAAAGTATTTATATATTTATACCAAAGTGGAGGGCTTGCTAGTTTAAACTAACTGATTCACTTCCTTCAACAAAAACTTATTAAGGCCTTTACCAAACCTGTTAACATATATATATATATATATATATTATATATATATAATATATATATATATATATAATTATATATATATCGCAATCATCAATTTTTCAAATCTGAGCTAAAAGAAACAAATCTAACCTTAATATATATATACAATAAACGGAGAATAAAATTTAAAAAAAAAAAATTATTAAAAATTAAAAGATTGTGGGAGGGGCATACAACTTTGTAAGGAAACTATCGATTTTTAGCACAAGATCAAACTACCGATTTTTAGCACAAGATTAAATTAATTGTTTCCAACCAGTTATTAAAAAAAAAAAAAAAAAAAAAATACAAATTTATACTGGAAATCTGCCCGGGTTTTCACTCTACCCATCTTGTATATAAAAATAAATTGAAAACTAAAAGTTATTAGAGTGGCATACAAGTTTCCAAAGATTTAGCGTTCTAACCTTCTTATCTAAATCTTTTCTGAAGGAATTCAAAACAACAGGATCGAGTTGAAAAAGACCTTTGCTTATGTTGAAGTTATTTGAAAGTTGGATAATGGCAGACTCAAGAATATTTCTATTAACAATGTTGCCAGAGTGAAATAAAACTGAAGCATTATTCCAATCAATACAGTGGGATAACTCTGACAAATGGACAAAAAGGGCACTGGACGACTGTCCTGTTCTAACGGAATATTGATGCTGTTTTATACGTGTGTGCAAATCCTTTCCCGTCTGACCTATGTAAAAGGAATCGCATTGTTTACAACCAATTTTATAGATAATGCCTGAATTATTGGTAGGGATATTTTTTACTACGATATTTTTCACAATATTGTTATATGAAAATACTACATTAATATCCAAAAGTTTAAGTACATTAGCAATGCCTAAAAAGCCCGGGAAAAATGGAAGTACTAAAATATTTTTTGACAAAGTACGAGTGTTATTATTGCCCCGATAGAAAGTTTGTTTTGCCTTGTTGAGACAAGATGCCATAAACTCAGATGGATAACACAGATCACTTCCAATACCGTTGATTTTTTTCTAATTCGGCATCGATGTATTCTGGACTGGCGATCCTAAGGGCGCGGAGAAACATTGAAGAAAAAATGGCCTTCTTAGTGGGGGTGTCATGTCCCGAGTAAAAGTGTACGTAGGACAAATTGTTTGTTTTTTCCGATAGATACTGAACTTAAAACCTGGGCTTTCCCTATGTACACGCACATCCAAAAACGGAATTGAATTGTCTTGTTCCACTTCTAAAGTAAACTTAATGGAGAGGACTTGATCATTTAACTGAAGGAGGAAGTTATCCAGGTCACGATTCATGGGCCAGATACACAAAATATCGTCGACGTACCGCAACCAAGGGATGCCAACCCCCAGGATTCTCGGAATGTAAGTAATTTCGAAAAACTCCATATAAATATTGGAGAGGAGGGCGACAAGGGGTTGCCCATGGCCATTCCAAAACTTGTTGATAATACTTGTTATTGAAAGTGAATTTACAGTCTTTGATGCAAAGCTTAATAAGTTCGAAAACAATGTGTGAAGTGGCAGGTCATACTTATGTAATTCTTGGGAGAGAAAGTCAAGCATATCATCAATCGGCACTTTTGTAAACAATGAACAAACGTCAAGACTGATCAATCTATCGTTAGTTTCAGTACGTGCATTATTCAATTTTTCAGTAAGATCCATGGAATTTTTTACTTGTGAATCAGAGATAGTTCCGAGAATGGGGGACAAGACTTTGACAAGCCATTTGGAGAGTTTATAAGTAATAAAGCCCACCGAGCTAATAATAGGGCGCATAGGGTTGCCAGGTTTGTGGGTTTTAATAAGACCGTAAAGGTAGGGCAGAGAAGGTGAAGTGGACATGAAAAGCGGAATTAAGTCCTTATGATCTTTGAGAATGCGTTTCAAGCCACTATTAAATGATTTGATGACGTCATCCTGCGGGTTCTTCCTAAGTTTGCTGTATGTGGCGGGGTCCTGGAGAAGCTCGTTCATCTTTCTGAGGTGGTCCACTTTGTCCATAATAACTATGGTGTTAGCCTTGTCTGCTTTAGTAATATGGAGCTCCCCATCTTTTTTTAATTGTGAGAGGCTATTGCGAAAACGTTTAGGAAAGTTATCTTCGTAACTACTATTCGCCGCACTATAAACAAGGCCTTTAACTATGTTAAACAAATACTGAGGGAGATTACACTGTTTTTCAAAACAAGCGAGACTGTAACAAATTTGTAAAGCCGAAGGTTTTTTAAAAATATGTTTCTTTAAAATTAATCTGCTGAAGTTGTTGAACGGATGGTCGTCAATTTGTCTGAGGCGAATCGGAAGGAGGGATTTGGGAAGAACTTGCTCCTCTAGACAATTAGTAAGAAACTTTCCAACCGTGAATACAACCTTTGTTTGATGAAATTTACAACGAGTTGCGTCGGAGAACTTCTTCACTTCGTAACATTTTGGATCGAAAAATTAAAAGTCTCATTCGAAATAGTCAGTGGAGTAAAAAAGCAAGCTCAAAGTGTGTTTTGAACCTTTCTTCGAAAAACATTAGTGACGATGCAAAAAGTGCCCTTGGATATGGTATGTCCTTTTTTATTGTTAAAAAACCTTCGGCTTTACAAATTTGTTACAGTCTCGCTTGTTTTGAAAAGCAGTGTAATCTCCCTCAGTATTTGTTTAACATAGTTAAAGGCCTTGTTTATAGTGCGGCGAATAGTAGTTACGAAGATAACTTTCCTAAACGTTTTCGCAATAGCCTCTCACAATTAAAAAAAGATGGGGAGCTCCATATTGCTAAAGCAGACAAGGCTAACACCATAGTTATTATGGACAAAGTGGACTACCTCAGAAAGATGAACGAGCTTCTCCAGGACCCCGCCACATACAGCAAACTTAGGAAGAACCCGCAGGATGACGTCATCAAATCATTTAATAGTGGCTTGAAACGCATTCTCAAAGATCATAAGGACTTAATTCCGCTTTTCATGTCCACTTCACCTTATCTGCCCTACCTTTACGGTCTTATTAAAACCCACAAACCTGGCAACCCTATGCGCCCTATTATTAGCTCGGTGGGTTTTATTACTTATAAACTCTCCAAATGGCTTGTCAAAGTCTTGTCCCCCATTCTCGGAACTATCTCTGATTCACATGTAAAACAATCCATGGATCTTTACTGAAAAATTGAATAACGCACGTACTGAAACTAACGATAGATTGATCAGTTTTGACGTTTGTTCATTGTTTACAAAAGTGCCGATTGATGATATGCTTGACTTTCTCTCCCAAGAATTACATAAGTATGACCTACCACTACCTTCACACATTGTTTTCGAACTTATTAAGCTTTGCATCAAAACTGTAAATTCACTTTCAATAACGAATATTATCAACAAGTTTTTGGGATGGCCATGGGCAACCCCTTGTCGCCCCTCCTCTCCAATATTTATATGGAGTTTTTCGAAATTACTTACATTCCGAGAATCCTGGGGGTTGGCATCCCTTGGTTGCGGTACGTCGACGATATTTTGTGTATCTGGCCCATGAATCGTGACCTGGATAACTTCCTCCTTCAGTTAAATGATCAAGTCCTCTCCATTAAGTTTACTTTAGAAGTGGAACAAGACAATTCAATTCCGTTTTTGGATGTGCGTGTACATTGGGAAAGCCCAGGTTTTAAGTTCAGTATCTATCGGAAAAAAACAAACAATTTGTCCTACGTACACTTTTACTCGGGACATGACACCCTCACTAAGAAGGCCATTTTTTCTTCAATGTTTCTCCGCGCCCTTAGGATCGCCAGTCCAGAATACATCGATGCCGAATTAGAAAAAATCAACGGTATTGGAAGTGATCTGTGTTATCCATCTGCGTTTATGGAATCTTGTCTCAACAAGGCAAAACGAACTTTCTATCGGGGCAATAATAACACTCGTACTTTGTCAAAAAATATTTTAGTACTTCCATTTTTCCCGGGCTTTTTAGGCATTGCTAATGTACTTAAACTTTTGGATATTAATGTAGTATTTTCATATAACAATATTGTGAAAAATATCGTAGTAAAAAATATCCCTACCAATAATTCAGGCATTATCTATAAAATTGGTTGTAAACAATGCGATTCCTTTTACATAGGTCAGACGGGAAAGGATTTGCACACACGTATAAAACAGCATCAATATTCCGTTAGAACAGGACAGTCGTCCAGTGCCCTTTTTGTCCATTTGTCAGAGTTATCCCACTGTATTGATTGGAATAATGCTTCAGTTTTATTTCACTCTGGCAACATTGTTAATAGAAATATTCTTGAGTCTGCCATTATCCAACTTTCAAATAACTTCAACATAAGCAAAGGTCTTTTTCAACTCGATCCTGTTGTTTTGAATTCCTTCAGAAAAGATTTAGATAAGAAGGGTAGAACGCTAAATCTTTGGTGAACTTGTATGCCACTCTAATAACTTTTATTTTCAATTTATTTTTATATACAAGATGGGTAGAGTGATAAAACCCGGGCAGATTTCCAGTATAAATTTGTATTTTTTTTTTTTTTTTATAACATTGGTTGGAAACAATTAATTTAATCTTGTGCTAAAAATCGGTAGTTTGATCTTGTGCTAAAAATCGATAGTGTTTCCTTACAAAGTTGTATGCCCATCCCACAATCTTAATATTTAATATTTTTTTTTTTTTAATTTCATTTCTCCGTTTATTGTATATATATATAATATATATTATATATATATATATATATTTTTTTTTTTGTAACCTATATATAGGCTGTAACTCTCTATGTACTTCAGTGTTCCTGAAGATGTCATTAGACGAAAGCGCTTGAGCACCATTCTGTGTTTCCTTTCCTTCGTGGTTTTATTCATCATAAATATTTTTCACGTGTTACTTTTGTGAAATAATTTTCATATATATATAGAGCCGATTTAAGTATTCTCTGAACAAATTACGACGAGAAGTATATTTAATAGATAGATAAATATACAATATAAAACAAAAGCATGTGCAGCAGATACATGTACCTTATCACTCTAGCGATTAAGTTAACAATAAACATTATAACGAGATCGAGAGCTTCAGACGGAACACAATCTTCTTCTAGCCTAGCTGGAACCCTTCTAAATCGAGGAAGTGAAGGCATATCTACTGCCAAGAAGTACCTAGTGACAGTACTATCTTCCAGGAAAGGTTAGACCCTTCATCATTACACATATTTCAAAGAGTTTAACAGTCATACCAGCATTAATCTATATATATATATATATATAGAGCCGATTTAACTATTCTCTGAACAAATTACGACGAGAAGTATATTTAATAGATAGATAAATATACAATATAAAACAAAAGCATGTGCAGCAGATACACGTACCTTATCACTCTAGCGATTAAGTTAACAATAAACATGAATTCGGGAAACATTTTATGAGAAAGATCACTAGTTCAGCCCACACAACCCTAGCACAAATGAAAGTATGTATTTCTTTAAAAGTTTGACCAATAAAATAGCGGAATCCAGGAACAAACCCTATGGCTTAGTTGAATATTGGTCAGTCCAAAGTCTGAATAGTCTGAACGCCTCCGAAGATCTTGTTATAGTTGACCGTCCTCTGTTGACAGTAGCTTAATAGTGAATTACTTCTAGAGTTCATTTCAACATAGCACTTGGTAAATCATTTACACACAACTAAAACGCAATTCTTTCTCCCTCTCCACGTACTCACACACACACACACACACACACACACACACATATATAGTAGTGGAGCAATGGTGGCACTGACGGTTTTGAGGAAATGTAGCGTAAGGACTAGGGCCCTACATTTTACCTGAATTCCAGCCGCAGATCGTTACTCGCTACTTTTTAAGTGAATAAAGCCATTTTTGTTCTTATAGTTTACAAGGTAATAATATTACTCTAAAAAACAATGAAAAATTAGATTTGGGTCACTAACCAAGACGTGCGGGTGATTTGAAGTCTATCTATGTTATCAAGTGGAAAGGTGTATATTTAGTTTGATCAGCAACGAGGACCTGATGCGTTCGCATACATGTAGTCAAACTTATTTTATTTTACTCTAAATAATTAAATGTGTATTTAACCGTTTTTATTATTTTTACTAGGGTGTGGTCAAAAAGCAGCATGAAATAATCCAGTTCTACTAGCAGCGCTTATTCCAAAGAATTGTGAATTGAATCAGTCCAATTTTTCACTCTCTCACCACTACAGAAATGAAACGAGATATTAGTTTCTTCCCCTCGCCTGCTTTATTCATATCTTATTGTTCTATACAGTATACACCTTTTTATCCTCAGACAGCTGCTCAGTAACTGAAAGCAACAACTTAGCTACTGAATTTGTGGTTTACAGATATATACATTGAAGTTAATTACTAATACTTGCAAAATTACACATACATATTGGGGAATTTTACTCCAATTTTGATTGCTTTTTAAAACAACGGTAGCACCGCTACACTTCGGCACAAGTAGGTAACGAGGTAACGAGCACAACACTGTGTCTATATATACATACACCGTGGGAGGGACATTTTGACAATTAAAGATTTGTGGCAGAATCTATCGATAGTTTTTGATATGTCTAACGCAATAGCGAAAGTTTCGCCGAGTCCCCGAAAGTAGGATGACCAACAGTCAGAGATATGCAAGACAATCACCAGTAGTACGTCCCTTGTGGAACCCGTACTGACGACCTGGAAGAAGATTGTGTGAAGAGAGATGTTTAAGAATCTTCCTATTAATGATAGATTAAAAATTTGGAAGGGCAAGAAACCAAAGCATTGGTCATTCGTTGGAGGGTTGAGAGTGGTCTCCTTCTTTGAGACAGGCTGAATAAACGTAAACTTCCAGCAGGAAGGAAAAGTACAAGATGAGAGACAAAGACGAGGAAAGATAAATTTGTAGTGTGTTCGTTCCTCCATAACCAGAAATTTAACCTCAAGTAATATTTATGTGAAAGATAAAGAGCTGCCAATTAAAGTTAGTCATCTTCAGGTCTAAATAATATATATATTATATATATATATATATATATAATATATATAAAATGTAGGTTCACAGAATTCTGAACTCGAAGACCTCGCATGATGATCAGATTTTTCATTTCTGAAATCTGAATTTTTAATGAATCAGCATTCCAATTTGTTTGTATTTATGGTAGGGCATGGAAAATTAATCATTTTTAGGAAAAAAGTGATGAATAATTAAATTTTCTAATTAATCAATGATTAACTGATTAAATATGAATAAAAATTAAATGCTTCTGAAAAGAGTAAGAAAGAGCTTTATTGTTTCTGTTGCGTGCGATAAGACTGAAGAAAACATTTTACTCAAACATTTAGTTTGTTTTATAGTTCAAGAAATCAGGCATGGGCGGAATAGACAATTTATACATCCAAAAAGGTGCCAAATTCAAATGATACATTACAAAATTTAAGGTAGAATGATGCTGAAATTATGAGAAAAATTAATCATTTCCATCATTTTCTAAAAATATATTTTGATTAATTAATGATTAAATTCGAAACAATGATTAACTGATTAGTGCTTACCTATCTTACTCTTTATCGATGGTCAGGTAGATAAATGAAATGAAGTTATTGGATGATAGTTCATATGTTTTAAGTGAAAATTTTCATTTGATACACTGATTGTTTTAGTGTAATTTGGTCGTAATGATGGCAATATCGTTGTTGTTTAATATTTTCAGACCTGTACACGTTGTACGAGCTACCTTGGTATTTATTAAAGAATAATCATGTTTGTACACTCATGCATCAGACAACCTTTGGATACATTTGGTTGTTTCTGGTATATTACATACCAACATCTATGTGGTGAATGCTTACCTAGACAGATATGTAGAAATGAAGGTAAGTTTTAAACTACTGTTACTACTACTACTACTACTAATAATAATAATAATAATAATAATAATACAGTTTCCTCCTACGTCCAACTTCTTACTTGGAGCAGATAAATGGTGTACATTCTGTTGAAAAATGGGTACAAAATACAAATCGAGCACAGACATAAGCAAGAAGTATTATATATATATATATATATATATATATCACAGAGAATATATGGATTAAGAATAGTGGATTTTGGACTATTTTTTGCTCGACAATCTTTGCTACGGGGTTCAATACTAGAGTTATGCTCTGAAAAATTCACCACACGTTTTCTAAATTGAAAATATTAAGAAAGTTGATTTTCGGGACAAACCATCTTATCTGGTTATATATATATATATATATAATATATATATATATATATATATATATATATATGTGTGTGTGTGTGTGTGTGGGCGTGTGTTATATATTGCTAATGGTATGATAATGTTGATAAACTTAGAAGGACTATAGAAAATGAAATAGCATGATTAAACAGTATAATGTACACGTCATGCTACTCAAAAGATTGAGATGCTAGCTGTTTTGTAGAAATCAAATTATTAATTTAAATAATCTTGTACATAAATAGTACTAATGATAATGATAATAATGTTTAAGTGGATGTTTAGAGATGGAATTGATGATTCAGTACTTGAATCTATTCGAATATGCATGCATGATTAGGCTGAGTTATTGAATATGTATATTCATGCATAGCTTAGAACAACCGCTATAGTTTAACTGGATGAACTATGAGGAAAGATAACGATATTTGAAATTATGAAATATAAAATGCGTGTATTCGCAATCATTCTAGTGTTTTTAAAAGGGCTGATATATATATATATATATATATATATATATATATGATAATATTTATTGTTCCTGATGTTTATTACGACGTCACTGTACGATTGGAATGAAATATAATAGCTTCCCCTTAGGTTAGATAAATGAAATTAAATTAATTTATTAATAGTTTCTTGATCAATTTCGTAATACAAATATTAGAACAAGGCAAAATTTGTTTATGAGTTGACTGTATTTATTCTAATTTTATTTTGTGTGGTATCGTTAAAATAAAATAAAACAATTAGTAACAGGAGCTCTTAGGGTGGTGGTCGAGGATGAGTCTGTTGACGATTCATACCAGCAATAAAAAAAAAATTAGATTAATATGAACGTAGATGTGGCTCGTAGAGTAAACTAACCCACTTTTTGTTTAATTTTACCTACTTTTTTTTTTCTTATCCTCTCCTTACTTGCATGTCTGTAACTCTTGACTTGCATGTCTGTAGTTTGCATGGTATGACAGTGAGTTAAGACTGTTTGCATGGTTTGTAAACGTTCTTATTTTACTTCTTTTCGTCTTTCACCCGTTTCCTATTCTCTCCGACTATTTTTCTGACTTGTCGGCAGTGGCCGGCGGATGATGATGGTGAGTCTTTTTTCTCTTTTTCGGAATGAATGTTAACCCATGAGTGATAGGTGTTGCGACTTATTTAACCCCTTATTTTCTTCTCTTAACCCCCTACTCTTTCCTTTCTCTCGGGCTAACCTTACAGTGGATCTTAGGGTCTTTGTTAGCCTTAGCTTCTGTAGATCTGTAGAATCCGAAACGATGAGATCATGGATAACATTAAAGAAATCTTTGCTATTTGCCTTATATTACAGTACTTATATACAAAATATATATGTTGGTTAAGTTTACTAGTATATCAGCAGAATCCTGGTGCTCCAGAAATGGATCCTTTGCACGAACACTTCCAGAAAGATAAAACTAACGAGTTCACGAACACGTCGGAACGTGCCGGAACGCTGCGTAAGAAGTACTCGAATGTTTGTATGCTCTTGCATGCTTTTGTCTGATTTTGTTTGTTTTTGCGTCATGAACGACCATGATAGGATCGCACAGGAGGATTTTTTTTTCTCGTGAAAGAAGGCAAGGATGATTTTTTTTTTTTTAAGGAAAATGAAGACAAATCCTTTTTTAATTCCCCTCCCAAGGAGGAGGGGGTCCCGCAAGGGTTCCTCAAGTACCATTCATTAAGGACGGTGAGACCCCATAAATGGGGTGAGGAACTTAAGGAAGGGGGCCCCTCATAAAGGAGGCGAAGGCGAAGGCCTCCAGGGGCAGGATTCAAGGACCCCAAATTCCTCGTTCGAAATGCCATCATACTACTGTGGCAACAACCTCAGTGTGACACCCCAAAATATTCTTTGATTTTGATGAAATATTGAATTCAGTGTTTTCTTACTAAATTCAACAATTTTAGGGGGTTAGAGAAGAATAATTCAATTTTTTGTTTTTGCGCCACCCTAATACATATATATTACAAATTTAAAAGAACAAGGAAAGCTATTAACCCTATATGGACGACTGTTACAATTTCTAACCTTTCGTATACGAGTACACGCCTTTATAATTTAACCCTGCAAAAATTCAATCCATGTAGGGTTAATTATAAAATAGTTACTTAGGTGTAGAAGAAGTACTTAAATATTATAAAGCAATCGTTTATAAAATCCAACATCAGTATCACAATAAACTGTAAACTTGTTAAGTTCAAAATTAACACTCAACAGGTAGGATGGGGTCAGAATGATCCCCGTCGATTTTCAAGTCGATATTCCAATTTCTTTGCTCCTTTCTTTGCATTTCCTACAATATAAACAATATATTTGATATAACTGAAAGTTCAAAGTTTTTTTATATGGAATGAAAACATATTTTGAAGTTTATTACCCAGGGGTAATTTTGACCCACCCTACCAATTATGCTACAAATATTTTATCCTACCGTTGAGAGTTAAAATGCTGTTCTCTCCCACTTCATTTCATTCTAATAAGGATTTAAAAATAAAATAAAACAAAACTCACCTTGATAAATGCGTCAGAACTGAGACTCTTTTCTCCATATATATACTTCTAAGTCTATCCTCATTTTGGCGTTAACAGTAATTTACTGTAATCCGCCATTAACAGTAACCTAATTTTTAATGGTTTAATAGCTTAAGAAGCTTTATAAATATTCCAACTGGATATTTACATTTAGAGTTACCTAATGTAAGTAATTAAGAACGAGGAATGGAGGTATATAATTGGTGAATCTCATTTGGGTTATGATGTTCTATGAGTAATCTAAAGTCAGTACAACCAAATAATATTTCAGCCGAATATTTTCATTAATACGAAGGAAACAGTATCTACCTCAGCACATCCATAAAAAATAAAGTTTAGTGGGTATGCGCCCCATCTGTTGTAACTAAGATGGCGTGGCTCTCATCTTGCGCGGGATATTCTCCTATACAAGCGTCGTTCTTTACGTTAATTATACTGCGTGTTTGCAGTTTAAATGTATATAATGTACGGCATGCGGAAGGTGCCCCCTTGGGGCATTGGTTTCTGCGCGTATGTAGAGGAATTACGGCATTTGATTGAGTGAGGCCCGTGGTGTAATGGTTATCATATCTGACCGGCAATCGGAAGATCCTGGGTTCGATTCCCGGGTGGTTACCTCATTTTTTCATTTGTTTCGTTCTCTCGCTCTCATCTTGCGCGGAATATTCTCCTATAGAAGCGTCGTTCTTTACGTTAATTATACTGCGTGTTTGCAGTTTAAATGTATATATATATATATATATATATATATATATATATATAATATATATATATATATATATACAGGGTGGGCCGTAAGTTTCCATACATAGGAAAAATTAAACGTTTGTTTTTATGTTTCAGATACCCTAAAATATGCGTTTGACGAAAGAGCAACGAATTGAAATCATACTGATGGCTGGGTCGGGAAGCAGTCGCATGGTTGCAATGAACTTTAACAGACAACATGGAACGAACATCACACACGACACTGTGGCAAAACTTATTAACAAGTTTCAGAAAACTGGAAATGTTGCAGATCAACCGCGAAGTGGTCCAAGACGTACAGCCACCGATGAAGACACAACAGCTACGATACTTACAGCGCTTACACGGAGTCCCAGAAAAAGTACACGACGGTTGTCTGCAGAAAGTGGTGTCAGCAGATCGAGGTTCAGGCGCATTTTGAAAGCAAACAAATGGCATCCATACAAATTGCATATGGCACAGCATTTGAGTGAAGACGACCCGGATAGACGGATGGAATTCTGTGAATGGGCATTAACCAAAGTGAACGAGGATGCAAACTTTTCAACTAAGATCTTGTTTACTGATGAAGCAAATTTTTACGTCAATGGAGAGGTTAATCGGCAAAACATACGTACTGGAGTAATGCTAACCCTAACTGGCTGAGTCCGACGAAGATGCAAGGTGCCGGTAAAGTGATGGTGTGGGCCGGGATATGGGGTGACAGAATTATTGGACCAATTTTTGTCAGTGGAAATCTTAATGCCGAAAGGTATCTTAACATGTTGCAAGAAGAGATTTTCCCATCCCTGCTAAACGAGGAAGGTAACTTCCAGTTTACTTCCAGCAAGATGGAGCTCCACCTCATTATGTCTTCACGTGCGTCGGTATTTGGATCAGCAGCAGTTTCCGGATGCTTGGATTGGTCGGCGTGGTCCTGTGGAGTGGCCTCCCAGATCCCAGATCTCACCCCCCTTGATTTCTATCTTTGGGGGCACTTGAAGGCCATGGTGTATCAGGAAAAGATACGAGACATAAATCATCTAAAGGAACGTATCACCAACGCCATTACAAGCATAACGTCAACTGTGCTAATGCGTGTTCATCAACAGTGGGGAACACGTATTGAAATGTGTTTTCAAACAATGGCAACCATGTAGAGCATATTATATAAATAAAAATGGTTGTCCATAAAAAAAATGTTTATTTTTCCTATGTATGGAAACTTACGGCCCACCCTGTATAATATATATATATATATATATCACAGAAAATATATGGATTTAGAATAGTGGATTTAGAACTATTTTTTGCTCGACAATCTTTGCTACGGGGTTCAATACTAGAATTATACTCTGAAAAATTCACCACACGTTTTCTAAATTGAAAATATTAAGAAAGTTGATTTTCGGGACAAACCATCTTATCTGGTCATATATATATATATATATATATATATATATATATATATATATATATATATACTTGTGTGGGCGTGTGTTATATATTGCTAATGGTATGATAATGTTGATAAACTTAGTAGGACTATAGAAAATGAAATAGCATAATTAAACAGTATAATGTACACGTCATGCTACTTAAAAGATTGAGATGCTAGCTGTTTTGTAGAAATCAAATTATTAATTTAAATAATCTTGTACATAAATAGTACTAATGATAATGATAATAATGTTTAAGTGGATGTTGAGATGGAATTCATGATTCAGTATTTGAATCTATTCGAATATGCATGCATGACTAGGCTGAGTTATTGAATATGTATATTCATGCATAGCTTAGAACAGCCGCTATAGTTTAACTGGATAAACTATGAGGAAAGATAACGATATTTGAAATTATGAAATATAAAATGCATGTATTCGCAATCATTCTAGTGTGTTTAAAAGGGTTGATATATATATATATATTATATATATATATATATATATATATACAGGGTGTCCAAAAGTACCTATCTATTTTGTTGAAATAGGCTGAATTTCAAATAAATGTCACACTGACCTGAATACAGATGTATTTCTATACAAATTACAAGTATTACACCATTAAAATCTTTAATTAGTAGTTTCCACATGTGGTCCATCTGTATCTCTGCAAATCTCAAAGCGGTTAGCTGCATTGCGGAACACATTTCCGAGCATTTCAGGGATTATTTTCTCAACTGCTTGCCTAATGCGATCTCGCAGATCTTGTAAATCTCGAATATTTCTGCGATAGACCTCTGATTTAATGAAACCTCAAGCAAAGAAATCCAATGGGGTCAAATCCGGAGATCGCGCTGCCCAGGGCCTATTTCCCCCACGTCCAATCCAACGATTTGGAAAACGCTCGTTTAGGTATGTCTGAACAATTCTGGCATAATGACATGGTGCCCCATCCTGCTGAAAGACTACATTGTCGAGAATGTCATCTTCAAGAAGTTGAGGTTCTAGAAAATTTTGAAGCATATCAAAGTAAACAGGCCCTGTCACTGTAGCCTCTGCAAAGAAAAGGGGCCCGTAAATCTTAGACTTCGTCATTCCAAGCCACACGTTGACTTTAGGTGAGTTTCTTTCCCATTCAGTGAACTCAGTTGGCTTTTCATTAGCCCAGATGCGACAATTATGTCGATTGATTTTACCACAGGTGTGAAAAGTCGCCTCATCGCTAAACAAAATGTGGTCCATTAAATTGTTATTTTGGATTTGTACGACCAGTTCCGCATACATTGCTGCTGTTTTTGGAAAATTTCCCTCGTGTAAGCTGTGTAACAGCTGAATGTGATAACACTTCTTCTTCAGCGTCGAACGCAAGATTCTGTGAACAGTTGTTTTGGGTATGGTCAATCTGTGGGATGCTTGGCGAACTGACATTCTTTGATCGTCTTTGAACATTATGCGAACAGATTCAATGTTTTGTTGTACTGTTCTTGGGCGTCCACTTCTTCCTTCATCATGCAATTCACGAATTGCTTTATCTGTCGGTCCAGGCTTATGAAACCTTCTTGAGAATTGGTCTCTAATTTCACAATATTTCATTCCTCTGATCAGGGCCGTAACTAGGGTTTAGAAATTAGTGAGGTCCATATTTTTTTCGAGCGCGGCGGGACGAGCAAAATTCAGACCAAAATGACATCTACAAACACAACCCAAGCTATACAATAAACACAAAACACAAAACGCTCGACGCTCCCTCTTTTCAAAAGAAAAGCGGTAATATGCGTTTCATACACGGAGAACGGTTCAGTCTCTTTTTTTTTTTTAGGAAATAATTACCGAGGTCCGGACCTCGGTGACCTCATAGGTAGTTACGGCCATGCCTCTGATGCGACATGTTACTATCATAACGTGTTCATGCACATCCATCACCAATGATATGGATCTGAAAAAATTAATTAAAAATTTAAAAATAATTAAAATAGAAATCTAATGCATTTATTTGTCTAGAAAGGTGCATGCAATAATGTCATTAAAACATTCATTTGAAATTCAGCCTATTTTCATCTTTCATCCTTTTCCTATTCTCTCCGACTATTTTTCTGACTTGTCGGCAATGGCCGGCGGATGATGATGGTGAGTCTTTTTTCTCTTTTTCGGAATGAATGTTACCCCATGAGTGATAGGTGTTGTTACTTATTTAACCCCTTATTTTCTTCTCTTAACCCCCTACTCTTTCCTTTCTCTCGGGCTAACCTTAGAGTGGATCTTAGGGTCTTTGTTAGCTTTAGCTTCTGTAGATCTATAGAATCCGAAACGATGAGATCATGGATAACATTAAAGAAATCTTTGCTATTTGCCTTATATTACAGTTCTTATATACAAAATATATATATGTTGGTTAAATTTACTAGTATATCAGCAGAATCCTGGTGCTCCAGAAATGGATCTTTGCACGAACACTTCCAGAAAGATAAAACTAACGAGTTCATGAACACGTCGGAACGTGCCGGAACGCTGCGTAAGAAGTACTCGAATGTTTGTATGCGTTTGCATGCTTTTGTTTGTTTTTGCGTCATGAACGACCATGATAGCATCCCACAGGAGGATTTTTTTTTCTCGTGAAAGAAGGCAAGGATGATTTTTTTTTAAGGAAAATGAAGACAAATCCTTTTTTAATTCCCCTCCCAAGGAAGAGGGGAACCCGCAAGGGTCCCGCAAGGGTCTCTCAAGTGCCATTCATTAAGGACGGTGAGACCCCATAAATGGGGTGAGGAACTTAAGGAAGGGGGCCCCTCATAACGGAGCCGAAGGCCTCCAGGGGCAGGATTCAAGGACCCCAAATTCCTCGTTCGAAATGCCATTATACTACTGTGGCAACAACCTCAGTGTGACACCCCAAAATATTCTTTGATTTAGATGAAATATTGAATTGAGTGTTTTCTTACTAAATTCAACAATTTTAGGGGGTTAGAGAAGAATAATTCAAGTTTTTGTTTTTGCGCCACCCTAATACATATATATTACAAATTTAAAAGAACAAGGAAAGCTATTAACCCTAAAATATTCTTTGATTTAGATGAAATATTGAATTGAGTGTTTTCTTACTAAATTCAACAATTTTAGGGGGTTAGAGAAGAATAATTCAATTTTTTGTTTTTGCGCCACCCTAATACATATATATTACAAATTTAAAAGAACAAGGAAAGCTATTAACCCTATATGGACGACTGTTACAAATTTCTAACCTTTCGTATACGAGTACACGCCTTTATAATTTAACCCTGCAAAAAATTCAATCCATGTAGGGTTAATTATAAAATAGTTACTTAGGTGTAGAAGAAGTACTTAAATATTATAAAGCAATCGTTTATAAAATCCAACATCAGTATCACAATAAACTGTAAACTTGTTAAGTTCAAAAATTAACACTCAACAGGTAGGATGGGGTCAGAATGATCCCCGTCGATTTTTCAAGTCGATATTCCAATTTCTTTGCTCCTTTCTTTGCATTTCCTACAATATAAACAATATATTTTGATATAACTGAAAGTTCAAAGTTTTTTTATATGGAATGAAAACATATTTTTGAAGTTTATTACCCAGGGGTAATTTTGACCCACCCTACCAATTATGCTACAAATATTTTATCCTACCCGTTGAGAGTTAAAATGCTGTTCTCTCCCACTTCATTTCATTCTAATAAGGATTTAAATATAAAATAAAATAAAACTCACCTTGATAAATGCGTCAGAACTGAGACTCTTTTCTCCATATATATACTTCTAAGTCTATCCTCATTTTGGCGTTAACAGTAATTTACTGTAATCCGCCATTAACAGTAACCTAATTTTTAATGGTTTAATAGCTTAAGAAGCTTTATAAATATTCCAACTGGATATTTACATTTAGAGTTACCTAATGTAAGTAATTAAGAACGAGGAATGGAGGTATATAATTGGTGAATCTCATTTGGGTTATGATGTTCTATGAGTAATCTAAAGTCAGTACAACCAAATAATATTTCAGCCGAATATTTTCATTAACACGAAGGAAACAGTATCTACCTCAGCACATCCATAAAAAATAAAGTTTAGTGGGTATGCGCCCCATCTGTTGTAACTAAGATGGCGTGGCTCTCATCTTGCGCGGGATATTCTCCTATACAAGCGTCGTTCTTTACGTTAATTATACTGCGTGTTTGCAGTTTAAATGTATATAATGTACGGCATGCGGAAGGTGCCCCCTTGGGGCATTGGTTTCTGCGCGTATGTAGAGGAATTACGGCATTTGATTGAGTGAGGCCCGTGGTGTAATGGTTATCATATCTGACCGGCAATCGGAAGATCCTGGGTTCGATTCCCGGGTGGTTACCTCATTTTTTCATTTGTTTCGTTCTCTCTCGCTCTCATCTTGCGCGGAATATTCTCCTATACAAGCGTCGTTCTTTACGTTAATTATACTGCGTGTTTGCAGTTTAAATGTATATATATATATATATATATATATTATATATATATATATATACAGGGTGGGCCGTAAGTTTCCATACATAGGAAAAATTAAACGTTTGTTTTTATGTTTCAGATACCCTAAGAATATGCGTTTGACGAAAGAGCAACGAATTGAAATCATACTGATGGCTGGGTCGGGAAGCAGTCGCATGGTTGCAATGAACTTTAACAGACAACATGGAACGAACATCACACACGACACTGTGGCAAAACTTATTAACAAGTTTCAGAAAACTGGAAATGTTGCAGATCAACCGCGAAGTGGTCCAAGACGTACAGCCACCGATGAAGACACAACAGCTACGATACTTACAGCGCTTACACGGAGTCCCAGAAAAAGTACACGACGGTTGTCTGCAGAAAGTGGTGTCAGCAGATCGAGTATCAGGCGCATTTTGAAAGCAAACAAATGGCATCCATACAAATTGCATATGGCACAGCATTTGAGTGAAGACGACCCGGATAGACGGATGGAATTCTGTGAATGGGCATTAACCAAAGTGAACGAGGATGCAAACTTTTCAACTAAGATCTTGTTTACTGATGAAGCAAATTTTTACGTCAATGGAGATGTTAATCGCAAAACATACGTTACTGGAGTAATGCTAACCCTAACTGGCTGAGTCCGACGAAGATGCAAGGTGCCGGTAAAGTGATGGTGTGGGCCGGGATATGGGGTGACAGAATTATTGGACCAATTTTTGTCAGTGGAAATCTTAATGCCGAAAGGTATCTTAACATGTTGCAAGAAGAGATTTTCCCATCCCTGCTAAACGAGGAAGGTAACTTCCCAGTTTACTTCCAGCAAGATGGAGCTCCACCTCATTATGGTCTTCACGTGCGTCGGTATTTGGATCAGCAGTTTCCGGATGCTTGGATTGGTCGGCGTGGTCCTGTGGAGTGGCCTCCCAGATCCCCAGATCTCACCCCCCTTGATTTCTATCTTTGGGGGCACTTGAAGGCCACGGTGTATCAGGAAAAGATACGAGACATAAATCATCTAAAGGAACGTATCACCAACGCCATTACAAGCATAACGTCAACTGTGCTAATGCGTGTTCATCAACAGTGGGGAACACGTATTGAAATGTGTTTTCAAAACAATGGCAACCATGTAGAGCATATTATATAAATAAAAATGGTTGTCCATAAAAAAATGTTTATTTTTCCTATGTATGGAAACTTACGGCCCACCCTGTATATACAGTATATATATATATAAATTAATTAGAAATTAGACTTCGTAGGTAAAATTTTGGTTATTACATGCTTATGTCAATACAAGATGTATTAATTACTGTTCTCTAAAATGCTAATTAGGCGAAGACTTAATTTTATGAAAAAAATAATTTTTTCACAAAATGTTGAATTGAAGCAAACAAAACAACGCTAAAACTTAACGAATAAATTTAAATTAATTACTGCGATGGAGGTTTAGCGTTAAAAAAATTAAATTCGATTTTATTTCATTTCGTAACTTTAATTTTGTTTGTGGAAGTAGGTGATGCAAAGGAACGTTACAGAATTTACTCGCGAAGAACGATTTTACATTTTTTAAATTTATTCGAAATCAAACGAATACTCGAAAATTCAGAAGTTTAAAATTTCGAAAAATTTCTGTTCACTTCATTTTCAAATTCTTCTTTTCCCAAATACCGATTTAGCCAAATCACATTTGAAGGTTATTCACGGACGCCAAATTCTAGAGATGACCCTTTTCAAATTCCAAAAGATGAAATTGAGTAATGTAATCATCCGAATTATATGTACGTGTGTTTCATATGAGAAAAGAGTCACGTTGTACAGTTTTGGACATTTTTCGACTGGAAACATACAATTCCTAAAAATCAGTAAAAAATTACTAATTGGGGATATATTCCTTTTCTTTGGATATTTTATTCTTTTTGGTGATAGTAATGAAATTTTAAAAACAAAACGCGATCATTACTAATTAGTAATTTTTTATGATTTTTAGAACTTTAATTTACTAGGCGAACTTTTTTCCTAAACTGTACATATATAATTAGTAAATTTATCAGCAACAAAAAGTGAATCTGTAATGGGAGAAAGCCACAATGAAATAAATTTATTTTAAGATGTATCAATTTTTCATCAATTCTAGGATTTTCTTCCACATGTGTCCTCAATAAACCAAACAACAATGCCGCGTTTGCAGCTGTAACAGAAAATCAAGATCTTTGAGTGGTTTCGTATCACAAATTCTGTGACGCAGGTGCAGAGGAACTTTTGCAGAGAATATAGATGCACAGATCCACTGGATAGAAAGATAATATCACGAATTGTTAGAAAATTTCGAACAAAAGGAAATGTAAGCAATCAACATAAGGACTGGTAGGCAGGGCCAGATTAAGGTTGTGAGAGGCCTAAGGCTAATAAGAGGGAAGGGCCTATATATATACTATATATTGGATATAATTCATAAAATCTTCAAACAAATAGAAATATATATTTATCTAAATTTAACAACTAACAAAAATCAAAGCTATGTACATTAAAATAAAAAACTGCAAAACAGCATACAATTCATATAGAGAATGATTTCTTCCTTTCTGGCTTTAAAGTGTGATATCAAGCAAAACATCCCCCCTTCTTCGACATGCTGAATGATCTTTACACTAGGCCCAAATTCCCAACGTCTGAAAAACAATTTCGGAAACAGATTAACCCTTTGAAGCCAATCATACAAAAATGGATGAAAATCATATATACATATCGACAATAATACACCATCAGATACAATGGCATATAAAAAAAAAACCCTCTAAACTAAAACTAAAAAAAACTCTTACTGTCCACCTCCGAAGATATAATTAGGCAGTTATATATATGATATTACTTAACCAACCTTGTGACAAAGATTTGGCGTTTGATATAAAAATTAGGGCCTAAACTCGAGGGCCTAAAAAATACAGTATGAGCGCCTAAGGCTACAGCTTTTTTAGTCGAATGGTTAATCCGGCCCTGGTGGCAGGTGATGATCCACAAGAACTGTGCTCCACGTAAATATGGTTCATGAAATTATTGCGCGCAGTCCGTAGAAGTCAATTCGACGTTTCTCAGCAGAAGTAGGTGGCATTTCGTACTGAATTAAACCTTTTTTCCTAGAAAATTCATTCGCAAGCTTCACCAATAATGTTTAAAAACAAGAACGAATGGAATTCGCAACATGAACGTTGGCAAAACTAAAAGATCATAATGAGGTTTTCAAACACATCCACTTCACTGACGAGTGTTATGTACAGCGCTTACAAGAAGTCTCACGCCTCTGTCTCGTCCCAAGCTCGTCTGTTAGGTATAAAATGGGCGGTCCTTATGGCAGCGGAGGTGTGTTGGGATTGGTGCACATAATTGCTCTAACCCCATCAATGACGTCCACATTAGCTTTGTGTTGATCACTCTATCTCTTTATATATAGAGTCATATTGTATATAGATATATATAGAGTATGCAGGGGATAACGTGTCTCAGTCCTAGCTATGGTAGTTGTCTTACAATTAACAGTCCCAAGTGCAAGTTACGTTAACACCTCCACATAAACTACCCTGGACTAAAATAACATACGTGAAGCCCTTACCCAGAAACCATTTAAAAGGTGTGATTTAAAAGCTCTCTCTCTCTCTCTCTCTCTCCTCTCTCTCTCTCTCTCTCTCTCTCTGATCACACCGCATCCCATCAGAGGTCTTCAGCAGGGACATCGGCGGCAATGTATCCATATAATGTTAATAATAACCGAAACTCGGGGAAAATATACTCTCTGCCTTCCGCTCTATCTATCATACATATTTTGCGACTTTTTAACTCTGGTAGGATTCAATTCCATTCCTATAGTGTAAGAGATACTTAAATTCATGTGTGTATTATGCCATATGATGTGCGTAATAAATAATAATTTTTAAATAGTTGGAGCGTTCAAGGTCATCTGTAATAATCTATAGACTACCCCTCAAGCTCACTCTCAACACTTAGATTCCCCTAAGACACAGGCGTCTTCAAGTAATATGAATGCGTAGAGATCTAAGGTGTTAGATTCCATATTATATAATTTATGTGCTAGGTTTAAGAACGCTGGCATTGAAGGATGGAAGGAAGGGACAGTATATTCAGTTCGGATATAAACTATTGCTGACAATCTTTGGATCCTTGGCTTTTAAGACGAATTTTTTATGCATATGTTCAACAAAATAGGAAATTGGCTGATTATTACCATTCGAAGGGTTGGTACCCTTCACAACCGAAATCAATTTCAGAAGGGGTGCATGCAGAGATGGGCAGTATCTAAAGTTTCAAGATACATTTTGTATCTTAAGATACAAGATACGCATCTTAGATACGTATCTAAGATACATATTTTTTGAGTATCTTGATTTGTATCTTAGATACATTTTTCCAAGTATCTTAGTATCTTAAGATACAGTCAAGATACAAGATACAACAATCATGTTGTAAGCCTCACACTTCGCTATCTCTGAGTTTTGCTTTTGATTTTTAAGATAACAGCTTGGAGCTTGCAAATTATAGTTAAACTATAATTTGCAAGTTCCAAGCTGTTACCTTAAAAATCTCTGAAATAATATAAATAACAATGCTAAAAAATCAAACAAAAGAAAGCCAAAATATAAAGGGAAACTATCAAAATTTCAAAGAAAAAATGAAATGACAAAAATGAAATGACAGAATTCAACGTTTGCAAAAAAAATGGGCGGAGCAACGATGACAAGTATCAATTCTAATGTTACGCGTTTACGCCATACAAAGTAATGAATTAATATAGATTTCACATATCAGGAGAACACCACCATTCTTAAAGTATCTTGTATTTTGTATCTTAAAAGTGTATCTTAGAAATGTATCTTGTATCTGTATCTTGAAGATACAGTTTTTGTGTATCTTGTATCTGTATCTTGAAAATACATTTTTTTGTATCTTGTATCTTAGATACATTTTCAAGTATCTTTGCCCATCTCTGGGTGCATGGTATCCTCATTTCCTTTATCGTCCCAGCACGCTTCACATAAGCCATTTACACAAAGATGGAAAGGCCGTCTGTGCACCGCGAGACGACCCAGGCAATGCGGGAGCAATGGTGACATTGCATGAATATGGTGTGCCAATAAGAGCAATATCAAGACGACTAGACGTTCATCGAAGCACTGTGGAACGGTGGATTCATCGGTATGAAGCAGAAAACTCAATCGCTACTTTGCCGAGGTCTGGTCGTCCGCGTTCAACATCTCAAAAGGAAGATGTTGCGATTGTTAATCATGCCAGAGAGCATCCGTTTGTTCCAGCGACGCATATTTACAGAGACCTGAACCTTCGTTGTAGCGCAAATACAGTGAACAACAGACTTCACGAGGCAGGGTATTTTTCTCGCCGTCCAGCTATAAAACCTGCATTGACGATTGAGCATAAAGAGGCGCGGATGGGATTTGCCTTGCAATACTTGCCGCAGGAAGAAGAATTCTGGAGAAAAGTTGTGTTCTGTGACGAAAAAACATTTTCAGCAGATAGTCATGGTTCCCTGCATTGTTGGAGGCAGCGCGGAAAACGCTGTGAAGAAGGAAATGTTTTCCCGAGCAAACGTAGTGGTCACATCAATCTCGGTGTGTGGGGCTGGATGTCTGGCTATGGTGTCGGAGAATTGACTCAAGTAGATGGACGCTTTACTGGACAGCAATATTGCCAGATACTGGAAGAGGTGCTGCTACCCAGTGTTCGTGCGTATCTGGTTCCAGCACTGGAACCATTTTACTTAATGGAAGATTAACAGTCCCATTCATAGGAGTAACGTTGTGAGAGCGTGGTACGAAGATCACCCAGAGATTATTAATCTAATTCTGCCACCACGTTCTCCTGATTTGAATCCGATTGAAAACCTTTGGGCAATAATGATTAACGAATGGGAGCAACGCAATGAAAGAACATTTGAAGTACTTTTAGCTCACACGAGGAATAGTTGGGAGAGCTTACGCCGAACACCAAACATTCCCTACAATCTGGCCTCTTCTATGCCGCAACGATTGCAAGAAATTATTGATGCTGGAGGAAGCTATACGAAATACTGATGCTAAAGCCATGACGTAAATGTGTATCGAATATATATTTCTGTTAATATAGAATTTTATTATATTTTTATGTTTGACATCTATAAAAATATATTGTGACCATGAAAGAACTTTACTTATCCTTAGTTACAATCTTTTCTTGCAATGTCTACGCTCGTGGAGATGATAATATATGCATTGTTGAAACAACCTATGAAAAGGTAATAGTTTCAGGAAAAAAATAAAAACTGGCAACATCGAGGTCATCGCATGTTTATGGGAATTGTCATATGATATGCTACCAATAAACTCTTATATACTACTATATACAGTATACTATATTGCGTAATAATTACGATGAACAAATCAAATGCAAATTTCTCTGATTCACGGCCCAGCAATCTTGCTTTAGACTAATGACTTTCGTAAGATGGAATAGGTTTAACATACAGTAGTTCGCTTAATAGGTTACCACTTAAAACAATGGATAAACTATCTATTAGTGAGACGACCGTGACTTCCTCGAAATGCGAGCGCGTGAGAGGTTCACTGAGGAATTTAGTCATTAGATTTTTCACGTAGGATATGTATCACAAACAACAATATTGACAACAATTCCCAATAATTACTTAATATCAATAATTGCATTTGAGCAAATAATTTAGACCTGCGTCAAAATAACTTAGGTATCATGCCATGATTTGGGATATTTGCCGAATTAGTCGTTCTCCTATAGTCTACAGTATATATTGATTATTGAGACGGTATAATGTAATGCCCAGCTAATATTATGATGACTAGGATTGCTCCATAACCATCCCAACATCCCGAAACTTGCTCATTCTGCATTTTAATCATTCGTATTTTAAACACTAAAATGTCCATAAGGACCGCCCATTTTATACCTAACAAACTAGCTTGGGACAAGACAGAGGCGTGAGACTTCTTGTAAGCACTGTACATCTATCTAGGGAGATTAATAAGCAAAACTTTCGTTATTGGGGAAGTCATGCTGGCGCTCCAATAGAGTTTCTACGTAGTGTTGCTAAATTCAAAATTTGGGTTGTTGTTGGTGGTATGGTGTAGCAGGTCCCTACTTCTTTGAGAATGAAACCGGAAAAAGCAGCAACGATAACTCAAAATTCATATCGTCAGATGCTACAAGCTTTCTACTTGCCACAAATCATTAGTTTGTCCAGTAAAAGAAATAACTGCATTAACCCAGATTCACAGTGGTTTCAGCAGGACGGAGCACCTGCAACACACTGCTTGTGAAACTCGCAACTTTTTGACGAAGCATTTTTCCGGGCGACTAATCTCCCCCTTCATGAACCAGTAGAATGACTCCCATACTCACCTCACTTTAAACTCCTTGACATTTTTTCTATGGTGTTACATAAAAGACAGGATCTATTCTACCAAGCCTAAGACACTTGAAGATCTCAGGAGGTAATCAACAACATCCCAGCTGAGCTATTTTCAAAAATTATGTCAAAAATTTGTGTAATGTTGAATGTTGTGTTAGAAAAAGAAATGGTGATGACACTGAATATGTTGTTTAATTAAGTTTAATAACTTTCTATGTTTTACGTACCTATTGCGTTTGATTTTGTCTAGATTCCTCCTTTTTTAGCTTAGAACATTTTTTATTTACAAATAGGGACATTTTTGGTGAACACCTGGTATATATACAGTAGCATATATATATATATATATATATATATATATATATATATATATATATATATATACATGGTGTCTCAGAAGTCGCGCACCATAGGCTTTATTCAGATTTACGAGGTTTACAAGTCGAAATGGTTTATAAGTGATGTTGAATTACATGTTCGATAATGTTCGAATAATAAAATTAATAGTATGTACAGCTAATCAAAAAGCTAGCTTTGAATAATTAAATTGAATGAAGCTACATCAGCCAATAGTGTCTCAGAAGTCGCGCACCATTGGCTAATGTAGCTTCATTCAATTTAATTATTTTAATATAGCTTTTTGATTAACTCTAAATATTATTAATTTTATTATTCTAACATTATCGAATATGTATTGTAATTAAACATCATTTATTAACCATTTCGACTCGTAAACCTCGTAAATCTGAATAAAGCCAATGGTGTGCGACTTCTGAGACACCTTGTGTATATATATATATATATATATATATATATACATTTCAACTGCAAACAACACACAGTATAATTAACGTAAAGAACGACGCTTGTATAGAAGAACATTCCGCGCAAGATGAGGAGGGAGAACGAACAAATGAAAAAATGACGTAACCACCCGAGAATCGAACCCGGGATCTTCCGATTGCCGGTCAGATATGATAACCACTACACCATGGGCCTCACTCGATCAGAAGTCGTAATTCTCCTACATACGCGCAGAAAACCATATCTGACCGGCAATCGGAAGATCCCGGGTTCGATTCCCGGGTGGTTACCTCATTTTTTCATTTGTTCGTTCTCCCTCCTCATCTTGCGCGGAATGTTCTTCTATACAAGCGTCGTTCTTTACGTTATTATATATATATATATATATATATATATATATATATATATATAGGGTGAACCAAATGTAGGTGGACAGTAAATGATAACGTTTATTTTGAGAATACATATTTAATTTTTTTGTATACTATAATACAAAATAAAATTTAAATAAATTTAGTTATAATATTTAATATAATATAACACAAACACCATAGTTATAATGAACACCATAGTATAATATAATATAACACAAACCATATTCAACCTACTGTCCACCTACTTTTGGTTCACCGTGTATATATATATTATATATATATACACTTTATATGACGAGAATTTTTAGTTTATTCTTATTGCTGCCGTACGTTTCCTGTACACCATGTGTTTTCTACCAATATGTACTCTTTTCTAAAATTTATTTTTTCCTTTAAGCAAAAAAGCTTTATTTGCTGAGCTTTACAAAACTTTACAAACCTTTACAAAACTAGTAATTCAATTCTAAATTTTTTTAACTTGGTAATCAAAACTTTTAATAAGAACCAGATTTTACTTTGAAAAAGTGGTACACCCGAATTTTTTTAAAATACCTTCTTTTTTTGAGGGGTAGTTAGTGAATCAGGAGTATAAGAAACTTAGCCAAAGTTGGCGAGATTCACAAAAGGAGTCAGAAAACTTTGAAGAATGATAGGCCCGACGTAAAATTCTAAGTAATACTTATGCCAAATGCATTGCATCGGAGTTTTTTCCAACTCTAAGAATTTACTTTACCTTGGTTACCTTGGTTTTGCTTCCACGATATGCTTGACTTTCTCTCCTCAGAATTACATAAGTATGACTTGCCACTACCTGCACACATCGTTTTGGAACTCATTAAACTTTGCATCAATGACTGTAAGTTCACTTTCAATAGTGAATATTATCAACAGGTTTTTGGGATGGCAATGGGTAAACCCTTGTCGCCCCTCCTCTCCAATATTTATATGGAGTTTTTCGAAATCACTTACATTCCGAGAATACTGAGGAGGTTGGTATCCCATGGTTGCGGTCCGTTGACGATATTTTGTGTATCTGGCCCATGAAGCGTGACCTGGATGACTTCCGCCTTCAGTTAAATAATCAAGTCCCCTCCATTAAGTTTACTTTAGAAGTGGAGCAAAACAACTCAATCCCGTTTTTGGATGTGCGTGTAAGGGGTTCCAAAAAACCTTAGGCCCCCCATTTGCAGCTTACATGTTTACTTATATCGAAATAGTTTTTAGTGATTATAAAAATATATAAAATTCTTTATTTATTGCAGGTATCAAAATTACTCTAGCTGATAAAGTGATAATATAATGGCTTCTCAATTAATTGGTGATTCGGAGAAGCAACGTGTGATAGATCGCATACGAGCAATAACATTTCGGGAAGCTCGTGATGCTGGAGCCACTTTTATAACACGTTCATGGGTTGTCAAAAAGTTGCGAAGAAGTGAGGACTTCGTCAAAAGAAATTGGAATGAAACTTTGGATGAATGTGAAATGGATACAACCAAATCTGGGCGTCCAAATTTGCCACTCTCTCAGGAAACAAAGGACATCATTGAAAGCGGTACTCGTAAGCGGGAAAACAGCTGTGCTAAACTTTCTAGAGAGATCGAAGTGTTGAGAGGAAAGATCGTTAGTGGTGAGATCATTTGACTGTACCGTCATAGGCAAGGTTTAAAGCCTTGGCATGAACTTCCAAAGCCAAGAAAAACTCAACTTAACATCGATGACAATGTGGTTTGCCCATTATCTTGAAGATTGGGATGTGGATGATTTCATGCATTTAGCTGTCTCCGATGAATTTTTTGTTTACGTAACACGTCGGCCTAACTACCAAAATGATCGAGTGTGGGCCACAACACCAGATGAAATCGATGACAATGAACATTATCGCAAATTATTAAAAAGTCCAGACTGTGTTGGTGTGTTTGTTTTGTCCACTGCAAAGAAGCTCATGTGGGTGCTGAAGCCAAATGGTCAGAGTTGGGATGGACAGTATTTTCGTGATATTATTCTATCCCAGCATGTCATTCTTTTTCTAAGAAACCCAAACAATGTTATGGATGTCGATCAGGTCACACTTCTGCACGATAAGGCCCCCTGCTTTTTTAAGGCATTAGCCACTCAACAGTTGTTGCGGAACCATGAGATCGATTTCTTTGGAAATGAAGAATGGCCAGGAAATTCTCCTGACCTGAACGTCTGTGAACACATTGGAATCAGTTATAAAGGACAAGGTTGAATGTCTCTTGTTTCAAGAACCTGCAGCAAATGATTTTCGAAGGATACAATGACGCAACACATTGAAACTGTTTAGGCAAATTTGCGTAACGATCAAGATCTATTCACGTCACTTTTGGCAAGCTACCCAAAGCGAATTCAGGCTGTTTTAGAAACCAATGGTGGGAACACCAAGTTTTAATTGTTTCTCATTAAATGCAGGATTAAATTTTCTTTTGTAAGGTATGTTTAGTTTTTCTGTACCTCTAATGGTTTAGGCCATGGGCGGGGGGGGGGGGCTAAGGTTTATTGGAGCCCCGTACATAGGGAAAGTCCAGGTTTTAAGTTTAGTATTTATCGGAAAAAACAAACAATTTATCCTACGTACACTCTTACTCCGGACATGACACCCCCCATCAAGAAAGCCATATTTTCTTCAATGTTTCTCCACGCTCTTAGGATCGCCAGTCCGGAATACATGGATGCCGAATTAGAAAAAATCAACAGTATTGGAAGTGATTTGTGTTACCCACCTGCTTTTTTTGGAATCTTGTCTTAACAAGGCAAAACGAACCTTCTGTCGTGTGAATAATAACCCTCGCACTTTGTCAAAGAATATTTTAGTACTTCCATTTTTCCCGGGCTTTTAAGGCATTGCTAATGTACTTAAACTTTTGAATATTAATGTACTGTAGTATTTTCATATGACAGTATTGTTAAAAAATATCATAGTAAAAAATAGTCCTACCAATAATTCAGGCATTATTTATAAAACTAGCGGAGAACCCGCCCTTCGTGCGGGTGGCAAAAATATCCTAGCCGACGGTGGAATATTTTTTGTAGTTCGAAGACTGTTATTAGTTAGGTTAATTGAATGCCCGGTTAGGTTAATTGTATGCCCTTGACGATTGGTTAGGTTAAGTCGTGATAGTTTCGTTAAAGCTAACGAAAATATCACGACTTAACCTAACCAATTGTCAAGGGCGTACAGTTGACCCCCCCCCCCCCCCCCCCACACACACACACACACGGGCGTCCTTTTATTATTATAGATGGACTTTTTAAAATTATAATTAAAAGTAGAATTCATTACGCCTTTTTCTAATGCATTAAAATACAAATATCGCCCATATATATATATATATATATATATATATATATATATATATATATATATATCAAGAATCTTCTTCTCTTTTCGAGCGTGCGTGACCGACTGACAGACATTCCTGGGTGTTATATTAATAATTGGTTGTAAACAATGTGATTCCTTTTACATTGGACAGAAGGAAAAGGAGTTGCACATGCGTGTAAAACAGCATCAATATTCCATTAGAATGGGACAGTCGTCCAGTGCCATTTTCGTCCATTTGTCAGAGTTAGCCCACTGTATTGATTGGAATAATGCTTCAATTTTGTTTCACTCAAGCAACATTGTTAATAGAAATATTCTTCACTCTGCCATTATTCAACTTACATATAATTTCAACATTAGCCAGGGCCTTTTTTCGCTTGATCCTGTTGTTTTGAATTTGTTCAGAACGGATTTAGACAAGAGGGGCAAAGTGCTAAAACTCTGGTAGCTTTTCCTAATAAATTTGTATGCTCATCCTACAATTTTTATTTTTCTATTTTTTATGTGACCTATATATGTATAGTCTCGAATTTGTTATTTATTTCAGTGTTCCTGAGGATGTTATTAGACAAAAGCGCTTGAGCACCATTCTGTTTCCTTTTTCCTTCATGGCTATTTTCATCATAAATATTATTCACGTGTTACTTTCGTGAAATAATTGATATATATATATATATATAATATATATATATATATATATATATATATATATATATATATATATATATATATATAATAACCATGAACGAGCCAAACACACACTTCAACATTTTCTCTTTTTCTGTTTGCAAAAGTTTCGAGATAACAAATCTCATCATCAGTGTCAAAGCTATTAAAATAAATTAAAATACAATTAAAATATAATTAAAACATAAAAATTATTGACTATATAATATTGAACTTTACAGAAGAAAAGGATCACTTAATGTAGGTTTTAATTTGTTAATGTGAAAGGATTCAAGAATATACAAATCAGATACATCATTCACTGTTTTCAGGAGCTCAAGTTTTTCATAGAAACTGCAGAATTGTACTCCATGAACGTGATCTAAAATCGGAGAGGGGTCAAGTTTATTCAATAAATGATGTTCTTACTGATCCCATGTGCTAAACAGAACGTAAATGAAGCGTACAATTTGAGGTATCCACGTAAGATAGGTTACTACTGCACGTACAACGAAACTGATAAACAATTGGAGATATAGAGTTCATGTTTGGGTCTTTCACCTAATTCAAGAGAACAGCTAGGAAGTAACCTTGTCTTCCTGGAGAGATTCCGACCGAAACTTGATAAACAATTAATGAACGAATATCAGCGGTTAGTTGGTTTTTTAATTTGAATAATGACCCAAGTTTAAGTTGGATGTTTAAAAGAATATGGGAATCAATTTGAGGGTAATATGATAATAATAATAATAATGACATTAACTATTTTTCTAAGTTGAAAATAAATAATCGTTATAAGTACCAATTTCAATTCCTCCTTTATAAATATTTTTACGAAAACTCATTATAATTCCAATTCCCCAAGAAGGACTTACGAATCTCAAATCGCACAAAAGCAAAAAGAAACAAAACAAAAAAAAAAACCCGGCCACATTCCGCAATGAGGGCGCTTCACTTCCGCAGGAAAACAAGAATTCTCCGTACCAGATGCAAGTTTTCCACTCAGGCGAGAAACAAGAGTATGTATATGAAGAAGTTAATTAGATGGGAAGAGGTTAATTAGGTTGAGGCAAGGAAAAATTATGGAAGTTTAGGAAGAAAGAATTTTGGACGGTTAGTGTGAAAAATAATACGTTGTTAGTGATCAGAATTTCAGAATATACCATTCTAATTTATACTTTCAATGAAAGTGTAAGGCTAAAAAGTTTACGAAAATCGGAGGTTGTCTCTAACGTTTTTGTGACGTATTTGGAAATTTTGTTTCTTATACTGCATTTGTCGCGTAACTTTGAATTGCTTAGTACTCACTTCAAGCTAAAGAAGATGAAGAAGGAGATTAAGATGATGAAGAAGGAGATTAAAAAGATTAAGAAGATGATGATGATGATGATGCATGAGTTTTGATGGCGAGTGAACCTCTTTAATCCTTTCATCTTTATATCGTTGTCCTTTATCATTTCTTATATAGAGTTTACATGGGGTTATTTGATTTTCTGACATTGTAAATGTAAATAAAAGATATATATATATATATAATTATATATATATAGCTAAGAGTTACGTTCGCTCCTCTTCGGTGCTATCTTTTGTATTACTTTCTTTCTAAACGGAAAATAGCTACTACTTTGTTGTAGATGTTTTTTGGGGTTCAATTTAGGTTAGGTTAAGTTAGGTTAGCCTAACCTGACCTAACCTAAAATAAAATAAAACAAAACAAAACAAAAAACTGAGTATGTAAAATCCTGAGGTAGCATGAAGTAGTAGTAATTTGGTCTCGAGATTTTAATTAAAATCCTAATGCGAGTGAAATTTGGAAAAAATAATTATTATATAAAAAAAAAGGCCCATTCCCTAAATGTTTTAGTGGGACCCCTCCTTACCTTAACGCAAACGTAAGTGATTGAAAATATGAAAAAAATAAAAGATATCACACGTAGAACCTAATGTAACTTCAATGACTACCGACGAAAATGTAGGAGGAATTTGACGTTTTAGAACTGAGTATATATATATATATATTAGTGGTGGACCGGATACCCGCATAATTTTTAACATCCGCATCCGCACTTCTGACTGCGGATGTTATGCGGATATTACCTCTAATAAATTATGCAATTTACAATTAAATTAGCTTATAAGGCCCAGTCATGCACATTTCATGTAAAGTATTAATTATTAATGAACAAACAAATATATGAACCTCAAAATATAAATAGCTGGTAACACAGAAAATTGAATGAAACTTGTTTCATTGAATTTTCCGTGGCTGAAACTCTTGAGAAAGTTATTATTTTTATCATAATGAAAACATTAATATTAATTTTAATTCTTATGCATTGCCTCCCATAATAGTAATATCACGAAATTTGAAAAATTGTCATATATTCATAATTCTACATTATATTGATAGATTAACTAAATATCCGCACCCGCATCCGCGGATATTGAAATTAAAGATCCGCATCCGCAGATGTTGAAAAACTCTCATCCGGTCCACCACTAATATATATATATATATATATATATATATATATTATATATATATATATATATATATATATGTGTGTGTGTGTGGGTGTGTGTGTGTAGACATTAAAAATATTTCCTATGATTCCGGACTTTTGAAATACCCTGTATTTCGTTTCGTGTAGCATACAGGGTTGCGAACACAGAACAAGACTCAGTAATTGGAGGTACCAACTCTTTCTTAGCTTGAATATGATATTTGTTCTCCTTTTTTATGCAGGAAGGAAGGGCCAAGGGAAAGCGCCCACAAAAACGTCCCCCCCCCCCTACGGTTGAAAGAAAAGGAGAGAGCCAAAATCAAGGTCCAAGATTTTCGAGATATTTGGACACTCTGCGTTTGAAAGAATGGAGGTCATGGATTGGAGTTAGGAGGAAATTGTAGACACCAATCAATCAGGGAAGTACTCCTTGGGGGACGTTAGGCAGGAGACAGGGAGTGCTGGAACTCTCGTTTTTCCTGTCACTGTCTCCTTTAACTGAGCTTTTTCTCTGTTTCATCTACCCTGTGAGCAATCCAGCATGCTCTCAAACACACACTTCTCTCTCTATTCTTCACTATACATACATGCATTTTACATGCTACAAAATGTTTTCAAAATTGATAAAAAAAAAGGCATCGTGAGCCTTGGAGACCTTGATTTCGGCTTTTTTCTTCTTATATAGGGGGGCATTTTTGCGGGCGCTCGCCCTTGGCCTCTCCTTCCTACATTAAAAAAAATGATAGGGGGAAAGATGACTTGAAGAAGATTGTTCCAGAGTTGACCGGTTGAGTAGATGAAAGATTCAGAATACCGATTAACCCTTGCGTTAGAGAGTTGGACAGAAAAGGAATGAGAATGTGTTGAAAGTCTGGTACTACATGCTCTCTTTAAAGGAGGAGGCATGTAGTTAGAGAATTCAGAAGAGCAGTGTCCGTTATAATCGTGATAGTAAGGAGAGAGTGAGGCAATATTGCGGCGAAGAGAAACGGATTGAAGACAGTGAATAAGAGGCGGGGAATTGATAAGACGAAAAGCCCTTGATTCCACCCGGTCAGGTAGAGCTGTGTGAGTTGAGCCACTCCACACATGAGAAGCGTGCTTCATACAGGGGTGGATAAGACCCCTGTACGGAGAGAGCAACTGAGTGGGGGGGTGAAGAAACTGTGGAGCCGGTACAGCATACCTAATCTCTTAAAAGCTGCTTTAGAAAGAGATATGTAATCTTTCCAGGAAAGATCATGAGACAAGACAAAGAAATACCCAGAATGTTAAGAGAAGAGGAAGGATTGAGTTGTGTGTTGTTGAAGGTAAGGGAATAGTCGTGTAGAAGATTATGACGAGTACACAGATGAAGGAACTAGGTTTTTGAGGCATTGAAAGCCGCAAGGTTTTCTCTGCTCTAATCAAAGATAGTAGAAAGATCAGCGGTCAGGTGCGCCATAGCCGTCTCACGCGAAACATGGAGTGACTAAATGCAAAAAACTTCACTTTTTTCTACGTGAAGGTCAAAATATGAAAATAAAAACCCACTCTAATAGACAGAAATAAACTCTGTCTATTAGAGTGGGTTTTTATTTTCACATGGAGTGACTGTTGAGAGGGACGTTTTGTGAAACGGGTGGAGAACTGAAGTGTGGAATCATCAGGGGATCATCACGAGTGGATAGGACAGGAAGTGAGACTTAAAATATCATTGATAAATAAAAGGAAGGGAGTTGGTGACAAGACAGAGCCCTGACGAAAACCACTATTAATAGCTTTAGGGGAAGAACAGTGACTATCTACAACCACAGCTATAGATCGGCCAGAAAGGAAATCAGAGATGAAGGAACGGATAGAAGGGTAGAAACCTAGGGAGGGCAGTTTCGCATTTAAGGATTTGTGCAGGACTCTATCAAAAGCTTTTGATATGTCTAGCGCAGTAACAAAGGTTTCAGCGAAATCTCGAAAGGAGGATGACCAAGAGTCAAAGAGATATGCAAGAAGATCACCAGTAAAGCGTCCTTTGCGGAACCCATATTGACGATCTAAAAGAAGGTTGTGAGAAGAGAGGTGTTTAAGAATCGTCCTATTAAGGATAGAATAAAAAACTTCAGAAAGGCAAGGAATGAAAGCAATTGGACGATAGTTGGAGGGTTGAGAGCGGTCATCCTTCCTTGGGACAGGCTGAATGAAAGCGAACTTCCAGCAGGAAAGAAAAGTATCAGATGAGAGACAAAGACAAAAGAGTTTGCCTCGGTAAGGTGTAAACACAAATGCAAATTTCTTAAGAACTGAAACCATATGATTCCCATTAAATTTTTCCCTATGTTCTCTTAATGTGGTAGTGGTCTACGAATTCTGTGCTTATCGACATTATTACTCTTAACTCTCTGACTTAGTGGTTAGTTATTATTTGTGTGTTTCTGCTTGTTCCAAAACTATTTTGTTACAATTCTTTTTTATGGCCATAACTTCGGAACTAGAATTTACCGTCATTTGTGAAGTTCATATAATTTTCTTCAGCCCACTTAAGCAGCGTGTTTATATCATTGTTTACTTATGTCCTCTTTATTGATGATTACTTTGCATAACTTGGCGTCATCCGCAGGCAACAGCACTATGTTGTCTTTTATACCTTCATCTACATCTGCAGTTATTAGAATGTATAGTAAAGAGGCTACTATATGTATTTAATTTCTTCATGTATTAAATATTAATTATTATTATTAGCCATGTAATTCTATATTTCACATCATTACTGATACAATTGTTTGTATTACCTTATAGATTATATTTTAATACGTATACAGTATCATTCAATAATGAATTATGGAAAGCATTATTCTATTAATAAAGATTACCATTATCAGTGTCACCACTTATATATACAGTATATATATATATATATCCCCGCAAGGGGGTTCTAAGCTCGTGCTCTTGAGTGCTCTTTGTGCTCGTTTGTACGTGCTTGTTCCTGGAGGTTTCACGTGCGCCCTCCCGGCCCTAGCACCCAAGGATGATGGGGATCGACCCTGCAGTCCTTGTCATCCTTGGTCTTTTTCCACTTCGACTGTCCCCTCCACCCTTTCTTTTTCCTCTGTCTTTCCTCTCACTTTTTCTTTGTTTTTCCGCTGAGATATGCCCTTTAAATAGAGGCGAATCGGTTCTTCCTGAACTAAAAAAAAAAAAAAAAAAAAAATATATATATAATATATATATATATATATATATATATATATATATATATATATATATATATATATATATATATATATATATATATAAAACTCACAAGATATAGGATCTCTACAAACAGACATGACAAAATAATCTACAATTGGTCTGAATAATATGAAATTTAACACTGAAAAGTTTCAACTATTAAGGTACGGAAGAAGGGAGGACCTAAAATCTACGGAATATTATACATCAAATAGACAGGAAATTCAGAGAAATTCTAAAGCAAAAGATTTAGGAGTTACAATGAATGATGACGCGAAATTTGAAACACAAAATAAGATAGAAGTAAACAAAGCAAAAAGAATAACTACACAGATACTGAGACCCTTAAAAACACGAATAGGAATATAATGATTCCTCTATTGAAAACAATGATCATACCCAAGTTGGAATACTGCTTGGTCTTAACATCCCCATATAAAAGTGAAGACATTAGTCAACTAGAAGGGATTCAGGGAAACTTCACAGACAAGATCAATGGATGCAAAGAACTATATTATTGGGAAAGGTTACGTGAATTAAATTTATATTCACTGGAAAGAAGAAGAGAGAGGTACACCATTATTTACACCTGGAAAATAATGGAGGAATTGGTCCCTATTCTTACTTTGAAGTGTTGTCACGTTTACCTTTTTAACATATAAGTATAATATGAGACTGGCTCTCAGAGGAATGAATAAGTCAGTTTTTTTTTATTTGATCGTACCTCACATGTTAGTATAAACACAACTTACGACAAAACATAGAGTGTCATTTCTCCTTGCCCATCAAACATTGAGCTCCGACGATTGGTTAAAATTCGCAAGGCATCACGACAATTATTTCCAGCTACGTAACTCTAAACCGTTCAAAATAGAGTTACGACCCATCGCTGTGGAGACGACGATAATATAATCAAAGCTACATAGAAGAATAAGCCGCCTTTAAGAAGCATTTTTATTATTTTCGATCCAAATAAAATTTATTTCGGGTTACTGATTATAAGAATTATCCGGGTATAAGAATCATTTTGACAATTTGACGCCGAACAGTCAAACATATTTAATTCAGGCCAAAATATAAATAATTCAGAATAGCATCGGTTAAAAACAAGATATTCACATAAAAAACGGAAAACGAATACAATTTGAATTATATTACTTTATGTAGAATATTATACCTTGGTTAACCTTGGTTTTACTTCCGCCCGAATTGTTCATTCTGACGAAGGTCAAGCTTGTCACTCCAGCTTAGACCTACAGTTTAACGTGGAATCCGAACCACGCCCCACCAGCAGCCCATCGTCTTAACCACTAAGCTACCCAGGGTACTCATTTATCTACCAACCAATTTTTTACTGTATGGAAGGATGAACGGATGGGGTTTGCTGCGCGCCACCTGCCGTCACTGGGTCTCGATCCCGGGGCCGATGGATTCGTAGTCAGCGACGCTAACCACTACACCACCGACGCGCATATATATTCGATTCCTGGCGATGGCAGGGGGCGCTCAGCTCACCCAGTTCTTCGTCCTCTCATACAAAAAACTGGTTAGTACAATAAATGGCTACCTTGGATAGATTGTGGTTAAGACGCTGAGCTGCTGATCGGTAAATCGGAAGATCGAGTTTCCGCGAGAATTTTCAAATGCCTGATCATCCGTGGTGCATAATAGGTCACGGTTCGGAATCCACGTTAAACTATACGTCTAAGATGGGGGCAACAAACTTGAACTTCTTCAGAATTAACAACTCAGGCGAATGAAAAACCAAAGGTTACCAACTTTATAATGAACTTCGTTATTGGAAAAAAACACATCTTATTCAAATAAAGAATAATTAATTTCGTCTACCTCATTCTTCATTTTCATTCCAGACTTTATTATTTAAGTCTATGTCCGTTTTACAGCCTTCATTTTATTTCTTAATTAGTGTCTTGCGTCTTAATCCTTTCACACAAAAATGACTTCCCAACTTCTAAATTAAAAATAAAATGAATCTTGCGAAAACACTGAAAATTCTAATTGGAATTATACTGGATATTTTTATTAAAATAATATCACCGATATTTAAATGAATTTCATATAGGAATATAGGAATAATAATTAAAGACGATATATATATATATATATATATATATATATATATATATATATATACATATACATCTTCAACCTTTCAAAGGTTCCGCGCGATGATTCCTCATTTCACGAAGGTCAAGCTTGTCCCTCCTCTCGAGTTGGCCTGGTGAAGTAGTGAGTTGGTTTTTGTACGCTCCACCTCACATAGCCAGGTACGCCCGGCTCATCGGGGATTGTTCTGAGCCAGGCGTCTAATCTTCTTTTGAAGATGTCCACTGCAACACCATTCGTGTTCCTTAGGTCTTTGGGCAGCTGATTAAACAGTTTTGGTCCTCTCACAACAAAACTATTTTCTTTCAGGGTTAAGGATGTTCCCTGTCTCGCCTTTAATTTGGGAACACGACACAGTCTTCCTTTTCTACTTTCCACCGTTGTTTGGGGAGTTACAGGGTTCAGAGTAAGATTAGGGACTAGTTTCTCCATTATTTTCCAAGTGTAAATAATGGTGTATCTCTCTCTTCTCCTTTCCAGTGAATATAGGTTTAGTTCGCGTAACCTTTCCAGTAATTTAGTTCTTTGCACCCTTGATCTTGGCTGTGAAGCTTCTCTGAATCCCTTCTAGCTGTCTAATGTCTTCTTTTTTATATGGGGATGTTAGGACCGAGCAGTATTCCAATTTGGGTATGATCAGTGTTTTCAGTAGAGGAATCATTACATTCCTATCCCTTCGTTTAAAGGTTCTCAATATCTGCCCGTTATTCTCTTTGCTCTGTTTACTGCTATCTTATTTGTGTTTCAAATTTCGCATCATCAGTCATTACAACCCCTAAATCTTTTGCTCTAGAATTTCTCTGAATTTCCTGTCCATTTGGGTATAATATTCCATGGATTTTAGGTCTTCTCTTTTTCCGTACCGTAACAGCTGAAATTTCTCAGTGTTAAACTTCATATTGTTGTCTTCCGTCCACTTGTAGATTCTGTTCATGTCGGTTTGTAGAGATCCTATATCTTCTGGATTTTTCTATTCTTCATACTGATGCTGTCTCTGGTAACGTCCTCATCTATGTCAGTTAGCATGATTATGAAGAGTAGTGGAGCTAATACTGTTCCTTGTGGTACTGAGCTGAGGACCTCTGATTCTGATGAAGATACTCCTTGTACTGTAACGACTTGCCGCCGCTCACTAAGGAAATTATATATCCATTTCCCTACTTTTCCTGTTATTCCCATATTTCAGTTTATGTATTATGATTCCATGGTCACACTTGTCGAACGCTTTAGCAAAGTCTGTGTATATTACATCATAGTTTTCATTACTTTCAAGTGCATCAATAATGTTGTTGTAGTGTTCCATTAGTTGTGATAGGCATGATCTGCCTGACCGAAACCCATGTTGGTTATCATTGAATTTTTTCTGAGTTTCCAAAAAGTCATAGATTTTCTGTCTAACTATTCTTTCAAATATTTTAGTGAGATGAGATGTAAGCGACACTGGCCTATAGTTTTTGGCCTCGGATCGATCTCCTCCTTTATATATTGGGACTATGTTCGCGCTCTTCAGGATGCCCGGTATTTCTCCCGTGTCTAGTGATCGTCTCCATATCCAATATAGGGGCTCAGCGATTGCATTCTTGCAGTTTTTGATCAGTGTGGCATTCCATTTATCCGGTCCTGCCGCTGAGTGTGTTTTAGTTTCCCTATAGCTTGTGTAATATCATCTGTCGTAAAGTCGAAGTCCGTTATACTTTCCCCTTGTAGTTCTTCTTCAAAGAACGCGTTTCTATCGCATATCAGTTTGTCAGTTTTTGGGATACTGAAAGATGATTCGTACTGAGCTCTTAATATTTCAGATACTTCTGTTAGATCATCAGATAAAGCACTGTTCTCGTTTTTCAAAGGTCCGATAGTCGCATGGTTTTTCGACTTTTTTTTTGCAAAATTATAGAAGTACTTTGAGTTAGCCTTTATCGCTTCTATAGCGTTGTCTTCTTTTTTTGTATGCTTCTCAATTAGTTCCTGTATGACGTCATCGATACTCTGCAGGTTATCATTTAATATTTTTCTGATGTTATCTTTATAGTTACTTAATTTTGCAGTCATTCTTTTTCTCTTTCGGAACAATTACCTTTTTTGTCTCTCGAACCTGCTTCTCTTTCCTCTATGTTGTATTTTGGGACATGTCTTTCACAATTTCTAACGTCTTCTCCTCTAAAGTCGTTAGCATCTCTTCCGTTATCTTGGCCTCGAAAATCGTTTTCCAATCTATTACTTCCATGCTAGATGCAACATCTTCCCAGTTTATAGCTTTGGAGTGAAAATTAAAAATTTCGAATGTGCTTCTTTCTGTTGTTCGTGTTCTTTCGTTTCCTGTTGCTTTTATATTGGTTATTTCAATGATGTTGTGGTCCGATATTATAGTTGGGGATATTTCTACATTATCAATTAGGTTGCTGTTGTTTGTAATTACCAAGTCTAGGCAGTTGTTTTTCTTGTGTTTTCTGTTATTTCTTGCGTTAACATAAATTCGTCAGCTAGAGCTCGTAGCATTTTTACTTGCTCCTGGTCTTCCCGTGTGCCCTCCTTGTCCTGGTGTATACATACATTTTTCCTATCCTTCTATATTTCATGAATGGGAAATTAAAATCACCACAGAGAAAAATATTTGGGGTTGGAGAGTGTAGATTTTTTACCTAGTTTCTTACCACTGTAACGGATTCTGAAAATTTTGAAGTTGGCGTGTTTGGGGGTCTGTACATTACAATTAGTACCATATTTAATTTTTCAACTTTTGCTTCTACACATTCTACGTAGCTGTTTGAGGTACTTATAGTCATTTCTGCCATATGCCTTTCGTGTGTGTAAATGGCACATCCTCCTTTACGTCTCACTGTTCTGTCGGCTCTGAGGATGTTATAGTTGTCAATTTGTATTTCTTTTTTGTCAACACAGGACTCACAGTTTTCACAATTCGCCTGGCAGTCTTTTAGATGAGTTTCCGTCAGGCATGCAAAGTCTGCTCCGGCTTCTTGCATGAGTCCTTTCAGGTATAAAACTTTGTCTGGGGAATGATTTGATTTAAGCCCCTGAATGTTGGCTAGGATTATTTTTATTTTTTCCCTATCATTTTCGCATACAGGTGGTTCAGATTCGTTTTCCAATGGTGGTGCTGGTTTCGTTGCCTTGTGGTCCTCCGAGAATTTGTCTCTTTTTATCTATGTCGGTACCTGTTGTCCCGATAACGCATGAAGTGTCTTTGTGCATGCCTTCTCTCCGGCTCTCGGATTCCTATATTTGTCAGTTGACTTTGTATTTGCTGGATAGTATTTAGCAACTGAATTGTGTTGGCTACGTCTAAAAAATTGGTACCCCTCTTTGATGTTCGTTTTTCCTGTTCACCCGTTGCGTTCCTTTGAGGGGGGGTGGTAACGGCATTTTTGTCCGTATTTGCACCTCCCATATCTTGCATAGGTGTTGCAGACCGTAAGATGGTGGAACTTGCACTTCTTATCAAATTTGCAATATCCACTTGTGGACTGTGTTTTGCATAATGTGGGATGTGCATAGATGCATTGCCTAACCCGATATCTGCAGTTCACTTTTGCATAGTATTTACATACGGTATTTTCTACGCTTCTACTTCTTGTTTCTTATTATAGTATATTTGGTATAATCATTACTTTTCTTTGGCTGATTATTTCCTACGTTTTCAGTTATTATCTTTTTATCATTTCGCTCGTTGGACAGTTTTACTACCTCGCAACTTTTACTTATTTCTTTTCTTTCATCTACGTCTTCATTCCGTATTCTATTGTTTATATTGTTATTCGTTATTATACTGTTATTCGGTATTATACTGTTATTCGTTATTTCGTCCTCTCTCATATCCACTCGGTTTTTCGTTGGGACATTTCCGGACTCTTGTGTCACCATTATTTCATTCTTTTTGGTAACACTCGAGTCTGCTATTTCCATTTCTTTAAATACCGCGAAGGAGTTTACCGTCTGTGTACATGCGCCACACAGAAAATTGATCCCCCACGATCTGTTTCGCATTCGAGACAAGAGCTATTTCTCTATCACCCCAATTCATGCAGATAAAGTCTTGCAGTTTTTGACAGAAATTGCATCGTATTGCAGCTTTTTCAGTTGTTTCCAGATTACACAAATTACAGATTAAGTGAAAATTTGGACCCATGACCATACTATTCATTAATTAGCGTAAAAAGAAATACCCACACAAATTCTTTATTTAGTTAATTTTGTTTCTTTCTTTCTATTTTCTTTCCTTTCGATGGTCGAGGGTTTTCTGACCTTTGCGTTTTATGACCTTTTTCCTGCTTGGTTTCAAAATTTCTCGAATGCCAACCGTATTACGTTTTAAATATATACGTTAAAACTGGTGATAATTTATGTAAACTGTATTGCACTTTCTTCATTTTAATGAATTTCACTTTATAAATTATATGCACGGATTCACTGATGCTTTATACACTTCCAGGTGTAAACAGAATAAACCACCGAGTAGTTTTTCCCTTCTTATTTGGGTGTTAATACAGAGAGAGACACAGCACTTCCATTCCCCACAAGGTACAAGCAAACTATATATATAATTAATATATATATATATATATATATATATATATATATATATATATATATATATATATATATATACACTGTATGTGTGTGTGTTGGAATTAATTTACTCTGTGTATGAAGAAAGTACAGTACATTGATGCGTTCAGGATTTTTGCTTAGGAACTGACTTAATATTTGCCTTAACTACACGATACTTTGCTTTGTCCTATCTGGGCTCAACTCCAGGAAGGTGTACGGTGCTGATAGTATATCTCCTGTTGTTCTTAAGAACTGTGCTTCTGTGCTTACACCTTGTCTAGGAAAACTCTTTCGTCTTTGTCTTTTATCTGGTACTTTTCTTTCCTGCTGGAAGTTCGCTTTCATTCAGTCTGTCCCAAAGAAGGGTGACCGCTCTCAACCCTCCAACTATAGTCCAATTGCTTTCATTCCTTGCCTTTCTGAAGATTTTGGATCTATCCTTAATAGGAAGATTCTTAAACACCTCTCTTCTCACAACCTTCTTTTAGATCGTCAGAATGGGTTCCGCAAGGTACACTCTGCTGGCGATCTTCTTGCATATCTCTCTGACTCTTGGTTATCCTTCTTTGGAATTATGGTGAAACTTTTGTTATTGCGCTAAACATATCAAAAACCTTTGATAGAGTCTGGCTATCCTTAATTTTGAAACTGCCCTTCTTCGGTTTCTATCGCCTTCATCTCTGATATTCTTTCTAGTCGATCTATAGCTGCGGTTATAGATGGCCACTGTTCTTCTCCTAAAGCTATTAACAGTAGTATTCGTCAGGGCTTTGTTCTGTCACCCACTTTTTCCCTTTCATTCATCAATGATCTATTAAGTCCCATTTCCTATTCTATCCAATCGTATGCTGATGATTCCATTCTTCACTTCTCCACCCACTTCACAGAGCGTCCATCTCAACAGTTACTCCATGTTTCGAGTGGGACAGCTATGATGCACTTGACCCCTGATCTTTCTACTATCTCAGACTGGGGCAGAGAAAATCTTGCGGTTTCATTGCCTCAAAAATTCAGTTCCTTCATCTGTCTGCTTGTCACAGTCGTCCACACGACTATCCCCTTACCTTCAACAGCACGCAACTCAATCCTTCCTCTTCTCTTAACATTCTTGGTATTTCCTTGTCTCGTGATCTTTCCTGGGAAGATCACATATACTCTCTTTCTAAAACAGCTTCTAAGAGGTTAAATGTGATGTACCGGCTGCTCAGTTTCTTTACCCCCACTCAGTAGTTGTCTCTATACAGGGGTCTTGTCCGCCCTTGTATGGAATACGCTTCTCATGTGCGTGGGGTGGCTCAACCCACACAGCTCTACCTGACCAGATGGAATCAAAAGCTTTTACTCTCATCAACTCCCTGCTTCTTACTGACTGTCTTCAATCCCCTCTCTCTTTGTCGCAATGTTGCCTCATTCTCTCTTTAGTATCGCTATTATCATATAACGGACACTGCTCTTCTAAACTCTCTATCTACATGCCTCCTCCTTTAAGGAGAGAACGCAGTACCAGACTCTCGACACATTCTCATTCCTTTCCTGTTCAACTCTCTAACGCAAAGATTAATCGGTATTTTCAATCTTTCATCTACTCAACCGGTCAACTCTGGAACACTCTTTCTCAAGGCATCTTTCACCCTGTCTATGACCTTCAATCTTTCAAACGCAGAGTGTCCAGGCATCTCGAAAATCTTGGGCCTTAATTTTGGCTCATTTCTTCTTCTATGGGCGAAGGGCGTGTTTGCGGGAGTTCACCTTTGGCCCCTCCTTCCTGCGTAAAAAAAATCACTGATTCATAATGATAAAGAAATTAACTGATTAATCGCTGATTAACTCGGTATTAATGAAAATTAATACACCGACGCAGAGAAAGGATAGTTAAACCAACAGTAGTAATTAACAAACAAGTGGTAAATTTTTCGGCAAATTTACATACCCGCATGCATTGTCCCTTGGATTTGTTTCAGGTCGTAGAGGACCTATAATACAGGCGTCTCCCTCATTAACAGATATGTAACCAGTATCTACAAAACACACAACCACTAAATTGTTGACGCCTTCATTCATAAACACTCATCTTTACAACAGGGATGTTACTATAGCAACGCAGCTGCCAGGGCCCAAGCATGGAGAGTAAACGGAGTAAAGTTTACTGTGGCCGGGATATCCAAGGAGCCCAGCAGGACCCAATTAAGAAAATGTTCTAAACCTTCGTTTTTACCTTTTTTATCAGTGATGTGACTATTAATTCTGATCTGATCTGGGCGTAATAAATTTATTTCAATAAATAGATGCAAAAATATGCATGAATGACCTATCTAAAACCAGGGGGACAGGAGTCAGAGGCGAAGGGGGCCTGGCATGTGATTGTTCACCGGGCCCGAGAAAATGATGCTTCAGGCCCTGGCAGCGACATCTAACACCAGAAGTTTAACTTTGAACTTTTCAATTTTTTAAAGTGTTGTTCAAGAGGGGAAGTCACGGTTATTTAGGAAAGAATTATTTTGAATTTAATGCAATTCTTTTTACTAAATAAAGCACTGGAATCTATTTACATTAAATGTTAGAAATTCAAATATGTAACAATATTCACTAACAACTAAAATAAACAGTTAAAATACAAACAATTATAATATTTTAGTTTCCCATAAAATCTTGACTTACAATTTTCTTTAATATTCATCCCTCACAGCTGATGATTAACGTGACACTGAGCTCCGTCTACTATCGCTATGAGAACTTGTAAGACATTATATTTGTCTGTTACGGAATTTTTGGCATAACCACATCCGTAAACTGTAAACGTATACGGCAAGTAAAATTGCTGCAACCATTGCCCCTTACAACGGAATGAAAGGGGAAACTGAAAAATTTATCTGCAACACTGCAATTCTCCCCTCTCCCATGCTTATCTTCTTTTATTTTTATTGTAAACGTATACTATTTTTTCTCTTTTATAATTTATTAATCTTATTTTTAATTAAGTAAGTATTTTATTTAGTTTATTTAATTATTTCTTTTAATATTATCATCATTATCATCTTCCGAATTGATAATGGTAACTTAACAAGAGTAACCATGGCAACAACTACCTTTGCCGCACCACTAAGAGGGAGATTGAGCCGGGAGTCTTCGCTTCGTTCGCAACATACAAAAAAATACACGTCGCTGATCATTTATCATTCTTTTTACAACATAACCAGGGCTTTTTTTGCGCCGGAACGCGCCGGAACGGCGTTCCGGAACCTTTTTTCTGAGATGTGTTCAGTTTATTAATAAATTAATAAAAATAGTATAACTTATACTATTTTTATTAATTTCGCCATTCTATAATATATGCGTTCCGGTACCTTTTTTCTACAAAAAAGTCCTGAACATAACTATTCCTTCTCTCCGAATGGTCATAACAACGATCTCTTTCCAATCTCGGTGGGATACGTCGTGACTAGTAGTTGAGCCAAGTTAAGCGACATTGGGTCTCGGTAGTAGCTAGATGGGAGACCCTCCCCCGCATCCAGATTATGTAGCGACCCGTAATACAGATCCCACATAAATTTGTAGGTCCCCTGCGCCATATGACCTTAGATGTTGCGAAGGAAGTTAAATAATCCCATCATTATATTCCCAATCTCGGTCATTTCTAGTTCAACCTTCATCCAAGACTGAGGAATCCGAAAAGGGAATCCAGGAAGTAATTCTTAAATCGATTCATTCCCATTCCCCCTAAAAGGGATCACAGTTTAAACCAGATTTTTTATGGAAAATACTCATTGGGCAAAAGCCATTTTTTACAATTTCCCAAATTTTGAATTTCCACTTCGATCATTCCTACTACCTGGAATGGCAATTGGAATGGCGACAAGTGCGAAATAATCCATATGAACTAGCGTACCCTAAGTTTAATTAATTAATTGGTTCGAAAGGAAATCATGGCTCACTGTTAGTGATGCAAAGAATACATTATATTGTTTTTACTGTCTTTTATTTGGGGGTGAAAGTTTGTGGACCACTACTGGTTGTAAAGATTTAAAGCATCTTTCTGAACGGATCCAGAAACATGAATGCAGCACAGTTCATACGAATAATGCTGTCAAATTTAAAACATTTGGAACAGTGAACAGTGAACATTTTATCTGAAATAGACACCGGATATCGCCTCAGCATTAAGAAACACAATGAATTAGTTGAGAAAAATAGACATATCTTAACAAGAATCATAGACTGTTTAAAATTTTGTGCTTCTCATGAACTGTCCTTACGAGACCATGATGAAACGCAACACTCTTTTAATCGTGGAGTATTCTTAGACATTATTTCCTACATAGCAACTTTTGACAGTGCCTTAAGTGATCATCTTGAAAATGCTACAGTGGCGAAAAACAACATCTAAAACAATTCAAAACGACCTTTTAGACTGCATGTATGAAGTGTATGTGGATGAAATAAAATCCGAAATCGATAAAGTCCGTTACGCTTCCGTGCAAGCAGACGAAACTACGAAAGTGGCTTGCCGTTCGCAATTTCTAGTTATGTTGCGCTATGTGAAAGAATGTCGGCCTGTTGAAAGGTTTTTAGCTTTCGTCGAAGTTGAAGATAGGACAGCTGCTGGGATTACGAATTTGTTAAGAGACGAGCTGCAACAGTTTGGCCTGAAGGACAAACTTGTAGCTCAGGCCTATGATGGGGCAGCAGTAATGCGTGGCTCTCATGGTGGAGTGCGGGTGCAAATAAAAGAATACTACCCTCATGCGCATTATATCCACGGTTATGCACATCAGTTAAATTTAATTATGAAGAAAGTCTGTTCATCAATTAAAAGAATAAGAATACTTCTCAATTTGTGAGTGGAATTGATGTATTTTTCACTACCTCTCCCAAAAGTAGCAGCTTACTTCGGGAAGTTTGCCTCCTATGCATTCCAAAAGTGTCTGAAATACGATGAAATTTTCATTCCAGAATTGTCAATTGTATTAGACAGAACAAACAAGAGCCATTAAAATGCTTCAACAGAATTCAAAATGAAAACAGCTGGGATGACAAAAGTATATACGAATCTGTGGGATTTAAGAAATCGTTAGAAGATGAAGAATTCAACTTCTTTTTGTCGTTTTTTTATACGGCGTTGAAGCATGTAGATGTTTTGTACAGTGTTCCGCAGTCAAACAAGTCGTGTTACCACCGCACAGGCATTGAAGAACTTTGAATCACCAATGAATCACATGCGAGAGTGTGTCAAGAACCACGTCCCTGAACCAGTTGCAGTTGACAATAATGAGACATCAATTCAAGTGAAAAGAATGAGAAGAGACGTAAGCAGTACAATGAAAATGGACGCAAAAAAAGCATGTACCCTAATGATTAACGAGATGAACGACAGATTTAGAAAATCAGAATTATTTCGTTCCTTTATAATCGTTGACCCCAAAGAGTTTAATATTTACGAGCAAAACTTTCCAACCGATCACATCAATACCATTAAAACCAATAATCCTATGCTAAATGTAGAAAAGTTAATTTCTGAATTAACTGTTATCTATGCAAATGATACATTCAATGACATTTCAAGTGTTAGTGATTTGTGTCGATTTTTACATGACAACGAGCTGCTTGATACATTCTCAGAGGTGTCAAAATTATTAGAAATCGTCCAAGTAACACCTGCGTCTACAGCTGATGCCGAACGTTGTTTCAATACAATGAAACGCATAAAAACACTTTTAAGAAGTTCAATGTCATAAGATAGATCAAACGCTTTTGCTGTTTTGTCTATACATAAGGACTACATAACAGAAATTCCACAATTTAATCAAAAGGTCAATGAAAAATTTGCTCAAAGCAAAAATAGAAGAGGAGAGTATTTATATAAATAAATATGAGTATACTGTATACACATTATTTTATTAAATAAATCAATGCTTACTTACCTACTGACCTATATGACCACGAGCCGCCACTTTATATATTATATATATATATATATATATATATATATATATATATATATATATATATATATATATATTATATATATATAAGAAGAAGACATTAGTCAACTATAAGGGATTCAGAGAAACTTCACAGCAAAGAACTAAATTAGCGGGAAAGGTTATGTGAATTAAATTTATACTCGCTCGAAAGAAGAGAGATATAATACGCCACAATTTACACATGGAATATAATGGAGAATCTTGTCCCTAATCTCAATTTGAACTCTATAACCATTCCAACAAAAGTGGGAAATAGGAAAGGAAGAATGAGTTGTGTTCCCAAACTAAAGGCTAGTCAGGGAATATCTTCAACTCTGAAGGAAACTAGCCTTTTGTCAGAGGGCCAAGACTGTTCAACCAGCTGCCCGAGGAACTTAGGAACGCCTTTTTCGTATTTTTAAATGGTTTTTTAGCACGATTACAACACTTAAATAAGCGTGATGAGATAGGAACTTTGCCTTTGAAAACATGAGAAGCGGGTTCGAATCCCCCTAGCTCCTAGTTTCCCACTTTAATGCCTTTTCGCTTACCATCCTTATATATAGGCACCTCGTTAAGTCCTTTTTACCTTGCCTTTCCGAAGAGAGTTCAATGTGCAGGCCTGAATAATTTTAATTAATAATTAAGTGCCTTAACAGTATTTTTAACTAAATTAATAGGTTTATTTTGCATTTTTTTGTTAATTTTTAAATTGAAAATCGTTTTGTTTCTGAAATTTATTAAAAATCTGTAATAGCTTTTATATTTTTGTTTCGACTGTTAATAATGTGATACTGAAAACCTACTCGATATAAATACTAACTTTTTGTCAATATATATTCAGATATACTGTATATATATATTCCAAAGTGCTTTATTTGACATGAAAGAAAACCAACATATAAGGTGAGATGCGAAACTAATGTGCTTTCTGTACAAAAATTCTTATAAAATATAATCAAACACTTTATAACAGAACCCCTGACCTCGTCCACTTTTTCGTTAGCGTTTTCCCTTCTGCCATCTATTGTTAGGAAGCAAAACTAAATTATCCTCGAAAATACTTAACCTTAAACCATACTCTATTTCACTATACATATGTATTATAATATATTTTAATATTTATTCAGATACAACTATCAATTAATAAATTAAGTATTTTGGTTTGTAATTTGTTGAAGATGACTATTAAAAATTTATTTGATAAGCTCGTAAACCATGCGAGTATGCCCTTGTACCAGGCATAGTTCTCACTCCAACCGCCAGATGGCGAGTATCAGTGTTGTATCTTGTTATTGTCTTTGGTATAATTTTACTGACATATGAAAATCACCAAAATGGAATGTTGTTCTAATTAATATATATATAAAATAAGAAAGAAATGTCATTTGCAAACATTTCCAAAGCATTGTTTTTTTTGTGATCAGTATGTAGGTTTGAGGAAGATGGAACATCCAATTTGGAAAATGACAACAAATTTTCCTGATTTTCTGAACGTTTCGAATACAATATTGCGAATTTAGAGTTGTTGTTTTTTAATAGAAAGGGGAGTGCACAAAAAAACTGTAATGGAAACAGTAGTTATAAAACTTACTTCATACATAAACTTACGTCATACAAATCTATACTACTGTAATTAATCCATGTTAACTTTAAATCCCTATAAATTTTGTCTTTCAGATAAAAACTACTTAATTTAAGTGCATATTTTAGCTTATGAAAGGCAAATTTCCTTGAAAAATTTACCAAAGGACATCAAAGGGTTTTCTATCCGATGGTGTTGTTTCAGGTGTTCGAGAATTCTGAATTATGAATTATGAATTCATCTGAATTATCATCTTTAGGAATTTTATCAAGTTGTTCAAATTCAAGTCGGAACTTCAGGAGGGAAAAGGAAAGAAGGATCGTAAAGCTTTCATGTATAATTAGTTAAATACTACAACTATTATTATTATTATTATTATTATTATTATTATTATTATTATTATTATTATTAATTTACTGACATAGATAAGTTTTATAATAATAGACTATATATAATGCAGAAAACACCTACTTTATACCGTAGGTATTTTACTTAATATCCTTTTTATTTAGTGGAATTTGGTAACTTTATTTTACTATATATTAAAATTAGATATTTCTCTTAAATGTGACTTTGTACTACATTTCATACAAAATAACCGATGACCAACGCTCGTAGCTCAGTAGGTAAAACCCTTTCCTATAACAAAATTGAAGACACTGAAGTCGGGGAGTTCGGCTCCCGATAGTACTGGTAACAATAATCCAGGGGTTAGCAGAATGACCTGATCGCTGTGCCAATTTCTGGCCCTCCCTCTTGACTGGTCATTACTAAACTTGCAATGTTTATTTCCTTATATCTCGTTTAGTATAAAGATTTGTGGAATTTATCGTCAGACGCATTATAAAGAAGGTACACAAAGTTACACAAAGAAGGTACTTACATTACCTACCTAAGGCTTGCGTAATGTATTTTATTTCGTTAATTCTCATTCAGTTATTTTTCTTTATAAAACGTTTAATCTTACGTTTTAAAGGTAGGATTTGTTTCTAGAATCGTTCTCTACACACGCTGAGGACCTAGAATTTAGGGTATATTTCTTGTTAGAGATATTACTTTATTAATATCGTAAAATAATCCGTTTTCTCATATATAAAATGTGAATTTCAGATCGGGTCGAATCCTGTATACTAAATAGAAGAATTACTGTATCGTAAAAGATGAAATTTGGTTGTTTACAGTTATTTAGTAAAACGAAGATAGTTTGTTTTAACTCGAGAAATTACGAACATGGAATGAAATAGTAAAAATATTATTAATATCATAAATTTATTTTATTGAGAAGCAAAACCCTTTCAAACGCCATAACTGAGGTTTTGGAAGCCGAAAGAAAGTCACTTTATAACCATTATTGTGAGATAATGTAATAAATATGTTTTCTATAATTGAGGAAAAATAAAGTCATTCTATGAGAAGAAAGTTTATTAATTGGATGGGGAATCGTCCTCTGCATCCAGGTTATGTACCGACCCATGGTTCGGATTCCCCGTAAAGATGTAAGACCCCTTCGTCATATAACTTTAGATGTTGAAGTTAAACAACCCTATCAAAAACAAGAAAAATCTTCCAGCTGAAAAATGACCATAAAGTATCGAAACTTGTACTGCGAAAATCCATAAAAGATTCTCTAAAAAAGAAGCGTTTTTACTACAGACGGTTAACAATAGTAAATAGACACTACAATGATTGTCGTCGAGAACAAATGAGGGGTCCCGCGTCTTAAGGTACCTAAGCGCCAAAATTAAAATTCGCCAGAAATCGCCTCCAAAGTTCAACTATATCCATATTGATGAAAAAAGTAGTTCGCTTCATAAAGTTTTCAACCATACTTCTAGTGTCGTAAGGTCATTATAACCCAAACCACGCGATAGAGGAAGGGTGAAAATAGTAATATCCATCAAAACACATTTTTGCCTGTGGTGGCGCTTAGGTACCTTAAGACGCGCGACCCCTCAAATGTCAAAGTTCATAATGGAATACTAGAACGTGCGTCAGCTTTACATAATGCAAAGGAGAAAGAAACAAGATTCTAAATATATTGATTCAATAGATGTTTTCTTATTTATAGACTTTTATTATTAAATCAAAAACTATGGAAAAAAAAACCCGAAGGTGTCTATTTACTTTTGTCAACCTTCTGTATACTCAATCGCCATATCCATATACACAAAATTTCAATATATAATTTTCCATAGAACCATAAAAATTTATTTATTTTTTAATTAATTAATTCTCCTTTCGACCAACTGTATATATACACACATTTCCTCTAAAAAATCTAAATTCTCCACTCAATTAGAGGAAAGAAGCAACTTCCGCTAAACTGTTAACTATCTCACGGAAACATTTAAGACAAATAAAATTTTTCTCTGCATCTTAACGATGGTCTCCAAAATTTCGAGTTTCATTTCCTAAAAAGCTAATTTAAACTTGGAGTTTCTCTATTGCAAGTTCAGATTTGCTCTTTCACACCTTGTAATGAGACCGAATTAGAGTTTCTCGCTTTGTTTCTATTTGTAGATACAAATTCAGTGTTCTCCTTCACCTTTTCACGAATACAATATGAAGGAACTTAATTCAATGCAGTTCAACTTTACTGCGCACGATAGTTATATTGAACAGGCACTATTTGTTTACAGTACTTTTCTATTCACATAAATATTAATTCTAGAGATTGGAACAGTTTCACTACTTTTATATATATATACTTCGCAAATCTATCCTAGAGACTGAGATGATGGGGGAACTTTCAAAAGTGAGAGTCTCTAAAACGAAACCACACTCTTTCTGCTATAAAAAAACAGTTTTGGCAGTCCGAAATGACTTAGTAATTGTACCCAAAACCTTATCATACCCATACCCAACAAAATCGAAGTAATCTGTGATATGAAGGGAGAGCTCATACATATAAAACTCCCAATAAAATTATAAATCCTTTAAAAGAGTGTTTGATTCCAAAGTTTTGGCCACGCTGTCGTTGTATGATATCGCTCACTTAAATTCTTTTGAGGATTAATCTTAATAGATAGTGATCGAATAATAATAATAATAATAATAATAATAATAATATTATATCTGTAGCATTCGTTTCTACTCTATTAAAATGACGGATAAAATTTGCAAACATTTATTTCTTTATTAGAATTCGTACATTTATATCGATTTCATTCAAGTTTCCTTTTCTTTATTCACACGACCTGCAAATAGCTGCAGTAACATTAGTTATATAACTGTTTAATTTGTACAATATTAACTAATATATTGTGTGTATATATATATAATAGTTCTCCTAAAAACAAGGAAAACAATTTTATGACGCAATTATTGGTACTTTCCTGTTATTCCCGACCCCCAGACTTTTTGCCGAAAAAATCACAACTTAACCTAACCAATTGTCAAGGGCATACAGTTGACCTAACAGGAAAGCACCAGTTTTTCTGTTATTATTAATAATCTTTTAAAGTCTCATTATGGACATACAAGAAATACGGTTAGGTGAACTGTATGCCCTTGACAATTGGTTAGGTTATGTTGATATTTTAGGCAAAAAGTCTGGGGGTCCGGGATAACAGGAAAGTACCCAATTATTTTTACAGAACTTTAATTTTAAGTAAACACATACCCAGTCTGACACCCTTCGAGTTCAAGGATCCTTTGAAGATGTCCTCTGAACTTTTTTTTTAATCCTTGTAAGTGAGTGTCTCCTGGTTGATGTTCTCCACGACCGATATGATTTCCGCTTTCAATTCTGGAGTCGAGTGACAATTAATTATTGTCTGCATACATTTTCCTTCGAATTTCTTCATTAGTGTCTTTGTTTGAGATCTTGCTGGGAGCTTCCCTTACTCCAAATTGTGGTTTAAATTCGTACTGCATTTGTACAATACTCTTTGTATGCAAATAGCGCTTCACAATAAACACACGTTGAGCTGTAGAATACACCGTCCTGTTCTGTAAATTCGAGAATAGCCTTAATCAACCTCTAACTATGTTAAAGAAAGTCAAAAGTTCCGTGACAACAATGATCTGGCGAAGAAATTTATATATAAAATCCTTTGTAATATATGAATTAAACAAAATATATAGAGCGTCCTTTTTGGAGACCCTATATATATTAATGTAGCCTATACCAGTGGTTCTGAGCCTAGGGGTAAATTACCCAACTGGGGTAATGACAACTATTTTGTGGGGTAATGACACGACGCGATCCAGAAATTATAAAAAATAATATTGTGATAATCCAGAAGTTATAAAAAAAAAAAATATCTGATGATTGGGGTAATGGGGCTGGGTTAGAATTGGTTTTGGGTAACCATACAAAACAGGTTAAGAAGCACTGGCCTATACCTTTCAACCTTTCAAATGTTCCGTGCGATGATTCCTCATCTCACGAAGGTCAAGCTTGTTGCCCCTCCTCTCTCTCTCTCTCTCTCTCTCTCTCTCTCTCTATATATATATATATATATATATATATATATATATATATATATATATATTAGTGGTGGACCGGATGTCAGTTTTTCAACATCTGCGTGTGCGGATTTTTAATTTTAATATCCACGGATGCGGATGCGGATATTTAGTTAATCTATCAATATAATATGAAATTATGAATATATGACATAATTTTTCCAATTTCGTGATATTACTATTATAGCAGGCAATGCATAAGAATTAAAATTAATATTAATGTTTTCATTATGATAAAAATAATAACTTTCTCAAGAGTTTCAGCCACAGAAAATTCAATGAAACAAGTTTCATTCAATTTTCTGTGTTACCAGCTATTTATATTTTGAGGTTTATATATTTGTTTGTTCATTTATAATTAATACTTTACATGAAATGTGCATGACTGGGCCTTATAAGCTACTTTATAAGCTAATTTAATTGGTAATTGCATAATTTATTAGAAGTAATATCCCCATAACATCCGCAGTCAGAAGTGCGGATGCGGATGTTAAAAATGATGCGGATATCCGGTCCACCACTAATATATATATATATATATATATATATATATATTATATATATATATATATATGATGAATAAAACCACGAAGGAAAGGAAACACAAAATGGTGCTCAAGCGCTTTCGTCTAATGACATCCTCAGGAACACTGAAGTACATAAAAGGTTAAGCCTATATATAGGTTACAGAAAGAAAAAAATAAAAAATAAATAACATACATACACACACACACATATATATAATATACATACATATCTATAATACAAATACATACATACATACATACATACATATATATACAATAAACAGAGAAGTAAAAATAAAAAATTAAAAATTAAAACCTTAAAGGATTACCAGTGAGGCGTACAGATTTGTAAGGAAAAATATCGATTTTTAGCACAAGATCAAATGGATTATAAAAATACAAATTTATACTGGAACTCTGCCCGGGTTTTAACACACTGCTGCCTATGGTCAGGTTTCGATATATATAAAAAAAAAATAAAATGCAAATTAAAAGTTAATCGATTTTAGCACAAGATCAAATGGATTATAAAAATACAAATTTATACTGGAACTCTGCCCGGGTTTTAACACACTGCTGCCTATGGTCAGGTTTCGATATATATAAAAAAATAAAATGCAAATTAAAAGTTAATAAAGTAGAAGACAAGTTTACCAAAGATTTAATGTTTTACCCTTCTTATCTAAATCCGTTTTAAAGGAATTCAAAATAACAGGATCGAGTTGAAAAAGACCTTTGCTTATGTTGAAGTTATTTGAAAGTTGGATAATGGCAGACTCAAGAATATTTCTATTAACAATGTTGCTTGAATGGAATAAAACTGAAGCTGAAGTTCGTTTTGCCTTGTTGAGACAAGATTCCATAAACGCAGATGGATAACACAAATCACTTCCAATACCGTTGATTTTTTCCATTTCGGCATCGATGTATTCCGGACTGGCGATCCTAAGGGCGCGGAGAAACATTGATGAAAATATGGCCTTCTTAGTGGGGGTATCATGTCCCGAGTAAAAGTGTACGTAGGACAAATTGTTTGTCGTTTTCCGATAGATACTAAACTTAAAACCTGGGCTTTCCCTATGTACACGCACATCCAAAAATGGGATTGAATTGTCTTGCTCAACTTCTAAAGTAAACTTAATGGAGGGGACTTGATCATTTAACTGAAGGAGGAAGCTGTTAATAGAAATATTCTTGAGTCTGCCATTATCCAACTTTCAAATAACTTCAACATAAGCAAAGGTCTTTTCAACTCGATCCTGTTATTTGAATTCCTTTAAAACGGATTTAGATAAGAAGGGTAAAACATTAAATCTTTGGTAAACTTGTCTTCTACTTTATTAACTTTTAATTTGCATTTTATTTTTTATATATATCGAAACCTGACCATAGGCAGCAGTGTGTTAAAACCCGGGCAGAGTTCCAGTATAAATTTGTATTTTTATAATCCATTTGATCTTGTGCTAAAAATCGATTAACTTTTAATTTGCATTTTATTTTTTTTTTATATATCGAAACCTGACCATAGGCAGCAGTGTGTTAAAACCCGGGCAGAGTTCCAGTATAAATTTGTATTTTTATAATCCATTTGATCTTGTGCTAAAAATCGATATTTTTCCTTACAAATCTGTACGCCTCACTGGTAATCCTTAAGGTTTTAATTTTTAATTTTTTTATTTTACTTCTCTGTTTATTGTATATATATGTATGTATGTGTATGTATGTATGTATTTGTATATATAGATATGTATGTATATATATATGTATATATATATGTGTGTGTATGTATGTTTTTATTTTTTCTTTTTTTCTTTAGGTAACCTATATATAGGCTTAACCTTTTATGTACTTCAGTGTTCCTGAGGATGTCATTAGACGAAAGCGCTTGAGCACCATTTGTGTTTCCTTTCCTTCGTGGTTTTATTCATCATAAATATTTTTCACGTGTTACTTTCGTGAAATAATTTTCATATATATATATATCTATTAGCAAACTAAAACATGAGATTATAAAGGTTGTTACCCATCCCGTCCCTCAAATGAATCCAATTTATTTTAGAAAACTGCCATTCACTGAACTCTTACGTCCACGTAAAGGAAAGATTCTCCTCCTACCTAGATTCGTACTGTGTAAGTGGAAATAAGGAAAATGTAGTAAAGTAAAAAACTGTAAAACTAGGACTCGAATCCGCATCGAAAAGAACAGAGTTTTTAGCATTTGCGCCTCTACTTCATTAACTTTTACTACAAGCTGTGTGGAATATATTAATAAATGCTTGTATTTGGAATCAGTTTGTTTTACATCGTTTTCAGATCACGCGAAGAGAACTGGACGTCTTTTCTGATGGCAAGAAAAAACAGTAAAAAACAAAACACTTTCGTAGAAAAACGGCATAACTTCGAAAATGAAGAGCCATCTTGGAGAAAATAAAATACAGTTGGGATTTGGAATGTTCTTAATTTGGAACGTGCTGTGAGTAATAACGCCAATTAAGAACAAAGACTGTTATACGTTCTCATTTTATTAAAAATACGAAACCTCAGTGTACATAATTTTTTCTTTTATATTTTAATAAAATTTAAAATGAGGAAATAAATTATATAACAAATGTCTTCTAGTCACTCATTGTTGAAAGACCATAAGATGAATTCATGCGAGCTTTGTTATTTACTACATCTGACATGGCAAAAACGTGAATAAAACATTTAAAAACCCGTAAGTAAAAAGACGTGAAACGAAGCTAAAGTTTCACTTCTTTAATTTTAAAAGTCGTATAAAAATAATAAAAATTCTGGACTCTGTTAATGGTTTATATTCATTTTCAGTGCTACACAGTCATAAATTGAAATTCATCCCAGGTTTTGCGTTTGTATCAAACGAGGAATTCCACTCGAAATAAATTAAATCATTTTACAATTACTCCGTGGTCTCTCTCTTTTCTCTCTCTCTCTCTCTCTCTCTCTCTCTCTCTCTCTCTAAATATATATGTAAAAGTGAATAATGAATAATTCTTATATTCATTTTTGCATATAAAGTCCAAACTCGCATGACACTCTAACTGTATATAAAACGCAAGTTTTGGAAAAAATTTTGATTTTCTTTCTATTTTATTTTTGCTGAACAATTGATGAATTATTTCTTTTTTAAATTACTTAATAATTTTTAAAATTTAGCTTAACCGTGTTAAATTCTGCAATATTAGTTTTCTTTATACATTCTCTCTTAGTTGTAAAAGATGAAGTCATGTCTTGCTCATCACTTAATTTTAAATTTCAAGCATTTAATTTTGGCTCATACGCATGTTTAATTTTAATCCATAATAAAATGCATATTTCAGCTTCCATTTTTAGTTAACTCGGCAAATCATGATAGCATCAGATCTGTCAATATGTTGTTTAAAAGAAAAATATGACTTCATCTTCAAATATCTTGCTTCTCTGTCTTGACGCTGTTACAACCAAAACATTTACCTTATCTTCAAATATTTTGCAAAAAAATTCAGCCTATTGATAATAAAAAACAAACAGCTCAACATTAAATAATAATGATCTCACCAAAATTTGTGTATATAAACTCAATTTTTACATTTCATTCTGATTATCTGATTATTCCGATTATTCTAATCTGACCTAGAGGCTGAACATTACCTGTAACATTTTAGAAGTAATAAACTACAGTAAGAGAATATCTTTCTGTTTTCCTTCGAACCCTGCTTTCTTCAGAGAACTAGTCTTAAAATAGAAAAAAAAAATTTCCCGATACGCTACAAAAAGAGTCGGGGAACCATTAGATAATTTACTAAGTTTCACAGAATCCTCCGATCCACTACAGGAAGAAATCTGAGTGTAGTATAAAAGAAACTATTGCGATTCCCTACACGGTACCAGCTACCCACGAGTGAGAAATCCGTTGCTGCCACCTAACCAGAACCCCCGTCAACCTCCCAAGGCCAGAGACGGAGGGGTTAATATATATATATATACATATATATATATATATATTATATATATATATATATATATATATATATTATATATATATATATATATATAGAGGGCGTCCCAAAAAAATGTATACACACTTTAAATACTTATAAAGGCAGTGTTTATTAAAATACATTTCATTTTCAAAATGTAATAGAATCTACAGACATTATTTAATTGTTTTGTCAACGCCTGTTTTCAAACTGACGTCCGTTCTGGTCCAGGCACTGCTGATAACGCGAAGCAATGCAATCGCAAACATCACGAAACATTTCGTTTGGTATTTGTGTGCATTCTCGTTCAATGGCTGCTCTCAATTCAGCGACTGTTGCAGGTTTTATAGCGTAGACTTTGTCTTTTAAGTATCCCCATAAAAAAAAGTCTAGTGGTGTGAGGTCTGGTGAACGCGGAGGGTATTCTACGAAACCCCTTCGTCCAATCCACATCCACATCGTGCCAAGTACCACTCGCAATACTCCACTCTTCGGTCCGGATCATCATCTTCATTAATAGCATGGACTAATCTTGGAATGTAACTTTTCCATTGACAGCGCTTCAAAATGCGTTGGACAGACGATTCTGAAATTCCTACCTCACGACTCGCTTGCCGCACAGATTTTCTTGGACTTTGGTGCTACGTTTCCAGTACTCTTTCTTGCTTTGTGGGGCTTGTCGATGTCCGTAGTCTTCTGGAACGCTTCTTGTGGACATTCTGAACAGTTCCATCGGCTTCAAACTTATCTCTAATTCGAGTGATGGTAAGTCGCGTTGGTGGATCTGTTTGAAACTCCCTCCTAAACTGTCTTTGCACTTCAACTGCGTTTTCACACTTCCAGTAGCATTTTAGAATGAATTTCCTTTGTTCAAAGCTTAGTCTGACTGCCATTATTAATTCTAATGGGTTTAACTTGGAAAGAAAGAAACATCAATTGAGCTATCAGCTGTTAAAGTGTGTAGACATTTTTTTGGGACGCCCTGTATATATATATATATATATTATATATATATATATATATATATAATATATATAATTTCCATATCCATACTTATCAGTTATCAACTTAAAGCAAAACAGTATATGTATTAGTAATATACAAAGTTTTTTAGATAAATCATTCCCATTGGGTAATTAACTATACCTTTGTAGAAAGAAACTAAATTGTAGGATAGAACTACATAATATAATGAGTAGTCGTATTTTATTCAGTGAAAGAGAGATTTAATATACCATCTCGTGAAGATTTTGTAAACTAATGTAATTTTCATTTGTAATAAACTGAATTTTTTTTTTTATATAATTCACTCTGATATCGTTGTATTTCTTAGCTTTTTATGTTGTTACTAAATAAATGATAATACAAAATTTTATTTTTAGAAATAAATATATCGGTAATTATGAATAAAATATATTTTTTGTCTCTAAACTTAAATAAACGATACCCACAAAACTTTAGTGCCTCACATTTATGGAGTATTGACCGTATTGTCCGTACATTTTGAAACACATTTAAGTAGTATTGGCGCAAAATGGACGAGTGCAAGAATGTTGCAAAGCAATTGCAAATATTGATCAATGTTGCAAAATGTCGCTAAATGGGTTTGCAACAAAGGGGAGGGGGTTTGCAATGAATGGGGTATGCAACAGAGGGGAGGGGTTATGCAAACATCAATGTTGCAAGGGTTATGCAATATCAATGCTGCAAAGGGGGGAAGGGTTTATGCAACAAATCAATGCTGCAAAGGGGAAGGGAGGGGGCTTCGGGGGGAAAAGGGAGAATGACCTCCCCCAAGGGATAGCCTTAACCTAAGAGAGGAAAGAGAAAGGAGAAGGAGGTCTTTGAGGAGAAGGTAGGATGTCCTCACCCCCCAAAGGGGAAACCTAATCTAAACCTTAACCTAAGAAGGAGAGGGATGTTCGCCTGGCTCCAGCCAGACGCATTATGAGGGCGTCCAGGGGGCCAAGCAGCGGTTATATAGAGGATCGTGAGTTGCCAGATATCACTTATTTATATATGGAGGGATTACCAGAGAGCATTTATTTAGATGAGTTGCCAAATAGTGTTTTTTAATTGTTCAGGTATACCTTATTAGAGTGAGTTGCTAGATACCATCATTTACTTTAATTTTATTTATATGAGTTGCCAAATAGTGTTTTTTAATTGTTCAGGTATACCCTATTAGGTTCAGTTGCCAGGTCCATTTATTTTAACTTATTTAAACGAGTTTCCATTATTTATTTATTTAAAGGCAAGATCGACTTTCTCCTTAAAGTTGTTCAGGCAAGAGAACTAATTACACTGGTTGACAAAATCGAACTTTTTATTTGTCACATGAACAAAATGGGTGGATCTTATAGGTTTTTTACCGCTGAGTTAAAAAATGGCCTCAAAATTTTTCTATCACCCACCATATTGCGTGAATTGAAAATGAAATTTGGACTAATTTATAGCGTAATAGCAATACCAAAGTAGAAAATGCATATTGAGTTCACCTAAAATGTGGCTACTGATGATTACGCTTGTATTTCGCCTCTGGGCCATCCCTTGACAATGTCCAGCAGTAGTCATCCAACATGCTGGGGCTCCACTTGCCCTGGTATCGCTTCTCCATCGTGGATATTTGTTGATGAAAGCGTTCCCCATGCTCATCACTAACATCGCCTAAGTTTTGTTGGGAAGAAGTCGAGATGTGAGTCAAGAAAATGAATTTTCAACGACATTTGCACCCACGTCTTTGTAGGCCTTGAGAAGTTCTTCAACAAGTGACTCTTAATTTTCGGCCTTGAAGTTCCGAGGAAATTTGTGTTTCAATACTTTAAATGCTCTCCAAGCTGCTCCTTCAACCTCACTTAGATTTTCATCAAACGCGCTGTCTCTCATGATTTCTCTAATTTGCGGGACCACAAATATCCCTTCTTTGATTTTGACCTCGCTGATCCTCGGAAATTTCTGGTTCAAGTGGAGACCCCCCCCCTGCCATTTTGATCCATAGCCTTAACAAAATTTCCATTAAACCAAGTTTAATATGTAGTGGTGGCAAATAACTTTTTTGGATAAGAAGAGGTGAACTGGTGAGTTTTCATGCCCTGGAATCAACGCTTGTCGAAGTGCCCATTGTTTCTTTGAGTAATGGCTTTCCGTGCTCTGCTGTCCCATTACAGAGGAAACAACAGAATTTCGTATAACCCAGTTGAACCAAGAAGTGCAATCACTTTCAAGTCTCCACAGATATGCCAAGAGTATTTATCATATTGGATATGTTTCACAAGCAGGTGCATATTGTCGTATGATTCCTTCATATGTACGGCATTTGCTAATGGAATTGAAGGGTATTTATTTCCATTATGGAGTAATACAGTTTTTAAACTCAGCTTCGAGGAATCAATAAATAGGCGCCATTCGTTTGGATCATGTTGTTGGCCAAGGGTTTTCATGAGAGGGTAGAAAGTTTCTTTGATGCTTGCGGTAAAAAGATATCTTAGTGCCTTTTTCTTGAAGATTCCAACCTTTCAACCTGGAAGCCGAAAGTTCGGAGTGATCTTTTGACAATTTCAGATCACAGACTAGCTCGCTCAGGTCTGCTTGAGATATTAAGTGAGGCTCTGTCGATGAAAAAGATGGTTCAAACATTGGATCAACATCGTCCGTCAGTAAACCATGTTGAGCTTCGTCATTACCATTGTACATCAATTTCATTTTCATCATCTAAACTCCACGTTTCCGGTGGCCTTGGTACTGGCAAATGTTTATTATGTAAAACAGGCTTTATGGCTGATGGTAAATTTGGGTATTGTACCATATGTTTAGATTTCGTAGTAATGTCTAGTATATTTGTTAAGCAGAAATAACAATCCGTTAAATGGTCTTTCGGCTCTCTCCATATCATCAGAACAGCAAACGGCATTTGACGAGACCCATTTAGCAGAGTGTCAGAAGTCCTAAACATGTAATACAGCATATATGAGGTGCCCACGTCTTGTTCTGATCCCCTACCTTGTAACCAAAATAAAGTTCGTATGCTTTTTTGACGAGAAGGGTGAAATTTCACCTTTGAAATTTAAGTGTTAACTCTCTGCACACATAACAGAAACAGTTTGGATTGTTGACACACTTGCGTGGCATTCTGTCATGAAACAATACGAACGTACTGACACAAAAAATGATTAAGGAAAATCACGAATAAAATGCACGATGTTCACTGAGTGAAATCAAATGAGTAACTGAAAAATGAAAGTCAACAATGACGTGTAGCAACTTATAAGCAGAGGAAGAGGAGGGGGCAGACCCCGCCCCCTTCCTATTCTCACTCAAATCCTAAGTAATGTAAATTCGTGTGTCACTCTAAAACTGTGGATGATAGAAAAATTCTGTTTTCATTTTCGTAATCAACGTAAAAAATTACACATACAGTAGTTCAAGTAAAAATATCTCTGTGACAAAAACTTTGTTGACCAGTGTTATTTAAACGTCGTTCAACTTAATATTAAAAATAAAAGAAATACACAGGACTCTTTATATTGTACATTATTCAAATAACATGTTCCCTAAGAATAATATTCAATTTACCTATAATTCATGAAACGCTTTCATTTATTCTAACACCTTAGAATGTATACTGTGTCTATTTACTTTTGACAATCCTTTCTATATATCTAACTGAATCTAATTTCTATTTATACACGAGAGAGAGAGAGATAGAGAGGAGAGAGAGAGAGAGAGAGAGAGAGTTAATGCTCGAAAAGACTGAAGACGGCACACACACACACACAACACACACACACACACACACACACTATTGACTTTATTTCGAAATCACTGTTAAAAATTAGATTACATTCAAACATAAGCCCCCGTGTGTCTATTGTGTATACTCTAGGTCTAAGGTGGAGTGAAAAACGTAGATTACATTCAAACATAACCCCTAAAGACAATTAATCCATGGCATAGCAAAGAAATCATTCATATAATATTAATAATAAAAGAAATACACAGGACTTTATATTGAACATTATTCCAATAACATATTCTCTAAGAATAATTAATTTACCTATAATTCATGAAACGCTTTCATTTATTCTAACACCTTAGAATGTATACTGTGTCTATCTACTTTTGACAGTCCTTTCTATACACCTTCTATATTTTTTATAAACTAAAATCCGCGAAATCAAGAAGAGGAATCCTTTATTTATTTGTTTTCAAACTAATTTCAAACAAAAATAATAATTATTGTTTTCTTATATATATATATATATATATATATATATATATATAAAAGAAAAACAATAATTATTATTTTTGTTTGAAATTAGTTTGAAAACAAATGAATAAAGGATTCCTCTTCTGATTTCGCGGATTTTAGTTTATAAAAAAATATAGAAGGTGTATAGAAAGGACTGTCAAAAGTAAATAGACACAGTATACATTCTAAGGTGTTAGAATAAATGAAAGCGTTTCATGAATTATAGGTAAATTGATTATTCTTAGAGAATATGTTATTGGAATAATGTACAATATAAAGAGTCCTGTGTATTTCTTTTATTATTAATATTAAGATGAATGATTTCTTTTGCTATATATATATATAAAAGAAAAACAATAATTATTTTAACTAACTTCACCTAAAGTGTTTATTTACTTTTTTCCTTTCTTTGAAAGCATCTCTGGAAAAAAAAATGTATAAACTCGAAACAGGTGATCGTCGAGCCGACCGCAAAGGCTGACTGCAAAGGCCCATTTGGCCTAATTTCAACCATACAGCTTAAGAAAACCTCCCTGCACTCCTATTATTGTTTGCATCACTGTTATCATAATGAAGTTAAAACAACATAAATATGTACATAAGCATCACGTGATTGTTTTCCAATAGACTAAACTAGCATTTGATTAAGTAATGAGTTTTCTTATCATATTTCCAATGCAACAATATATATATATATATATATATATATATATATATATGGTGGTGCAAGTAACAATAAGCTAAATCGGTTTTCCTTCTCCCCGAGTTGTTCATTTTGACAAAGATCAAGCTCGTCACCCGCCTTAGACCTACAGTTTAACGTTAAATCCGAACTACGCTCCAGCACTGGCGGGGTGAAATTACAATGTCATCGCCCGGACTCGATCTCTTAACCAGCACCCAGCGTCTTAACCACTAGGATACCTAGGGTGCCCATTTATCTAACAGCCCAAACAGACATTCATTTTATATATAAATCTATTTTATTTTTCTTTGTGTGTAGTTTATGTGGTATCTTCTCCATTGTAGCTGTTATTGAAATAAAATGAATGAAAAAAATGGAAAGGTTTATTATTATTTTTATTGCGATGATTCGATTAAGCTTATCGCTCCTCCTCTCGAGGATGAAGTGGTGAGTTGGCTTCTTTTACTCTCCACTTCACATAGGTATACCCGGCTCATCGGGGATTGTATGTACCAAGAAATTCACCATCCGGACTCGATCTCTCAACAGCACCCCAGCGTCTTAACCACTAGGATACCTAGGGCGCCCATTTATCTACCAGCCCAACCAGACATTCATTTTCACGAGCTAAACACAATTTAATCACACTCCTACGCGAGAATTGGCAGTAAAAAGTCAAGCCGAATACATGAACCAAGTTGAGGATCGAATAGTATGACCGCAAATAATAATAATAATGTAAAATATTGTCGTGATAGAGATGGCAAATGTTGATCAATGTTGCAAAGGGGAGGGATATTGCATAAAGGGGTGGGTTCTAAAATGGGAAAACCGAGAATAGTATGGGCGCATTAATGCAAATATTGTCAAGGTAGAGATTGCAAGTGGCAATACACGAAGTGAGCATTAAATCTACGGAATGATAAAGACGCCACTCGTCGACCAATCAGGACGTCCAAAGCGTGGATCCGTAATATGTGTTACGAGTGGTACACAAATTTAACATAAGCCCGCCCAGTTACATTAACAACCAATCATTAAACTTACGAACCGCCTATTAGTCTTTTGGGGTGGTGCTTGGGGAACATGCATATAAAAGGAAATATTTTCAGCTGGGAGTCACAGTAGTTATTTTCACCAGTGAATAAACATTCCCTCCGCCATGAATCAAGAACTTTACAGTTTACCGGATTTATATCAAGATGGTTGACATTGCAACGTTGTCCACAATTAATCTTTTTAACGCAGCTGACCGGGATGGATTATTTCCAACGAAAACCGTTGATATTTGCAATGACGCTCCTTACGATCCGACGCAAGGGACTGCCGTAGAAATGTAATGTGCCTGTAATTTTATTTTTTGTAGCCAATTATTCGCAAACTTATTTAATGTGCCTGTCATTAGGAGAAAGAGCACTGTTCTGGATTATTTCATCATATATATGGAGGGTTGTAGTAATTCATCTCATCACATTAAAAATGCTTCATTTAGGTATCCGCAATTATAGATTAGTTTGCAATTAATATTATGCTAAAGTCCTGTTTTGATTCATTGAATTTTTTTATAGCAATCTTTTGCATGTTTTAAATAATTTTATAAATTCCGTAATAAATGTTATTCGGCATTTTCTCTTAAAGGAACTTCTCTGAGCGGTTCAAAGATATCTTCACATTGTAATACTCTTACTATATGTATACTCTGCATATGTTTTGGTTTTTTTTTATTAAAAAAGATTCAGTATGAACTAATGAATTATTCTTTCTCCTTTAAGGTCCGATGAGGATTTGACACGTGTTATACAATCTTTTCGTTTTGAAGAAACCCATGTCGTGGACCTGAATACGGAGGTAGAAGATTTACCGAGCAGTCAACCCAACGATTGTCACATCATTAACGAAATAATGTAAGTATTTTTTTTGTTTCGATCTTTTTTTTCGGGAAGAAGCACAATGTATTTTCATCAATTTATTAAATGAAAGAAATCATGTTTTTAGTACAATAACCATCTTAAACTACAGAATATACAAACTAACATTATTGGTTACAAATATATATATACACGAACAAAACATCATACTATACAACGAGTACGCACAATCGGAAAACGGCTTTTTATCTGTCTGCATACCATTTCGTCGTTTCGTTGAGTGTGACACGGGTCGAATAATTTTTAAAAATTTATAAATTCTTTACCACGTGACATATGCATGAGAAATGAAAGGCAGTACATCCCGCACGTATTACTAAAATATCCTTGTAGCCGGAAGGGATTCCATACAACTTCGGGGATATGCATCTGATCGAGAAATTTTACAATAACAGGGTCACTCCAGGGTTGAGTGCCGAGTGAATCAAAATAGTACATGCGGTCCCTATTTTTAAAATAGATTGCAAACCAATGAATCCCTTCACTACCAATAACATCTGTGTTCACAATAAGGCTACCGCAATTTCTCGTAGATGGCAATTTCAATGTTTCATTCTTCGCAAACACACCGATAAATTTGGAACGTGTGATTCGTTCACTATTCATTACTCTCTGAAGTGTATTCGCATCCATTTTAAAAGTCAGTGACAACGCTCCTAAATCTGTTTACTTCTAATAGGGCTTGTGACTCGAGGTAAACTAGTACACTTATAGGCGCGTTTATAGGCTTGGCGAATTCCAATCTGACTGAGATGTTTCCACTCTGTTGTGGACTTAAGTGTGTATTTACACTAGCAGATAAGTCAGGTGTGATGTCAAATGGATAAAGGTTAAATTGATCGACGAAATCTTTCTGCGTTACCCCAATCCCGAGCTCATCACAATCACCTGCAATATGTGCCAGATTACTATATGCTCTCGCGCAAAGCGGGAACACAGCGTCTGATAAATAATCCATATCCATACCACCGCCCAACGCAATGCCATTAACAGATAGAGTTATATTTTTAAGGCATTCTTTTTATATTTCCCATTCAAAGAAGCATGGTCCTGCATCCCGATTAATATCCTTTTAGGTAGATTTCCCAGGGCGATGTTTCCTATCTGCTTCGATGCCAACCCTGCTGGCACCGTGTATAGTTTCATCTGTGCTCTGTTAATTGGGTATTTTAATGTGGCGTTTAGTAAATTTTTCTCAATCTCTATTTGTTTTCGTGAACTTAATTTCACTCGCCGTACGCGGAGGTATCTCTTCATAATGTGAATCACAACGGGCTTTGCTCCCTCTTCTTGATCAGTATCCAGATTTAAACAGATCTCGGGATTCGTGCGGGTGAGCTTTATTTTCATATCCACCCCGTTCACAAGCAACTTCTCCTAGAATGTGAAGTCTGTATGCAGGCGTCCAAAACACTCATATATCTTCTTTTTCGAATTTTTAAATTTGTCCTTTATACTACTTTCGTCTTTAGCTTGATAATAGCCCTCGGCACTTAAAAAGGTATCCTTCGCTTCTTTGGAAAAGTTCAGCACATTTTCCAGATAAGATCGTAGGTGGTAGTACCCCGTTCCTGCCGATATGTTGACCTGATTTAAATATACGTCACACTGGTTGAATATGGAGTGCAGAAAGTTTGTTTCAGGGTATACAGCATATTTGTCATCACAGTCCGTTCCATCAGAATGGGCTATACGTAGTTTAGCGTACATGTGCACACAGCTTGGGTCAAAAAAGTAAGGGCCTGAGCTGGGTATCACGAATTCTATAGGGGCACTTGGGGAACTAATTGTGTTTAAAGGGTTAATTGTAATAAAGTCACTGTGTTCAATAGAAACTTGAGTTGGAGGCATGACAAAGAGGGACAGCTCCGATTTACAACATTGTGAACTACACGGATGGATGAAGCGTGCCATGACGAGTTAGAAATAGTGCCTCCTCTCTCGACAAGTAGTAAATAAACTATGATTTATGAGAGCAATGTTCTTAGCTTATATCAGCCAAAAAAATGGTCATCCATAGGTTTCATTCGCTTAGAACACTTCTTTTTTGATATCCTTTTTACGTGGTGGTAATCCCTTCTTCCCGACAGCCCTCTTCTTCTTCCCACCACCACGCATTTTTCTCTTTGCATCTTTGACGATTTCGTCCCGTGTACGCTTTTAGTGTCTTTTTAGAGCTTCTTTAGATTTAGCCCCACCCAATATGTCTTCTGCTGTGTTAAGACCTGATTCTAACGCTTTCCTCCCGAGGTATCTGGCACCCCTCTTCAGCAAAGGGACAGCCGTACGTAGTATGGTAGAAAAAATGGATCCAAGTCCACTACCACGCTGGTATCTCATACCTCGATAGACTGTGAAAGGCTTTCTGTCCATTATAACTCAGTGCGTCGAAAGTGCAGCTTCACTGTTAAGCTCCCGTTACCGAATGGGAAATTTTTTCCCTCAATCGTTCTTATATATATTGAGATATTGGTTATTAGATTAGCTGCGACATTCACATAATGGGGTCTGTCATATGTAATACTCAAACTCCTTCCTCTATGGGGATGTGAGCTATGCGCAGCAGGCGTGCCTGGGTATCCCCAACAAACTGGTGCTCCACTATATTGCTGTAAATATAGCACATGTCTGGGGTTTATAGCCGTCAACCATTTTCTCCAATTTCAACTGATACATTAGGCTGGACAAGTCGTGTTGTGCCTCGTGAAATGTATCTCTTTGGATGACTGATCGATATCGTCCATCGGTCATAATTTTGAACACTCTTTGGTCTTTAATATTTCGGTTAGCCTGCGATTTTAGGGCCACAGTGCATGCATGGGGATCATTGTTTACGATTTCGTATACTAAATCGCCCGTAAGATTTGAGCTTTTTAAACTTACGTTTAAGTCTCTCACAACATCCTCGGCCTCACCATAGTGACCCGGTCCTAGTGTTACTTCTGTACTGTAATACCGTGCATCCCAGTCAGGGCGGTACGCATGGTTTCATCCCGAGTTACCCCGGCTTTTTCACACTCATTACAGTCTCTAAGAATCGTAAAACGGTTCTTTATAATCAATACTTAAAAAAGGGTATTCAACTGAATTTCGCATATACCCACCTCATACGTATCACGACCCAATTCAATGGGTCCGTGGAGTTCTGTTACAAAGTTGGCTAGTGTGTTGTTAGGGTGTACAGACAGGGACGAGGAGGACGGGAGTGTGACGTAGAAATGGTTAGGCGCCATGTTGCATACTATTTAAGCTTCATTATTGCATCAGCTTTTATATAGGTGTTGAAGCTTTCTGGTATCCTAGCCATTTCACAGGTACATTTTTCTCTTTCCTGAACCTTTGCCCTAAAATTTTCTCAATTTTAAACAAATTTTTTCCTAAATTAAATGTCACTTTCTGTAACTCCTCGCGGTAGAAATATAATAGCGTCTTCTTAATATGTTAGCCATTTGCGTATTTTACAGGTAAGTGGGTAGGGTTGATCGTTGTTTAACCTCTTCTTTCTCCTCTTCAGAGGTGTTACCGCCGGGGGTGATAGCGTCTTCAATTGTGTCACGTGAGATGCATGTTCCAAGCCCTTTAACCTGTTCAGATTTCCTATCATTGTTATGGGGACATTTATTTCTTGTAGTCTTGCTTTAATATGCTTCCATCCTGATGGTGAGGGCCTATCCCACTTTCTCACCAGATCATGGACGATGTCTACGATATTCGATCCCTGTACCTTTGCTCCTTCCACAATGATCTCACCTGTATCGGTTCATTTTTATAATGGGGTCCTCATTCAATAGATTATAAAGACTCTAACCTTTATTCCTCAATGTATGTGGGAGGGTGCTTTTTAATACATGCTCGATATGTTGTGTGACCGACCCATTAATCCTTGGTTGGTCAGCTCTATCGTCCGAAGCAAGCCCTATGTCACCATGTCCATCGTCCCCCGTGCTGTGCTAATAACCATGGGAATCTCTGTCTGGTTCTTCTAAATTTCGTACTCTTGAAGAAATTTCTGCAGAGCTTCTTGGTATAAGATTCTTTTCTCATCAGGTATTTTTTCACTGTTTAATAGGGTTAGCAATTCACTTTCCATTCTTTTAAGCCTGCTTTTACGGGGATCTAGATCCGTGTCTGGATTCTTTGAACTTTGCAGTGAAGCATACACCTCGTGTGGAATCACAATAGTAACGTGTCACACTAGTAACGTGTCAAAATTCGCGGACGATACTAAAATAGGCGGTAAGGTTGTTAACGAGGACGATAGAAATAGGCTCCAAGACGATGTAAATAGGATTATGGAGTGGACGGATAAGTGGCAGATGCAATTTAACGTAGACAAATGTAAAGTTTTGCATATAGGTTCTCGTAACAACAATTACACGTACACGATGGACGATACACAGTTAGCGAGCGTTGACGAGGAAGTAGATTTAGGCGTATGCCAGGAGTCTTGCCCAAAAGCTAATAGGATGTTAGGCTTCATAGCGCGTAATTTCGAATTTAAATCGGAGGATATTATATTACCCCTTTACATGTCCCTAGTCAGGCCTCATTTGGTGCCCGTATTTGCGTGAGGATATTGATAGGTTAGAAAGGGTTCAACGTCGTGCCACGAAACTAATTCCGTCATTGCGCAAAAGCCTTATGAAGATAGGATTAAAGAGTTAGACCTGTATTCACTCGAAACTAGGAGATTAAGGGGGGAGCTTATTGAAGTTTTCAAAATCGTTAATAATATTGATAACGTAAATTTTGATAAATTGTTCACTTTCGATAATAGTAACACTCGTAATAACGGATTTAAGTTGCGTGGCAGACGTTTCATTACTAATGTCGCTAAAACTTCTTTACGTTTAAAGTAATTGATAAATGGAATAATCTTCCCGCGTCAGTCGTTCATTCTACCAGAGTTAATATGTTTAAGAACCGTTTAGATAGCATTTTAAAAATATTAACGTTGTTTAGAGTAAAAAAACAGTTAGCAACAAGAGCTCTGGTGGTGGTGCTCGAGGATGAGTCTGTTGACGATAAATGCCAGCGTGTTATGCCAGCAATAAAATTATTAAAAAAAAAAAAATTAGACTAACACGAACGTAGATGTAGCTCGTAGCGTAAACTAACCCACTTTTTGTTTAACTTTACTTACTTTTTTTTTCCTTATCTTTTTACTTTGCATGTCTGTAACTCTCCTTTCTTGCATGTTTGTAGTTTGCATGGTATGAGAGTGAGTTAAGACTGTTTGCATGGTTTGTAAGCGTTCTTATTTTACTTCTTTTCATCTTTCACCCCTCTCCTATTCTCTCCGACTATTTTTCTGACTTGTCGGCAGGGTCAGGCGGATGATGATGGTGAGTCTTTTTTCTATTTTTCTGAATGAATGTTAACCCACGAGTGATAGGTGTTCCTCCTTACTTAACCCCCTATTCTCTTCTCTTCTCTTAACCTCCTACTCTTTCCTTTCTCTCAGGCTAACCTTAGAGTGGATTAGGGTCTTTGTTAGCCTTAGCTTGTGTAGATCTGTAGATCATCCCTTACATACAGTATATATACACATATATATTTAACTTCCAAGCCGAACCGTTACCAAACAAAAAACTACCAGAACAGAGCCAGAATGAGCCAGGTTATGAAGTTTCAACTTTGGTCGTACCAGAATGAGCCAGGTTACGAAGTTTCAGCTTTGGTCGTACCAAACTTCGAAAATGAGCAATTGAAAACTCAACACAGAGCATTCACGAAGCGTAAAATCTGGCCTCCACCTCATTATGTTCCCCTAGTTTCAGGGGACCAAAGGGATACAAAATACGCGACAATGAAGAAATTGAATTTGGAATACTCGAAGGACAACGTTAAAGAGGAAACAAATATAGTCCTGCCAAATATTCAATGGCTAAGACAGAGCCATACGATAAACAAAATTTCACACCTGCAAGGATTTATGGAAGAAACAAGGACTGACATCGCATGCCTCACAAACATATCTTAAAGACTGCTAGGAGACAGTGAAAACTGCGAATACTGCCTAGATAAATAAGGAGCAAAAATTGGTTACAACATACAACGAACTGACAGGGCAGAAAAACGAAAAGGTGACTGTGCTATTATAGATACGAGAGAACCATATGTCAAAGACAATAATAAGTAATTCAAACAGCTACATGGAGTTCTTCGCAGTAAAAATTGAAAAATTTAACGTGATACTAATAGTCATCGACAGACCTCCGAACTGCAAAATTCTCTGAAGCTATTGCCGACATCAGAAACCAAGTAAAGTCCTTAAACACCCCATCCCCAAATATAAGTCGGTGATTTTAATTTTCCATTTATAAAATACAAAAGGATGAAAAGAAAAGCATATATGCACGAGGACAAGGGGTGCACAAGGGAAAACCAGGAAGAAGCAAAAATGTTGATAGCTCTAACAAATGAATATATATTAACGAAGGAGATAACAGATAACACCAGAAAAAAATAAATGCCTGAATATGGTATTCATGAATAACACCAGCTTAATCAGTGATATAAAAATAGCACCAACAAACATCAACATTATCAATTTGCATTGAGAGGCGTTTAAAGAAAGTTTTATGAATATTGAAAGGAAATTTATTTCTCGTAGGGCCCAAGCGCGCTAGAAATCATGGTAGGCCCAAATGGTGGACTAGGGAAATAGGCGAGTTCATAAACAAGCGTAACAGAGCGTATAGACTTAATAAGCGCAATGGCACGGCAGCTAACTTTAATAGATATATCGAGCTTAGACGTCAGGTTAAAAGATTAGTTAGGAATGCCAAGCGTAATTTAGAGATACTTATAGCTGCGGATAGTAAACATAATCCAAAAAAGTTTTTTGAATAAGTCAGTAATCGTAAGCAGATAAAAGATAACATAGGCCCTCTAGTAGATATTAACGGCGCTTTGGCTTCTGACGCTCAGGCGATGGCGGGTATTTTTAATAACTTTTTTGCAACAGTTTTTACCATAGAAGACGTAAATAATGTCCCCGACGTGGACGATATCGTTCCATTTAGTAGCGAGACTATTTTGAATGAAATAACTGTTTACGAGGGTGAGATTGCGCATTATATCGATGGGCTAAAAGTTAGCAAGGCTCCAGGCCCTGACGCTTTTTATCCCGGACATTTGAAAGATTTGAAAGACGTTATTGTAGGCCCTTGAACGAAGATTTTTAATCAGTCACTCGAAACGGGGATTATTCCTGAAGACTTCAAATTAGCTAAGTCACGCCCATTTTTAAAAAAGGTGACCGCACGGTAGCTAGCAATTATAGGCCCATTAGCTTAACGTCAATTGTCGGTAACTTTTGGAATCCGTAGTTAGGGATCGTATCATCGATCACTGAGAAAGTAGAGATTTGATTAATAGTAGTCAGCATGGGTTTCGACGCCATAGATCTTGTTTAACTAATTTGTTAGCATTTTATAACGAAATAGTGCGCGAATACGATAGGCATAGAGCGGCTGACGTTATTTATTTAGATTTTAAAAAGGCGTTCGATACAGTTCCGCATAGAAGATTAATTGCGAAGGTTAAAGCGCACTGTATACGCTGTCAGGTAGCTACTGGTTGGAGGAATGGCTTCGTGCTAGGAGACAGAGGGTCGTTGTTAATGGTAGTAAATCGGGGTGGTTGGATGTAGGTAGCGGTGTCCCACAGGGTTCAGTGTTAGGCCCATTGCTATTCGTAATCTACATTAACGACATAGATGTAGGATTAACTAGTAACGTGTCAAAATTCGCGGACGATACTAAAATAGGCGGTAGGGTTGTTAACGAGGACGATAAAAATAGGCTCGAAGACGATGTAATTAGGATTATGGAGTGGACGGTTAAGTGGCAGATACAATTTAACGTAGACAATGGTAAAGTTTTGCATATAGGTTCTCGTAACAATAATTACACGTACACGATGGATGGTAGAGAGTTAGCGAGCGTTGACGAGGAAGTAGATTTAGGCGTACGCGTATCTAAGGATTTAAAAGTTAGGAACCAGTGCCTGGAGTCTTGCGCAAAAGCTAATAGGATGTTAAGCTTCATAGCGCGTAATTTCGAATTTAAATCGAAGGATATTATATTGCCCTTTTACAAATCCTAGTCAGGCCTCATTTAGAATATGCAGTTCAGTTTTGGTGCCCGTATTTGCGCGAGGTTATTGATAGGTTGGAAAGGGTTCAGCGTCGTGCCACGAAACTAATTCCGTCATTGCGCAACAGTCCTTATGAAGATAGGATTAAAGTGTTAGACTTGCATTCACTCGAAACTAGGAGATTAAGGGGGGAGCTTATTGAAGTTTTCAAAATCGTTAATAAAATTGATAACTTAAATTTTGACAAACTGTTCACTTTCGATAATAGCAATACTCGAAATAACGGATTCAATTTGCGTGGCAGATGTTTCATTACTAATATCGCTAAAAACTTATTTACGTTGAAAGTAATTGATAAATGGAATAATCTTCCTGCATCAGTCGTTCACTCTACCAGCGTTATGTTTAAGAACCATTTAGATAGGCATTTTAAAAATATTAACGTTGTTTAAAATAAAGAAAAAATTAGTAACAGGAGCTCTGGGGGTGGTGGTCGAGGATGAGTCTGTTGACGATTAATGCCAGCTTGTGACATGCCAGCGTGTGATGCCAGCAATAAAATTAAAAAAAAAAAAAATAGACTAACATGAACGTAGATGTAGTTCATAGAGTAAACTAACCCTCTTTTTGTTTAACTTTACCTATTTTTTTTTCTTATCGTCTCCTTACTTGCATGCCTGTAACTCTCTCTACTTGCATGTCTGTAGTTTGCATGGTATGACTGTGAGTTAAGACTGTGTTTGCATGGTTTGTAAGCGTTCTTATTTTACTTCTTTTCATCTTTCACCCCTCTCCTATTCTCTCCGACTATTTTTCTGACTTGTCGGCAGTGGCCGGCGGATGATGATGGTGAGTCTTTTTTATCTTTTTCTGAATGATTGTTAACCCATGAGTGATAGGTGTTGCTACTTATTTAACCCCTTATTTTCTTCTCTTAACCCCCTATTCTTTCCTTTCTCTCGGGCTAACCTTAGAGTGGATCTTAGGGTCTTTGTTAGCCTTAGCTCCTGTAGATCTGTAGAATATGGCAAGAGCGCTAAAAGAAAATACGTATACTGAAGAAACAAGCAAATTTGAGGATTTTAACCTAAACTCTAAGACTGAAAATTGGGAAGAAACCAGATCCCATATGGCACAAATAGAGTGGAAAACAGTCTTAGAGGATAAAACAACCGAAGAAATGCTAATAGCCTTGAAAGGAAAAACGCTGGAAGTCTTAGAAAAAAAAATTCCGAAAGTACAGCCAAAGGGAAAGAGGAACTATTTCGAGAGGCAAAAGCGAACACTGTTCCGCAAAAGAAGGATAGTAGTTACGGAGTTAATTAATTGCACAGACAACAACACCAGAAAAGTGATAAAAGTAAAATTGGAGAGTATAGATAAGGAAATACAAGCCCTAATTAAAGGCCATTCAGAGAGGGAAGAGAAAGATGCTGTGAAAGCAATAAAAGATAATCCAAATTACTTCTATAGCTTCGCAAAAATAAAATAATGAGAGTCACTAGCGCACCCCTAAGAAAAGAAAACAATGTGCCAACCGACGATCTGAAAGAAATATCTGAAATACTGAGAACTCAGTATGAATCAGCTTTTAGTACCCCAAGAAGAGACAAAGCAATACCTGACAGAAATATCTTTTCTGAAGAGGAATTAAATGGAGAGTATATAACTGATTTTAAATTTACTCCAGAACACATAACGAGAGTTATAGGACAAATAAAATCACATTCAGTTGTAAGTCCGGACCAATGGAGTGCCTTGTTGATTAAAAAATGTAAGAACGAAATAGCTACACTCCTACATATATTGGATATGGAGAAGATCCCTGGACACAGGGGAAATACCGAGCGTGGGTTATAGTAATAGAAATAATATTTTTAGTTATTTAACCTCCTCCGAAATATCCACGGTCATACGACGGAGAGGATCTACAACTTTCGGTCCTATTCAAAGGAGTGACATAACGAAGGAGTGACATAACAAAGGAGTGACAAATCGGAGATAAAATTCAAAGGAGTGACATAACAAAGGAGTGACAAATCGGAGATAAAATTCAAAGGAGTGACACGAAAATACCAACAAAGAAGAAGAAAGAACAAATCCAGAGGGAAGAGAGGCTTGCAACTGTTAGGTTAAGTTAGGTTAGGTTAGGTTAGGTTAGGTTTCTAGTTTTTGAAATAAAATCTTAATTTTAACAATTCTAACAAATTTTGTTTTTTTTAAATAAAATTTTAATAATTATACTCCTTTGAATTTTATCTCCGATTTGTCACTCCTTTGTTATGTCACTCCTTCGTTACGGTATTTATGTCACTCCTTTGTTATGTCACTCCTTTGGAATGTCACTCCTTCGATACAGACCCACAACTTTATGTGGTATCCGAACCACTACCCCCGAAAGAAAGTTTCAGAGAAACAACTTAATCTCTGAAATTTAAAATCCGACCCGACCCTCGAATTCAGGACCTGGAAGTCGAGTCTACTTTGCATATCGGATTCTGTGGGTTATAATATTCATAATTAATCAGTTTCCATATTTAATGATGAATATATTTACTACTTTATTCACTTAAAATTAATCTCTTATCACTACACAAGTTTATAGGGTGATTCACCACCCAAAAAACGTGTTCTAAAAAAATAACTCGCAATAAATTATTATTTGGGGGGGGGGGGGGGGGGGTTCTGGATCACCCTGTACATACGGACGTTAAAAAGAAGGGAAAACAAAGTTGATGGAAAAGGTAAAGCATTCTTTAACGAATCACTTTTCGCAGGTGTTTTCCGTAGAAGTAAATCAAATCTTTTGAGAACTGAGCTTTACAATGAAATTAGCGTCTCGCTTCGGAATTCACTGATTTTGTTCCAGATTTTTAGCGCCGTTGCGCCGATTCCTTTTTTAGAAAAGAGAGATACTGCACTTTGCTCGCAATTGATGAGTTATGAACACAAAAGAAGACACAAAATGTTAAGGATTACTAGCGAAGGATTTTAAAAGTAAATGAATTTCACTTTCTTTAGAATTTCAGTAATCATACACACACACACACACACACCCACACACACACACACACACACACACACACACACACACACATATATATATATATATATATATATATATATATATATATATATATATGATACACACAGACCGTGCATGGAACAAGGAACTCTTCTGGGATAATTAAATCCACTATAGTCCGAGTAAGTAATGGTAAATGACAAATACCATAGTTTTTCTTTTTCATGATGCTAGCCCGACGTGGGCAACGGGTCACTCGCAAAGAGGTCCCATAAATATAGCTCATGCTCTGTAGAACCACTGTCATTTTGGACATTTTTTCTTTTGAAAAATTTATAAAGGTCCATATAAGCAAAAGACTCGCTGCCTTCACGTCAGATTGAATACATCAAAGAAAAAGGGGTAACTATTATATTTTAGCCAAAAACCAAAACTTAAACCTCAACTGGCAGAATTGAGCGTCCACTTTTCAAGGCACATAACATGTCCGTTTCAAGATGGGAATGAACTCAGAATGGTCCCCTGAGTTTTTTATGATACACACAGACCGTGCATGGAACAAGGAACTCTTCTAGGATAATTAAATCCACTATAGTCCGAGTAAGTAATAGTAAATGACAAATACCATAGTTTTGTTTTTTTCATGATGCTAGCCCGACGTGGGCTTTGATTTAATTATCCCAGAAGAGTTCCTTGTTCCATGCATGGTCTGTGTGTATCATAAAAAACTCAGGGGACCATTCTGAGTTCATTCCCATATATATATATACAACCGGTCTGCCATACTTTGTGGGGTGATTTCGTGGTGATATCGAGTAAAAAAGTTAATAAAACATACTGTAGGTGCTTTTCCAACCGTTGCGGAGCTATGGACGTTTTAAGGTGCACGGAAAAAAATAAACGAGAGTATTGATCTGATGTATTTATTGCTACATTTTATGAGATACACCTTATAAATGTTCAAAATGTCCGCCTCGGTTTTCAATGCACAGCTTTGCTCGTTCCAGACAAGAGTCCACTGCCAATTCAATCATTTCGGGAATTTCATGTATGTAAGCAGCGGCATCCTTAATCCGACGCAAGAGTTCCTCTCTCGTTTGTACTTTGGTCTTGTAGACTATCTCTTTCATAAAGCCCTATAAAAAGAAATCTAACGGGGTTAGGTCCGGGAGATCTCGGGGGCCACGATATTGGACCAGCACGACCAATCCAACGATTCCTGTACCGCTGATTCAAGTAATCCGTAATGACGACCAAAATGTGGTGGCGCATGTGGTGGCGCCCCATCGTGCTGAAAGAACATCCTGCGCCTCGTCTCCAAGGGCACGTCCTCCATCAAAAGCGGCAATTCGTTCGTCAGGAAGTTCAGATAAATATTAGCAGTTAATCGTTGCTCCAAAACGAACGGTCCAATCAGCTGATCTCCAATTACACCGCACCAAACATTCATCGAGAATCGATATTGAAAGTTTCCTTCAACGATACCGTGGGGATTATCGGCGGACCACAAGTGGGAATTTCGCCTATTGTTAATTCCATCTCGACTGAATTGTGCTTCATCACTAAACAGTATGCGATTAAGAATTTGGAGATGCATAACCGTCCACTGGAAAAATTGAACATGTTTATCGTAATCATCCGGTTGAAGAGCTTGCACACGTTGCAAATGATAGGGATACAAACCCTCATCATGTATGGTTCGCCATACACGCGATGCGGATTCACCAATTCGTCTAGAAATCCTTCGAACATTGGTAGTTGGGCTACGTTGTACTAGGTCCAGTATGCGCTCCTCCACAGCAACGGGCCGTCGTGCTACATGTTCTTATTTACGTGGAACAATTGTCCCTGTTTCCCTTAATCTCTGGTGCATGTCACTAAACACTTGCCTTTTCGGTATTCGGCGGTTCGGAAAACGTCTTCGATATTCCTCAACTGCCGTTCTGCTGTTACCACCACAAAATCCATAAATGAAATGGATATCAGCGTATTCAACGGGTGTGAACTGTTGATTCATTTTGATTGTTCACCTTAGCGCAACAGAGTGTCTCGTTCCACAGATCAGAACCAAGTGAAAGAAAAAACTGAGGATTAGCAGTGGTAACTTCGTTAACCGAAACTACTACCAGCGTTGCCATCTATCGAATTACACACAAGTAGGGATTTGTTGTTTGCACATCTTAAAACGTCCGTAGCTCCGCAACGGTTGGAAATAGTACCTATTGTATTCACATTTTTACTCGATATCACCCCCAAAATCACCCCCCAAAGTATGGCAAACCAGTTGTGAAACACCCTGTACATATATACAGTATATGAAAAAGGGGATCAACATGATGGCAAACATTCTTATTTATTTCCAAACTTTTTGACAAATACTTCTGTCATCATCACTGGTCTGTAAATTTAAATTTTTTTTAAAACAGTAAAAGTGGACTTAAATTAAGCAAATACGTTAAATTACCTAACATTTAAATACAAATACATTAAATTTAAAAGACATTAACACAATTAAAAAATTAAAACATAATATCATAATTGTAATATAAATTATAATATAACCCAGCTGGTCATGCTTCCACACAATAAAGAAAGTGGTTGGTAGATAAATGGGTACTATGGGTGGCCTAGTGGTTAAGACGCTGGGCTGCTGGTGGGGCGTGGTTCGAATTCCACGTTAAACTGTGCAGGTCTAAGGTGGAGTGAAAAGCTTGACCTTCGTCAGAATGAACGATTCAGGCGGAAGAAAACCAAAGGTTAACTAAAGGTAAGGTATATAGTGTTGCGCCCAAAATTATTAATTAATTATTCATATCACTGCACACCAGGGGCGTACCCAGAAATTTGCCAAAGGGGGGAGCGAACTTGGAACTAATCGTAGAAGTATAATTGAAATAGAGAGAAATAATTTTTATGTACGTTCATGATGAGCTTATCGTTCAGTTAGAGATGATTAACTAGCTACTGCTAAGACACATTATGAATAAAAATATACAAATTATATTATAAAAAATATAAAAATTATGATAAAAATCTGATTAGTAACATAATATTCAATGCAAACAGCAATTAGGATGCTCAGATTTGTATTAACATAAGAATTAAAACGTCCTAATTTCGAGATTAAGCATTTCCTTGGACTGTTACCTTTATAAAAGAAACTTATTCTCAGGACCGGATTAAGAGTTTTCGGGATCCTAAGCCATTTTAGATTTTTAGTAGTAGGGGAGGCAAGAGCTAGCGCCGAAGGCGCCGAAATTTTTTCACTTTCATTCTCATCCTGTTGTAACCTAGCAATTTTACTGGGATTAATAGTACTTTGATCATCATGCTCTTTAGAACCACTGTCAGTTTGGACATTTTTTCTTTTGAAAAATTTATAAAGGTCCATTATCTTTAGTCCTGTGACACCTGCAAATAGTACTCTACAAAGTTACGAATAGAAATAGGAATTATTACTAACCATAACATTAAAGTCCATTATAATAAAATAAAAAATTCCAAACAAAATCCACACAAAATTTTGTGTGTGCAATACAATGTGAAAAATTGTAAATTAAATTAAAATTTTGAAACAATTTTAAAATGTGTAAAAAACTGAATACCAAATTTTAAAAATAACATACTGTTTCATTTCATTTATTAGTTACGTGTTTGAGACCAAGCGGCCTTCACACATGATCACACACACACACACATTCATACACACAAAGTTTTAATCAATACTTAAAATTATCAAAATTTAGAAAGTTCACAAACTAAATATTTAAATGAATGTAAACAAAAATCGATAAACTGCGGTTCCAGGTGCCATGAAAAATGATGCAATACTCATGAAACACAAAATCGCTAGAAAGCTAGCTAACATTTTTCGATTGGCGCATGAAATTAAATATGTAAAATATTTAATTGAATATGTAAATTAAATACGTAAAAATAATCAAAATAATAATTTATTAGCTCAAGGGGGGGGGGACGATCGCCCCTGTCGCCCTCCCCTTCGGTACGCCTCTGCTGCACACTAATATACAAAGTTACAAATGTTACCATGAATGTAAAATAAAGAAAAAGGTAGCATATTCTATTTATAGTTAACCTTTAAAGACATTCGAAGGAAAAGAATTTGTAGCATATAACATATTACGCATATTTGTAAATTACATATATTTGTAAATAGTACCTGCGCAAAATTATTCACACCCTGTATTTAATAACTTGTACAAGTTCCTTCTACTTTTATGATTGCAAGAAGCTACTGTTTTTATTTGTAAGCTTCAATCAACGTTTGAAATCTGGTAGCTGGGATGTTGGACCATTCTTCTAAACAATATTGCTCTAGTTCCTTCAAGTTTGAAGACCTTCGCTTCTGGATACCATTCTTCAGGTCTCGCCAGAGATGTTCTATTGGACTGAAATCGGAAAATCGGAGCTTTGAGCAGGGCACTACAAAACATTAATTTTCTTATTTTGCAACCATATTTTAGTAGATTTTTATGTGTGCTTGAGGTCATTATCATGTTGGAAAACCCGCCGTCGACCAAGACGAAGCTTCTTTATCATAGAAGGCCTCAAACTGTCATCGAAGATCTGTTGATATTTCTGCTGATATAGTGCTGTCGATTCGTAAGAGATTTCGATGCTGGGAAAGAAAAAACAACTACAAAGCATAACACTAGGCAACAAAGATTTTGTTACAGAAGACCAAATAGGTGCTCCTAGCTAATTTCGGTATGCTGATTTCAAATCTATAATTAGATTTTTTCTATCACGTCTAGATTTTGTGTAAAATGCAAATTACTTTTAGTAAAATTTTCTACCACGTCCAGATTTTGGTTTTAATCGGCTAAATGCCAGTAATATGAAACTTGCTTTTCAAGGTTAAAGCAATTTTTTTTGCCAACTATATACAAATTCGAACAATTTTGATAAATAAAATTTATCCCAAGTCGCTACGTGACAGTCAAGCAGAACGGTTGTTGAAGCTCTCTGCTGATGAGCAAGTGACAGGTTGTGGTGACTTGTGTGTTTTTATAGCATTTGTTTTGTACTACGGTGTGTATTTCTTTTTATTTTGCACATCGTAATAATTACTTTCTACGTTTTTTCAGATATTGTATGGTAATTCAAAATGGCATCAAATAGACGTGCTTGTGTAAATCACCCAGACAACTTCTGCTTTGTCTGTGGACAATATACACCTAAGCCACAACGTAGAAACATAACAACAAAGATTAAACTTGCCTACAAGTGTTATTTTGACTGTAAGTTAGGAGACCAACAGAGGGACTGGGCACCACATATTTGCTGTGCACAGTGCAATGCAATGTTAATAGCTTGGATGAATGGTAAAAGAAAAGCTATGCCGTTCTCAGTCCCCATTTTTGGCGTGAGCCGAAAAAATCACTTCAATGATTGTTATTTTGTTTGACAAAGATTGCTGGTTTCACAAAGAAAAACAAATCAAAGATCACGTACCCAAACTGCGAATCAGCAATGAAACCAGTACCACATGATGAAACAAATCCACCACCAGTTCCACCAGCAACGATAACAGACAGCAGTTCATCTGAAGATTCTGCTAGTGATATAGAAACAGGGAAGATGGCATATATGTTCCAGATGCAAATATTTCCCCACATTTGTTAAGTCAAGCGGAGTTAAATGACTTAGTGCGCGATTTGGATTACCAAAAGAAAAGGCAGAGTTGCTTGGTTCAAGACTTCAAGAATTTAATCTTCTCCAACCAAACACCAAAGTTTCCCATTTCCGCCATCGCCATTTGCAGTTTTCATCATTTTACTTACAGGAAGAAAACGTTTGTTTCTGCCACGATATCAGTGGTCTGATGCAAGGGATTGGCTGTCGCTATGATCCAAAAGAATGGAGACTGTTCATTGACTCTAGTAAAGCTAGCCTTAAAGCTGTATTACAGCACAACGGCAATGAAAAACCTTCAATACCTGTAGCACATGCCACTGGCCTTAATGAGACTTATGAATCGATGAAACTGCTGCTAAGACTCATCAAATATAAGGACCACACATGGAATATTTGTGGCGACCTTAAAGTTGTATCATTACTTCTTGGGTTACAGTTGGGCTACACAAAGCATATGTGCTTTTTGTGTCTATGGAACAGCAGAGATGACAAGAACCACTACAAAAAACATGATTGGCCATCTAGAACTGAACATGTTTGTTGGTAAATACAATGTGAAACACCCAGCACTTATTGACCTCAGAAAGTACATCTTCCACCACTTCACATTAAACTTGGCCTTATGAAAAATTTCGTGAAGGGTATGGATCATCAAGGTAGTGGTTTCCAATATTTAAAGGATAAATTCAAAGGAATATTGACAGATGCTAAGCTAGAAGCTGGAGTTTTCACTGGACCACAGATCCGCAGTGTCATCCACGACTCATCGTTTCCATCTAACCTAAATGAGAATGAACTAGGAGCATGGACATCTTTCGTTGAAGTTGTCAAAAATTTTCTTGGAAACCACAAAGCTGAAAACCACCGTAAACTCGTAGAAACATGCTTAAATCTTATGAAATAATGGGATGCAGAATGTCTTTGAAAATTCATTTTTTACATTCTCATCTTGACTTCTTCCCGGCCAACCTTGGGGCTGTAAGTGACGAGCATGGTGAGCGCTTCCACCAACAGATCTCAGTTATGGAAAACAGATACCAATGGTAATTTCAACCCAAATATGATGGGAGATTATTGTTGGTTCCTGCAGAAGGAGAGCTCGTCATCCTACAAGCGACAAAGGAAGAGGACACACCAAAGTTCACTTAAGAACAGGAATTTGCCTTTCAGTAGTAACAACAAAATACTAACGCGCTTTGGGTGGATGGTTGGGCGCAGGGGTGGTAACTCCGCCAGCGGAATTCCGCTGTCTGTCTTAAGCCAGAATAAAGGAGGAAAGACATCCCTGTTCACTAATTATTTAAGTATGCTTAACATAAAACGTGGCACGGAAAAGTAGCTTAGACGGCTTTCGTAATAGAAGCGGGTGAGAAAAAAAAATGAAAATAGGGGTTTTCGGTTACACAAAATCTGGACGTGATAGAGAAATTTTGATATCAGATCTGAAATCAGCATCAGCGCTTTAGTAGGAATCAGTAGTTCACGTGTCTGTAACAAAAAAAAAGTTGAAATTTGTTGCCTAGTGTAATCGATCCGCGAACGTGCTTCATGACTGGAAAATTTGCAGCCTCTTCGCTTTATGTTATTATAATTAAAAAATGGCTTCTTTCGGGAAACCCTACCATATAGACTAGCGTCATTCAGAGGGCGACGAATCGTGGCGATTGAAATATGGTATCCTGATGAGACTAGATCTTGTTGAATACTTGGACTTGTTGATCTGAAATTATTGCTACCGTCAAAATGATTTTTCGAATGGCTCTGTTAGTGAATGTTTTTCTTTTTTTAACTCTTGGAGGCAAAGTTGCAACGACACTCATCCTTTCCACTTCATTATCGAGGCAATAGCTGATTGAGAATATATAATCTTTTTTCGAAGTTATCCCAGTAGTTCTTTCGTTTTTCCCGTAACTGCGTCGAATGCTTAAAAGATATAGATACTAATAATCCCAGTCCAGTTTAGACCTAATGTTGCTCTCGAGTGTTCTCTTCGTGGAGTTGTAATTTACTGTTAAATCGCATCGCTTAATGCAACTCGAATTATTGCAGTTTAAATGCACAGGAGGCTTTTATAAATTATTAAAATAGGGGGTATCTATAATTTTGCACAGGCATTATATGAAATTATATGCTACATATGATAATGGTTCTCCTTTTCCTTCAGATATCTTCAAAGGATAAATTTTGAATGGAATAACCCATTGACGTCCTTTATAAATTGGAACTAAATTCGCTCTCTTCAAGATGTTCGGTATTTCTCCCGTGTCTAGTGATCTCCATATCCAATATAGGGGCTTAGCGATTTCATTCTTGCAGTTTTTTATCAGTGTAGCGTTCCATTTGTCCGGTCCTGCTGCTGAGCGTGCTTTTAATTTTCCAATAGCTCGTATATCATCTGTTGTGAAGTCAAAGCCCGTTATGCTTTCCCCTTCTAATTCTTCAAAGAACGCATTTCTGTCACATATTAGTTCACTAGTTTTGGGGATACTGAAAGCTGATTCGTACTGAGCTCTTAGTATTTTAGCTACTTCTTTTAGATCATCGGGTAATGGATTGTTTTCATTCTTCAAAGGTCCGACAGTCGTATGATTTTCGTCTTCCTTTTTCCAAATTATAATATTTTGAGTTGACTTTTCTCGCTTCTATAGCGTCGTCTTCTTTTTCTTCTATATGGTTTTCAATTAGACCCTGTATAACGCAATTTATGATCTCCAGTTTGTTATTTGTATTTTTCTGATGTTGGTGATTTTGTAGTGTCTTAATTTTTTTTTAGTCAATCTCTTTCTCTTGCGAAGCATTGACCTCTTTTGTCTCTCAAACCTATTTCTCTTTCCGCCTTGTTGTTTCATTTGGTCGTGTTTTTCCACAATTTCTAGCATCTCTTCCGTTGTTTTATTCTTGAAAATAGTCTTCCAGTCTATATTGCTTTTATGCTGGATGTAATACCTTCCCATTTTATACCCTTCGAGTGAAAATTAAAAATTTCGAATTTGTTTCTTTATATAGCAAGTGTTCCTTCCTTCCCTATTGTTTTTATATTAGTTGTTATGTCACTTATGTTGTGGTTTGATATGGTTGGGGCTGTAAATTACTTTCGCCCCCTATAGTCACTCAAACAACAGTGGAAAGTAGGAAAGGAAGAATGTGTCATGTTCCAAAACTAAAGGCTAGACAGGGAACATCCTCAACCCTGAAGGAAAATAACTTTGTTGTGAGAAGGCCAAGACTATTCAACCATATGCTCAGGAAACTATGGAAAACAAATGATGTAGTGATCTAGTGATAGAAATCTTCCACAGAACACTAGACGCCTGACTCAGAACAATACCAGATGAGTACCAAGGAGTAACTAACTATGTGGAGTGGAGAGCGCAAGAAACCAACTCTCTACTTTACCAGGAGTAGGGGCAGCAAGCCTGACATCCGTGAAATGAGGAATGACCGCAGGGAACACCTGGAAAGTTGAAAGTTATATTCAAATATGCATTTTCCGTTCTAAGTAAAATAATTATTGCGCGAATACTACCATTTATATATTTATTATTCCGCATATAATAAATAAAACTGAAGGACGCGGCTTCATTTTCACCCAATCATATGGCTATAAATTTTAAACCAATCAGCATCCAAAACTTTACCAATGAGCTTTCGATATGTACATACATATCATACATAGCCATATAAGGACGCCGACAAACATTCCTCTGCAACTGTACTTTCAAAGTGAATATTGAATGATAAATAATTTCCATGTCAGGAACTTTTGGGTCACCTTATATATATATATATATATATATATATATATATATATATATATATATATATATATATATATGTGTGTGTGTGTGTAAGTCCTAGAAACAAGATAGAAAGAATTTGTGGGGATGATTGCTAGATTAGACTTTGCAATTCCATTTGAAGCTTTTGCAACAAGAGATTCAAGCATTTTTGTTTTATTTTTTCAAAAAAAAAAAAAAAAAAAGCAGAACGAAAGGTTTCCTCAGTTTTTTTTAAATAAAAGGGTCGTTACTTGTTTCCAGTTATTTATTTTAGATTCGACTTTGACGTAATTTCTACTTTATGACGGATGTAATTTTTTTAGATTTATGTCATTTTTCCGATACAAAAATATCATGGGATTTTTTACGATATTTCATTTCAGTTGTGATTCAAAATGTTTTTACATTTTAATTTTAACTACTGACTATTCGACTGTTCGAGGGCAGCTCGAGGAATTCTGTGGGAGAAACCCTCGTCGTAGACGCCGTTACTGCTACCCTGGTGCAAGGGTGGAGGATATAACTAATAGTGTTGACCATTTTACAGACGGTACCGCCAAGGACACAACGTATGTTATTCATGTCGGTACTAATAACGTTTTAAATTCTAGATCGGAAGAACTGCTGGCTAGGTACAGGGACTTACTAGAGCGATTAAAGGAAAAAACTAATAAGATTGTTTTAACAGGTATACTTCCTCGAATTATCCAACGTAACGATTTCTACAGCAAGGCGACCTATATTAACAATAACCTAAAGTCTCTTTGCCAACAGGAAGGAGTGCATTTTGCGAATTTTTGGAACAATTTCTACGGCAGGAGGGACTTGTTCCTCGGAGATGGACTTCATCTTAATGACGTTGGAGCTGCGCGCTTAGGAAGACTATTTCATAATACTGTCTCTTCTTTTCAGGCTGCCGTAACTCGAACGGTCCCAGCGTAAATTCCACAAATTTCCCCTGCGCTCGCGAAGGTGTCGCAATTACAAACAATTTGAAGGTTTTATCCTTAAATGCTCGTAGCCTACGAAATAAAAGAAACGAATTTTTTCTTTAATTGTTTGTAAAGACTATGATATAATTGCGATAAATGAATCGTGGCTTAGCACTGAAACTCGTGACTTTGTAGGGGAGTATCAAATTAAAGGTTATAGTCTTTTGTTAAAAACAGAATACTGTAGGTAGCCGAGGAGGCGGTGTTATGTCGTATATCAAAGATAATATTGCGAACGTTATAGAAGTAAAGCACACAATTCCAGAACCGATAGATTTGACTATAGCAGAACTTAAATTGAACGATTTCAAACTTGTTGTTGCGGTTATATATAGGCCCCCTACAGGGACGGCCCTAGGGTTGCTGGCGCCCCGGGCAAGCTGAACTTCGGCGCCCTTACAAGTATAATTTTAAAATTTGTTCACAATGAGGAAAAACTACAAATGTAGGAATAAAGAGTTTATTACAATTAACGATATTCACTCAAAGTACAACTAAACATTCTCAAAATGGAACCATGTATGAAAATATAAGAGACAGTGTTGCCACTTTTGTCTGAGGTAAATCCACAAAAAAAATGTAAAAATTCCACAAAGTGGCAACACTGATGAGATATCATAGGATGGCAGCGCTGCCAGGCGTATGTAATTTGTGCTCAACGCTCACCTACGCGGCCACATCAACCCATGTGACATGTCATCCCATGTCGGGCCAAACTGACCTTAGCTTTACTGGTAGTCTCTAATGCTATTGGCTAATATAATGTTATAATCCCTGAAAATTTTACTCCACATCAGGAAATTTTCACATTTGACTTTTATTTCATTTTATTTTATTTATTTATTTTTAGATTTTTCGCTTTGTATTTGGAAGATCCCAAACGCATGACGTGGCGCCCCTTAGCACGTGGCGCCCCGGGCAACTGCTCGAGTTGCCGGTACCTTGAGCCGGCCCTGGCCCCCCTAATCAAACAGCTATACGGACGAAGCGTTATATCGTGAACTAAAGAGAATAATCGGTAGTGAGCAGGCTTTAGTTATGGGTGACTTTAATTGCGCCAACGTGAATTACGATACAATGCAGGGAGACGCGGAAGGTAATCGTTTAGTTAATTTTCTCGAGGATAGCTTTCTTATTCAAAAGGTTGGGGAACCTACGAGGTTGGACAGTATTTTAGATTTAGTAATAACTACGGATGATAGGCTAATTACTGATCTTCAAGTAATAGAACCGTTAGCAATAGCGATCACAATATGGTAGAGTTTGTCCTCTCAGTAAGTCACTCGAAACCAACTAACTCGACTAAAATTCTAACTTCCAGCACGCAGACTTTAGTAAATTTCGAAATAAATTGTCACACGTCAATTGGGAAAACGTAATGGGGAACTCCAACGCAAAACTAATGTGGGAATCGTTCGAAACAGTATTTAGGACTATAAATGAGGAATGTGTACCGTACAAAATTAAGCGTGCGAAAGTAAACAACAAGCCCTTGTGGTTTACTTCTAGAGTAGGAGACATTATAAAGAGTAGAGATAGGGCTTATAGGCTACATAAGTGCGATAAAGACAATTTGTTGTTACGAAACAACTACATATCTCTAAGGCGTGAAGCGAAAAGTGTAATAAAAAAGTCCAAGCGCGAATTTGAAATCTCCATAGCTCGTGACGGTAAAGAAAACCCCAAGCGATTCTTTCAATACGTCAATAATAGAAATCCAGTAAAAAGTGTCTTGGTCCATTGAAAAATGTAACGGAGATCTAGTTTGAAAACAAGGAAATGGCTACCTTGCTAAACGAATTTTTTACGTCAGTTTTTACTATAGAAGATGTAACGAATATCCCTACGGTCATAGACATAATACCTTTTGATAATGGTAATATTTTGGATAATATTGTGTTAGTGAAGGGGAAGTAATGCGCTATATTGATAAAATGAAAACGCGTAAATCACCGGGCCGGATTCCATATATCCCATACAACTAAAAGAATTAAAAGATAGCATTGTTGTGCCGCTAACAAAGATTTTTAATGCGTCTATTTCTGAGGGGTGCGTACCAGATAATTTCAAGTTAGCAAACGTAACACCTATCTTTAAGAAAGGCGATAAAGGTGCGGCGGGAAATTATAGGCCAATCAGTTTAACGTCTGTTGTAGGTAAGCTACTGGAATCAATAATTAGGGATCGTATAGTCGAACACTTAGAATGCATAAAGTTAGAAATACGCAGCACGTTTTAGGCGAAACAAATCTTGCTTAACTAATCTTTTAGAATTTTTCCAAAGCGTGGTTGACGTTTACGATAGACATCGGGGTTGATGTAGTGTATTTAGATTTTCAAAAAGCGTTTGACACCGTGCCGCACAAAAGACTCATTGAAAAAACTAAGGCTCATGGAATCAGGGGTGTAGTAATAAATTGGCTAGAAGAGTGGTTGCGAGGTAGGAAACAGAGGGTGGTCGTTGATGGAGCGGAGTCGTGTTGGGCTAATGTAGCGAGTGGCGTTCCTCAGGGTTCTGTATTGGGCCCCTTGCTTTTTCTTATATATATTAAGATTTAGATGTCGGCCTAGTCAGTACAGTTTCAAAGTTTGCGGATGACACGAAGCTGGGTGGTAGGGCGATTAATGACGAAGATAGAGGTAAAATTCAGGAAGATCTGAATAAAATCGTTGATTGGTCAGTCACATGGCAAATGAGATTTAACGTGATAAGTGCAAAATTTTGCATATAGGTTCGCGTAACGGTAATTTTGCGTATAGTATGTCAGGGAAAGATTTAACAAGCGTAGAGCAGGAAAAAGATTTAGGAGTTATAGTCACTGGTGATTTAAAAGTAGCGAAACAAAGTACAGCAGCGGTCAATAAGGCGAACAAAGTGTTAGGTTTTATAGCTCGAAATTTTGAGTACAAATCGCGCGATATTATAGTTCCTCTTTATAAATCATTAGTTAGACCCCATTTGGAGTACGCGGTCCAATTTTGGAATCCGCATATGCGCAAAGATATAGACAAAATCGAAAGAGTTCAAAGACGAGCAACTAAGATGATTCCGTCGCTTAGGTCAAAGTCGTACGAGGATAGGCTTAAGGAGTTAAAATTGACTACACTCGAGACTAGGAGGTTAAGGGGTGATCTAATCCAGGTTTTCAAAATTATGAATGGGTTCGATAACGTAGATAGAGATAGCTTTTTCGAAATATCTCAATATAATAGGACTAGAAATAACGGGTGTAAGTTGACAAGTAGAAGGTTCGAGACAGCAGTTGCGAAAAACTTTTTTACGCATAGAATAGTAAATAGCTGGAATAGTTTGCCGGTAGAAGTAATTAGTAGCACGTCTATAAACATGTTTAAAAATCGATTAGACGCATATGTGATAGAAAGGGTATAGTTTAAGGTAGTAAAATTAAGGCTTTGTGGGGATAGATCCCACAGCTCAACACAAGTGTTGTGGGATATAGGGAGGCAGCGTCTTGGGTTAGGGGATACTCTCTGTCCTTACACACCCCATTTAAAGAGATTCCTCTGCCGAGCGGTGCCCCCCATAGTACTGTGAGGTATTGAAAAACTCATGATCTTCACTTGCCCCACAAACACCTTTAAATGGGAGACCCAAATGGGTGCACACACATTTCTACATTACTGTACAGTAGGGTGGAGCGAAAAATACTTTTTTTCTAGTATGAAGTTCTAATAGTGATTAAAAGTTGCATTTAGTGGACGAAATATGCCTGCCAAAATATGAGTTCATTTGTTTAAAATTTTCAGCTGCCACCAGGGGGCTAAAGTTAACACAATTTTGTGTAAAAAGGAAAAAAATGCTTCTATTTTAGGTTTGTCAAACTATTATAAAATTTTATCTTAGAATTATCTAATAGTTTGATTAAGATTCTTAAATGATAGGAATTCGTTTTGTAAAAATGCCTTTTCATATGCTTAATATCTTCAGCTGCCACAAGAGAGCTGAAGTTAACACAATTTAGAGTAACTGAGTCATGTTGAGACTACACTGAATGTTGTGGGGGAGGGTTTGGGGAGGGTTGTGGGGGAGGGTTTTGGTGTGAAGGAATTTCTTTCTGTGAGTCATTAGAACAGTGTGTTAACACTTGTCTTCTTAGGTAGTAGGCCTAGTCGCTCAGTTGATCGGAGAGTTTTTTAATATGATCGGAATATTATAAAACTTTATTTTAAAGTGATTTATATAGAGATAATATTGATTTTATTATAAAATGCTTGTTATAATGTATTATATAATTTTAGTTTATTTATATAATATTATATATTTATATAATATATTATATATACTTATAAAATATATTATATATATTAATTATATAATGTTTTGATGTTACAGGATATTTTGTGATTGTGAATTTTTCTTAAAAATATTATGGCATCAAATACTAAATATAAACATTTCACTAGAGAACATATGAAGTGTGCCATATTTGAAGTACCTTGTGAGATGAGTGATATGCAACTACCAACTTATAACTGCATTATGAAAGATTACCTGTTCACAAAACATTTAGTGAAGGAGCAGATGAATAACAAGGAGCCTTCATTTTCTGAAATAGCAGAGGCAGTTTCCAAAAAGGTAGAAAATATTTGGAAGAAGGCCTCTTTGCCAATAGTTTCACATACACGCGTTTTACAGATGATGCGAGTGTACCATGATAAATACAGGTCCTTATTAAAGCCATACAAGTCACGCAAGGATCAGCCTAAGTACAAAAATCAGCTTGAAGAATTTGAAAACTCTTCAAAATGCACTTTGTTTGACATCTGCACCTGCAAATGTAAGGAGTTTAGGAGATGCTCATGTGAAAAGAGTAAGAAAGTCCCTCCAAAAGAGCAGGATTTTTTAAATGACCAACGAACACGCAGAATAATGGTGATAGGAAGCATTGACATAGCACACACAAGACGATTACAAGCAAGAGAACATCGAAAGGAAATGGAAAAAGCACGTCTGGAATCCTCACAAACAACTAGTGCTGCTATAACCAATACGTCCAACTTACAAATCGAAACAGAGACAAGTGAACTTCAACAACTAGAAGAGATATCTGAAGATAATGAGGAAGATACAACCTCGACTCAATATGTAATATCAGAACAACAGATGCGTGAGCCACTGCCTTCATTAGCAATTACTTGTGATAGATTTAAAATGTCGGACAGAGCTGGGGCTGCTATTGCTTCTGCAGTATTGGCAGATCTTAAAATTGTTACTCCCGAAGACAAAGGGAATATTATAGACAGAAGTAAGCTAAGACGTGAAAGACAAAAACAGAGAAAGGAACTACAACAGATAGGAGAGCCAAAAACCATGCGGGGATTATACTTTGATGGCAGAAAGGATAAAACAATGATTCAAGTCCAGGAGAGTGATGGCTCTAACCACCAAAGAACCAAACGCGAAGAGCATATCAGCATAATATCTGAACCACACTCTCTGTACTTTGCACATGTGACACCTTCCAGTGGCAAAGCTAAATACATTTGCACAGCGCTAGTGAATTGCTTGAAAGAAAGGAATGTTGATATAGGGAACATCGTTGCAGTTGGCTGTGATTCGACAGTGGTTAACACTGGTAGTATTGGAGGCACAATAAGATTACTGGAAGAAGCCTTTAATAAGCCATTGCAGTGGCTGATATGCCTTTTACACCTTAATGAACTTCCATTGCGCCATCTGTTTCATCACTTGGATGGTACCACTACTGGACCAAGAGCATTTTCAGGAGAAATTGGCCGAGCACTTTCAGACTGTGAAAAGCTTCCCATAGTTAACTTCAAACCCATTGAAATTCAAGAGGACATGTGTGAAGTTGATGTAGATGACATAAGTACTGACCAGAAATACCTTCTTGAAATTCACAAGGCTATATCAAGTGGAACATTCTCAAAGAGTCTTAGTCATAAGAGTCCAGGCAATATATCACATTCAAGGTGGCTCACCACAGCAAACAGGACTCTGCGGTTATATGCAAGCACAGAGAATCCTTCAGGCAATTTACAAGAATTAGCTACTTTCATTGTTAGGGTATACGCACCAATGTGGTTTCAGATAAAGCGTAAACCATTATGCCAATATGGTGCTAAACATATGTGGCATATGATTGCAAGAAGCCGGTATCTCCGTGAAGAGCTTAGGAGAGTACATGACTCAGTCATTCAGCGAAATGCATATTACGCAAATCAAGAAAACATTCTCATTGCAATGATAGCTGATGAAAGGGAGCATGTGCGTCAGTTGGGATTTAGGCGTATCATAAAAGCAAGGGCATGCATTCAAGAAACAGATGTTATCAGGTATTTTAAGGTGCCAGAAATAAATTTTTATGCCAAAGACTATACAGATCTCATTATGTGGCAAGATTTTCAGATAGCAGAACCACCGATAACCAAAGGAGTTTCTCTTGATGATATTGAATCATGCATCAAACATGGTACTACTCTTCATTCAGAATTATTTCAGTTTCCATGTCATACACAAGCCGTAGAGAGATGCGTCAAGCTCGTTACAGACGCTGCTGGATCAGTCTGCGGACCTACAAACAGAGACGGTTGGATTCGTGCTACATTAGAATCAAGGAAAAAACAGCCAAAATTTGACACAAAAGCAAATTACTAAATAGTCTTCAGCAAGAACCCTTTCTAGAGGGAGGTTGGTTGGGGAAAGGGTGGTAACTCCGCTAAGGCACGAAATAACGTTTCTTAACTGTCTCAAGCCAGTATAAAGGAGGAGAGACATCCTAATTTATTACTGTTCCCTTTTTCAAGTAAATACAGAATCATACTTAATTGTCATTTTTAAGTTAATTCAGCCCTCTTGTGGCAGCTGAAGATATTAAGCATATGAAAAGGCATTTTTACAAAACGAATTCTTATCATTTAAGAATCTTAATCAAACTATTAGATAATTCTAAGATAAAATTTTATAATAGTTTGATAAACCTAAAATAGAAGCATTTTTTTCCTTTTTACCCAAAATTGTGTTAACTTTAGCCCCCTGGTGGCAGCTGAAAATATTAAACAAATGAACTCATATTTTGGCAGGTATATATCGTCCACTAAATGCAACTTTTAATCACTATTAGAACTTCATACTAGAAAAAACGTATTTTTCGCTCCACCCTACTGTACAGTCTTTACAGCCACACCTACACTTTTCCTCCTAAGTGTATATATTGTAATGTATATGGTTGTAAATTTTGACTTGGTCCGCAATCGATATGGACCGTGACTTATTTTGTTGATACTAGTATTGATGGATACCGTAATGAAATTGACTGGATTCTTTGGATCTGATATATTTGCATGTCGTTATAAATAGATATAGAGTGTAACATATTTGTGGATAGTAGTCTATTATGACTTGATCCTCTGGATCCAGAGATTCTATCTTTAGTTTTAAATCGATAATTAATTAGTTTTAAATTGATAATTATTTAGTTTGTAAAAATTGGTCGTTGCCAATGTACAGGCAGTTTTTACATAAATTTCTTATGTTCTTGTGGTTCGGAACCCACGTAAAATTGTAGGTCCCCTCCGCCACCACGGAGGACATACAATACACAATTACGAACACAGTTAGGTAGACCAGCCATGAGTGGATCCTAGGGTCTTTGTTGGTCTGAAACATTATAACAAACATTATAATAATATAAACTAGTGCGGGCTATTTGGTGTGCAGTCAAGTCCGGTGCCATATTCCCGACAACCTGATAGTGCCAATTCCGTTCCATGTTACCTCCTCGAGATACGCTGTACTGTCAGAAATTTTGTTGTAAATTTACAGATGTTATCTGGCGGCAATTTTTCCACATACGTTCTGTAAAATTATAGATAGTATCGGTTTCATTTACAAATACTGTATGTAATAGCACTGATGCAATTTGTAAATAGTTGCTGTACAATGTACATATCTGTAAAATGTAACCAAAGTACAGAATCTGTAGGATTACAGATAGTATTAGTAGTTCGCGCTACTAGTTATATGTAAATTTACAGTTTCCAAATATTACGTTGGTCATTATACAAAATAATTTTTTAATATTTAACCAATGTATAGACTAGTTAAATTTAAAAAGGAGTACAAGGTATTTGTCCAAAATTAAAGCCATAATGGCTTTATCGTGTAAACATAGATTACTCGCTTATGCAACAATATTCATTAATGAATTCTTTTAAACCCAAATCAATAAACTATTTCAAAATAAGCGAGAACTTTCAAGTTGTAAATTCGTATGAAAAGGTTTAGAAGAAATGCGCGAATTATTATATGAACTTAATAACTGCCAAATTATTTTATGTTAACACATTAAACTGTGATTTGGTTACGTTTGTACTATAGGATTTTTATAATGGAAAGGTAACTAAAATCTTTGTACATTTTATTTATATATATATATTATATTTATATATATATATATATATATATATATAATATATATATATATATATATATATATATATATATATATGGTCAGATTACTTTTGTGAAATACGTAAGGGTAGTCAGATGCATTGTATTTCCTTAACAAGTAAGGTGGTCAGATAATATGTCAGTAACTCTTAGTTTCTAGTCAATGCACTATTACTATATTGTGATACCAACTGCCAGATTACTCGCGTGAAATATGAGAGCAGCCAGATACATAGTTTTTCATTACGAAGTAGGGTAGTCAGATAATATACTGGTAAATTTGGTTACTAGTCAAATGCACTCTTTTCATCGGTTTGTCATCTTGTTCAGTTAACTAGTTTCATAATATATCTCCATTTGGAGCAGGGGCGTAGCTAGCCCTTTTTAATGTGTAAGCACCGAGGTGTGAAGTACGAAGCTGGGGGAAGATGTGGAAAGGGGCTGAACCCCCTCCCACTGCTGAAGGAAAAAAAAAAAAAATTAAATATAGAGTCCTGTAAATGGTCTCTGGTGCACTAAAAATTAGGAATTTAGGGTAGAAGTCAATGGTTATTCAATGAACTGAGATGGAAAATTTACTTTTATTCAGAGCACAGAATAGAAACACATACGAGAAGTATTGGGACAAAGTAGTGTATTTTGCAACTTGTAATAATCAATAGAATTCTTTTCCATCTTATAATAGTATCCTTTCAATCCCTGTTAATTATCTCAGTCTCACCAAATTTGCAATGTCATTTCATCACATTATTATATACAAGATACCATTGGCATAGCTCTTGACATCCTGTAGTGTTAGTTTAGAGATACAACGCCAACAAATCTGTTTGAAATAATTTGTTTTTCACAATTAGATTTCTTAAAAAATCATTTTTAAATGTACATTTATTTTTTTCCAAATCAATGTATAAGCACAAACTTTTGGCTTAGCCTAGTTACACCCCTGTAGAGCAACAGGCAGGTGATTCGTTTACAGAGAATCTATGTAAATCTCCCACACCTACAGTTGGAGTATGTAGAACGTGTTTACAGATAACTTTTGTAACAATTTACATACAGTATAATATATTTAAAACTGATCGACATTTATAACAGTGTGGTCCATAAAGTATATAGTTTGGCCAATGTATAACCGACTAAAAACAAAGAATACAAATTGTTACTACAGGATATGAAGATGTGATATATATTGGTGTTGATATATGCTTATGACGCTTTCTCTAGGACAGGCATAATTTAAGGTTATTCCAATGTTTCTTGTTAAAAAAGTAAGTTATAAATGCAGTGTGAGGCTTCCATGGAGGGGCGTTTTGTAACTCCAGCGCTCATGAAGAACATTCGTATGGTATGAGGGTTTTCTTTGAAAGTGATAAAAACTGAAATGGGTAAGTTGACAAACATGACCTAGTGCAAATATTATGTATGAAAGAATCTGCCCAAAGAAAAAAGGAATATGTTCAGGAAAGTTACATGTGCTAAATATTCACTCGATGTAAAGGCAGAAGATAATGTGTTATCTTTGTGTAATTTACTACTATAATTCACCGAAACTGTGTCTGTCTGACCGCGGAAAAAACGTTTTCGTTTCTGAACCAATTTCGACCAAACTTCGTATGGTGGATGGGGGTGATGAATAATAAATGAAAATATATGTGCGACCTCCCAACAACTACTGGTCCCGAAGGCCCCAGCACCGAAATAAAATTATAGAAAAGAACGCAGCACGAAAATCTTGAGTTTTACATTGTGTCAAAATTTGTGAAGCTTAAGATTTTCATGACTACGTTCTTTTGTATAGTTTCAATGACCGAATAATTGACTCACGAGTAATTAGGGGGCCGCAAGACCCTCATTTACTGTCGGTTAAGTTATTTTGTCAATAAAACTGTAGAAAAGGACGCAGTGATGAAAATCTTAAGCTTCACATTGCCGCCCATAATAATAAAAAAAGAAAAAAAGAAAATTTGTTGCTACAGTCTTTCATCAGAGTCTAGGATAATAAAACGTTGAAAATAAAATTCTACTATTAAGCAACTATTATCATATCTGCGTGGCACGGTCAGAGTGCCGATCGGCTCCGTGGGCCGGACCTATTCTCAGTGTGCTATTTTTTATTTATGGGGAGCAATTGCGTGCTCTCCGGACTACTCTTACTCTCCGGCGACATTAAGACTAATCCACTGTAATCCAGGCCCCACTACAACTTACACATGTCACCATACACAAAGACATTGACACAATAGCACCATGAGACACATACAGAAGTATAATATTAACATATTACAGTACAACGTAGACGGCCTCACAAACAAAATCATGCAGCTTAGGGAATTCGTACACAAACAAAACATTCACATAGCACTTATACAAGAAACAAACCTAAAACGCACACACAAAACACCCACCATACCTGACTTCACGGCGATCCGTCAAGATCGTACTGGAGGTAACAGGGCTGGACTCATCACTTACATACGTAAAAGCATTAGCTACACTGATGCCACCCAAAACATTACAAACACAATCCAAGCAGATAGCACGATAGAAATACAGGCAGTTAATATTAAAACACGCGCAAAACACAAAACCACACTAATCAACATTTACATCCCACCAAATAGTTCACCTCAGGTGCCAGCCAATTACAATCCACAGTTACACAATCTTGCCTCTCTCACTAATGTCATCTTAGGAGGAGACTTCAACGCTAAAGACACTAGTTGGTACCTGCACAACCAAAGCAACACCAGAGGCGCCAACATAGCCACACAACTAAACAGCCTCTTCATTCTTAACAATACAGAAGAACATACACACATACCACGTCAAGCAGGATACTCAAACTCCTCCCCAGACATAACGTTCTGTTCCCCCTCACTAGCAACATATACACAGTGGAGAACAGAAAAGCAACTGTCATCAGACCACCTGCCCATCATCATTACAACACGTTCTACACTCTGCCCCAACAGCCTTAAGCACACTTACAGGAATTACAAGAAAGCTGATTGGAAACAGTTCAAAATAGAGACTGAGGAACAATTCACCACATTAAACAGCACACCCATCATAAACATCAATACAACACTCAAGACATTTAATCAGATCATCAATAATGCAAACAAATACATACCCGAGGGCAACATTAGGAAATACAACCCAAATTACACTAGAGAAATAGCCCACCTCATAAGGCAACGTAACAACCTCAAACATAATACACAAACACCACACACCGAAACCATAAAGCAGCAGATACAACAGCTCAACACAGAAATAAACAACAAACTCAAAGAAAAACAAAGAGAAACATTTAGGGAATTCATAACAACACTAAACCACTCCACAGATACATCCAGGCTATACAAGACTATAAACAGCATTACCCACTCTAACAGCGGCATTCACACCTCACACGCGGCTATCTGTCGCAGCCAAAATAACACCCCAATATATACACACAACAAGCTAACATTCTAATTAATCACTACGCAAAGATACGTAAGTCACTGAAACAGAGACAACAACCAGAAACACGCAGACAGACAAACAGGCAAGCACAAGGAAACCTACAGACTCGACACGACCATCACACCCTTCAATACAGACCAGACCACAAAATCATCAAAAACATTAAGAATTCGAAGGCTACTGGACCAGACAACATATCTAACATACACCTTAAACACTTTGGCCCACAGGGAATACTAGCTCTCACAAATATCAGCACATATTCATACCAACACTGTATTATTCCTGACATATGGAAACAAGGTAAAATTATTACACTACTCAAACCAAACAAAAATCAACTCCAGACGACCAGCTCAACGTACACTCACTGGTCTACAGCCAAAATGCTTCGGAAATAAAAGTAGTCAATCTTTACTAATTTTGGGTCACTGACTACTAAAATGATGCCTAAAATTGCCAATTGGCTCTATTTATAAAGATATCAGGCAACCCTGCACCCTACTAACTGGACTGCATCTGTCGCGTAATATGTAGACGCCTGTAACACATCGACGCATTGACTCTACTGTGCATGCGCGTAGTTATATTTTTTTTATTTTAATAAATTAATGTAAATATATATACACAGTATATATATATATATATATTATATATATATATATTATATATACACAATAAAATGTAATTTTAAATTTATCTATTACATTATGTATTTGTAAATTATTTATTAAAAAATAGATTGGATCATTTTAACATATTGCTTCCCATAATGTTTTTGATATTAATAAAATGGAATACTAACCTAACTTAACCTTACCTAATTTAAAATTATTAAAATGCAATGTAATTACATTAATTTATTAAAATAAAAAATATAACTACGCGCATGCGCAGTAGAGTCAAGGCGTCGATGTGTCACAGGCGTCTACATACTACGCCACAGCATCAGTTCATTCGCGGAAGTCATACAGTGCACCATTGTCAAACTCTTTTTAGTGTTTGCTTTTGAACTGAATTTTTTTCAGTCTAATTTGAACAAAGATGCCTCGTAATTGCGTGAACAGTGTAGATAACTTCTGTTATGTTGTGGAGAATTGACTTTTGCATCACAAAGCGTGCTAAACCTCCGTGATTAGGAAAGCCTATCACCTTTATTTTGGCTGTAAGATTGGAGATCAGGACAAGAGCTGGGCCCCACACATATGCTGCAATACTTGTGCAACAAACCTTCGCCAGTGGTTGAATCGGAAAAGGAAATCTATGCCTTTTGCAGTGCCAATGGTGTGGAGGGAACCAACAGATCATGTCAGCAATTGTTACTTCTGCATGGTGCCTCCAGTCAAGAAAGGTATTTGCAAGAAGAAAAGTGGATTTTACAATATCCGAATATACTGCTATAACGCCCGGTACCTCACGGCAAAGGACTACCCGTTCCTGAGCCCCCACACTCATTCTCCCTGGAGTCAGAGGACGAGGAGAATGAAGGAACCTGCAAAACTTGTGAGCCTTCAACTTTACAAGACCCTGAATTTGTTTATAATTTGACATCTTCTAAACCGCACATGATAACTCAGAATGAATTAAACGACCTTATCAGAGATTTAGAACTGCCAAAGAGTAAGGCAGAGCTGTTGGGCTCCAGATTGCAGCAGTGGAATCTCCTCGCTGAAAATGTTAGAGTGTGTAAGTTTCGTGACCGTCAAAAAGATTTTGCCCCATTCTTCATCATGGAAGGTGACCTTGTAGCTTGCAACGACATCGATGGTGTGATGCAGCTCTCAACATATTCACATCCTGATGAGTGGAGACTGTTTATTGATTCATCGAAGTTGAGTCTAAAAGCTGTTTTGTTGCATGTTGGCAACGTATTGCCATCAATTCCAGTTGGTCATGCAGTTCACATGAAGGAAACATATGACAACATGAAGCAACTTTTGAACTGCATAAACTATGACAAACATCAGTGGCAGGTTTGTGGTGACTTGAAAGTTGTTGCTATCGTGCTTGGACTGCAGCCAGGCTACACTAAGTATTGCTGTTTTCTGAGTGAATGGGTTAGTCGGGCTAGGACTTCTCATTACATCGAGAAGGATTGACCACTCCGACACTCATTGAACCTGGAACAAAAAATGTTCAGTATCCTCCACTTGTAGAATCGAGCAAGATTTTGTTACACCCTTACACATCAACTGGGCGTCATGAAAAATTTTGTAAGGCTATGGATAAAACGGGGGCAGCTTTTAAGTACCTCGGTGGTAAATTCCCAAGGCTCAGTGAAGCGAAAGGAGGGTGTATTTGTTGGTCCACAGATCCGCGAGCTTCTTAGAGATGAGGAGTTCGACCGTATCCTAGGTGGTAAGGAGAAGACAGCGTGGAATGCTTTCCGGTTAGTAGCAACCAATTTTCTCGGAAATACCAAAGCTGACAATTACAGGGAGCTGGTGGTAAACCTGCTGTTGTCCTATCAAAAAATGGGCTGCAATATGTCTTTAAAGATACATTTCCTCCATTCTCGCACCTAGAATTTTTTCCGGCCAACTGCGGAGCAGTCAGCGATGAACATGGTGAACGTTTCCACCAGGATATCTCAGCGATGGAGAAACGCTACCAGGGGAAACGGAGTCCATCATTGTTAGCAAACTACTGCTGGACAATAACAAGAGATGCTCCAGAAGTTGAATACAAGAGACAAGCAAAGAAGCGACGGGTTGAATCAATATACAGTAAGTGACTGCATTATACAGGTATGTTACTAATATATGGTATACATATACGCAAAATGTGTAACTTAAATTTTCTTGGAAACTGTAGCCAATCGACTGTTTTTATGGTCATATTCGTTTTCAGCACCCCCAAAATCCATAATAGGAAACATTTTATCTCCGAAGCACAAACTTTTTCAAAATTTGTAGACCAGTGAGCTATTAGGACCAATAGACATTAGTAAAGCATTTGATGCTATCCCACGCTTCCCTCTCATAAACAAAATACTCAACACAAACATGCACAATAACACTAAAAGATGGCTGAGCAACTATCTTTCAGGAAGATACTCACATGTCACATTTAATGGCAAGTCATCCAAAAACAAGCTTTTTCCGAACGGGGTCCCTCAAGGCTCTGTTCTCTCACCAACACTGTTCAACTTATACATGCATGACATTCCAACACCCATAGATAACAAACTTATCTTATCATCATATGCGATGACATCACTCTACATCCACCACAACACATCGACACCGCTACAAATAATCTACAAACATACATAAACAGTATAGAAGACTGGCTCACACACAATAGACTCAAAGTAGCGCCCACAACAATCAACCATCACCTTGCTTACAAGCAATACAAAAGAACACCAGATAACTCCACAGCTTACACTGAACAACACCAAATTCCACACACTCACAGGACCAAAATACTTGGTCACATACAAACATCACTATCTTTTGCAAACCACATTCAGGACATTAAAAACAAATGTACGTCAAGACTTAACACGCTTAGGGTACTAACAGGCACAAACTTAGGACACCAGCAGGAAACAACATCACTCATATACAAACAATATATTCGCTCAGTTATGGACTATGCTAGCCCATGCTGGGCACCCATTATCTCAAACACACACATAACACCTTACAGACAATACAAAACAACGCACTTCGTATCATTCAGGATGTACTCAAACAACACCATAGAACACCTGCACACAGAAACAAAAATACTGAAAGTTAGGGAACATTTACACATGAGGGGAACACAATTCATGGCAGCAGCGACAACTAACCCACAACACCCTTGCCACTACATGTACAATCATGCACCAACACCTCGCACCATTAAGGTAACACCAGAGAGACATTATAACCAAATATTCCATTCCATACCACGCCCCACAGACATCACACAGTACAGAAAACACATACACACACACACCTAACCCAAAGCACTGACACGACTCGGTCCGAATGCGGTCCTAGGTGCGAAGCCGCTACCAATTAACAGGTCAGAGATCAGCCTGAGCAGATCGGATCGAGTTAACTTAGCACGATTCCGATGTGGACATCATTCCAACTTACGGACATATAAACGCAGACTAGACAACTCCACAGACGACACCTGCCACCTGTGCCAGGACACACCACAAACAGTTGAACACATTATGACAGACTGTACCGCTCTAGCACAAAAACGAACACAACACATCACTAGTGCGCTGAACCTCTGGTCCACTCCGGAGAGGGCGATCGGTTACCTGCGTGCTGTCGGCTTGCTCGATCAGGGTGGGCTGATCGGCTAAACAACAACAATATCTGTTTTCCAGCTCCCCCAGTTACTGTGCTGGAAGGCTCCAGCACCGGAGGTCTAGCTAAATGGGCCCATAGGGCCCTGTTTAGCTAGTTACTACTATAATTCGGTTTTAGGCGAATTTGTCTACAACAATTTGTCTAAAGATACAATTCATCTACAACAATTTGTCTACAACAATTTATCTACAACAATTAGTCTACAGATACAATTTATCTACAATAATTTGTCTACAGATACAATTTGTCTAGAGAAACTATTACTAATACTGGACCTAGTATGTTTCATGGACTGCTCTCGATTTTCCTACGAAATTGAAAACAAGGGCAGTCGATGACCCTGATTTTGTTTCTGCAATCGGCTTTCTTGAGAAACTTAACCTAACTTGACCTGACCTAACCTAACCTGATCTAACCTAACCTAACCTGACCTAACCTGACCTGACCTAACCTAACCTAACCTAACCTGACCTGACCTAACCTAACCTAACCTAACCTGACCTAATCGAGTTTCTTATACTATTGTTTTTGCAAGATATCGCACTAATTCTTGTCATTTTTTGTGAATTTGTATGGCGTAAGCGCCACACCAGCTCGGACTTATTCAAAAAGATGTTGGAGTGTATTGCGTCGTTTCAGTAAATAAATTTATTCAATATCCATTAACATTTTTCTTTATCATTTCTCAAAAAAACCGATTGCAGAAACAAATTTTTCATTTTTTTGAAAAAATTAATAATAATTAACATCAAATAGCTTTCATTTTTCCTCTCTAGACAAATTGTATCTGTAGACAAATTATTGTAGATAAAATTATTGTATCTGTAGACTAATTGCTGTAGATAAATTGTTGTAGACAAATTGTTGTAGATGAATTGTATCTTTAGACAAATTGTTGTAGACAAATTCGCCGGACACCCTATAATTCACCGTAAATGTGTCTGTCTGTTTGTCTGTCTGTCTCTCCGCAGAAAAAACTTTTACGTTTCTGAACTGATTTCGACCAATTACTGAGCAAGAAGGCCCAGCACCGCAATAAAACTACAGAAAAGAACGCAACCATGAAAATCTTGAGCTTCAAATTATGTCAAGATTTGTGAAGCTTATTAAGATTTTCATAACTCTAGTTTTATTTGAAAATCAAGTTACTGAATAAATTTAGAAAAGAATGTAGCCATCAAAAATTTTAGCTACATATCGGGAGCCATGATAAGTAAAAAAAATAATAATGTGACAAATTTAACTGCTTCGTGAGCTTCAAGTAAAATCTGTGAAGCTGCATTTAAAATTTAAGTGATTCGTGAGCTAATTGTAGATATTAATCTCTAACTTGCTTAGAGAATATCCCGCCCGTAGGACGGGTATTTTTGCTAGTCACTACTATAATTCATCGAAAATGTGTCTGTCTGTCTGTCTGTCTGTCTGTCTGTCTGTCTGTCTGTCTGCAGAAAAACTTTTACGTTTCTGAACCGATTTCGACCAAACTTCGTATGCTGGATGGGGGTGATGAGTAATGAACAAAAATATATGTGTGACTAGCCCCCTCCTCCACCAATTACTGGGCCGCGATAAAACTATAGAAAAGAACGCAGCCATGAAAATCTTGAGCTTCACATTGTGTGAAGATTTATGAAACTTAAAATGTTCATGACTATAGTTTCATTGACCAAATACTTGAACCCCCAGTAATTGGGGGGCCTGTACATGGGGGGCCTGTACATGTGCACTAGGGTGGCCCTTAGTTGTATGTGATTTTCTGAAATGAAATATTTTTCATCTCCTAACCTCCAAAGTTGTTCTAATCCGTGTAAAAATGCTCTGTGTAAAATTTCAGCTCAATCAGACAATTTAAGATGGCCCCCAAAGGCCCTAAAGTTTAGATTTTAACAATATTGATATTTTTTCATATAAAAACCGTTTTTTATCTTCTTTACAGTGTTTATTCGAAAGAAATATAGAATATGATCGAAAGCGAATTCAATTTAAATAAATTTAGTTTAAACCATTATTTACTTAAAACCAAAATTGGACGAGATATTCACGGAAATTGAAAAGTATCATAAGTGCGTAAAAAAACCGCTTCTGGAAGGTTCTAGAAAGTTTCTGCGCCTGCGGCCTATATAACGGCGTACTTATTTGTTGTAAATAAAATTCACTTTCGATTATGCTTTGTGATTATTTTCCCAAACAAAGTTTGCAAATGAATTATAAAGGTTTTATATTAGAAATACCAATTATCGGTGAATTTTGAAACTTTAGGGCCTTTGAGGGCCACCTTATATAGCCCAATTGAGCTGAAAGTTTGCACAGAGCCTTTTTTTATTATTGGAAGAATTTAGGATTGGGAGCAAGTAATTTCAAAAGTGAAAAATAAGGGCCATCCTACTGTGCACACAGCTTGGGTAAAAAAAGTAAGGGCCTGAGCTGGGTATCACGAATTCTATAGGGGCACTCGGGAACTAATTGTGTTTAAAGGGTTAATTGTAATAAAGTCACTGTGTTCAATAGAAACTTGAGTTGGGGCATGTCAAAGAGGGACAGCTCCGATTTACAACATTGTGAACTACACGGATGGATGAAGCGTGCCATGACGAGTTAGAAATAGTGCCTCCTCTCTCGACTAGTAGTAAAAAAACTATGATTCATGAGATCAATGTCCTTAACTTATATCAGTCAAAAAAATGGTCAACCATAGGTTTCATTCGCTTAGAACACTTCTTTTTTGATATCCTTTTACGTTTAATGCCACGTGGTGGTAATCCCTTCTTCCGACAGCCTCTTCTTCTTCCCACACCACGCATTTTTCTCTTTGCATCTTTGACGATTTCGTCCCGTGTACGCTTTAAGTGTTTTTTTAGAGCTTCTTTAGGTTTAGCCCCAGCCAATATGTCTTCTGCAGTGTTAAGACCTGATTGTAGCGCTTTCCTTCCGAGGTATCTGGCACCCCTCTTCAGCAAGGGGACAGCCGTACGTAGTATGGTTGAAAAAATGGATCCAAGTCCACTACCACGCTGGTATCTCATACCTCGATAGACTGTGAAAGGCTTTCTGTCCATTATAACTCAGTGCGTCGAAAGTGCAGCTTCACTGTTAAGCTCCCGTTACCGAATGGGAAATTTTTTCCCTCAATCGTTCTTATATATATTGAGATATTGGTTATTAGATTAGTGCGACATTCACATAATGGGGTCTGTCATATGTAATACTCAAACTCCTTCCTCTATGGTTGGGAATGTGAGCAATGCGCAGCAGGCGTGCCTGGGTATCCCCAACAAACTGGTGCTCCACTATATTGCTGTAAATATAGCACATGTCTGGGGGTTTATAGCCGTCAACCATTTTCTCCAATTTCAACTGATACATTAGGCTGGACAAGTCGTGTTGTGCCTCGTGAAATGTATCTCTTTGGATGACTGATCGATATCGTCCATCGGTCATAATTTTGAACACTCTTTGGTCTTTAATATTTCGGTTAGCCTGCGATTTTAGGGCCACAGTGCATGCATGGGGATCATTGTTTACGATTTCGTATACTAAATCGCCCGTAAGATTTGAGCTTTTTAAACTTACGTTTAAGTCTCTCACAACATCCTCGGCCTCACCATAGTGACCCGGTCCTAGTGTTACTTCTGTACTGTAATACCGTGCATCCCAGTCGGGGTACGCATGTTTTCATCCCGAGTTACCCCGGCTTTTTCACACTCATTACAGTCTCTAAGAATCGTAAAAACGGTATCTTTATAATCAATATTTAAAAAGAGGGTGTCCAGCTGAATTTCACATATCCCCACCTCATACGAATCACGACCCAATTCAATGGGTCCATGGAGTTCTGTTACAAAGTTGGCTAGTGTGTTGTTAGGGTGTACAGACAGGGACGAGGAGGACGGGAGTGTGACGTAGAAATGGTTAGGAGCCATGTTGCATACTATTTAAGCTTCATTATTGCATCAGCTTTTATATAGGTGTTGAAGCTTTCTGGGTACCCTAGCCATTTCACCAGGTACATTTTTCTCTTTCCTGAACCTTTGCTTCCTAAATTTTCTCAATTTTAAACACATTTTTTCCTAAATTAAATGCCACTTTCTGCAACTCCTCGCGGTAAAAGCCTCCTGCGATTTCTTCCCCATTCAAATCTTCAACGTAATACATCATTATCTCACCTTTAGGTGTCATAGTTCTAACTTTAAAAATATCACGTGTCTATCCTTGCTCAAATCCCTTCGCGAATTTATTTCCCGAACGCGACAGCCTTACATAATCATTGATTTTGAAACGCGCAGAGTGTGGTGGTGGTGGTGGTGTTCCATCTCTTCTCACCTCTGGGAGCGTACCTCATTAGATGTTGTCCCAATCGTGCGATGTGGTGAGCGGTTGTAGGATGAGGCCAATGATTCCAGAATGTCTAGAAATCTCTATGTGTTTTTATGTGCAAAATAGCGGTGCATGCGTTCCTTTATGTACGTTGAACTCTTTCAGCTGAAGAAGCCTTATGTATAGAATTGGTAGTGTAATAGCTGATATTAAACTCTGTCAACATGTTCTGAAAAGCACGGCCTATAAATTCCTTCCCCATATCCACACAAAAATTGCCAGGAACCCTGTTTTCTTTCAACATCAGCGTTTTGGTGCCTTTAGCAACTGTTTCAGGTGATTTATTTTTCGGAGGAATTAGCCACAGATATCTAGAGAATACATCTATTATGAATAGAATGTAGCGGTAACCATCGTTATACAGAATATCTTTGCATGTCTGTTAAATCTGCTTGCCAAATAGAGTCAATCGAAGCAGCTGTTGTCTTGGCTGTTTTAAACCTTTTTCTCACAGGCTTATGAAGTGTATAAGCGTCCTGCTCCCGCAAAAATCTCTCAACATCTTTTTTCCTACTCCGTAAACACTTCTGTACAGTCTATCTACGCCTCCGTAGGAGGCTGGGTTAGAAATGTCATAATAACGTCTTCTATGTTAGCCATTTGCGTATTTTAGAGGCACGTGGGTAGGGTTGACCGTTGTTTAACCTCTTCTTTCTCCTCTTCAGAGGTGTTACCGCCGGGGTGATGGCGTCTTCAATTGTGTCACGTGCGACGCATGTTCCAAGTCTTTTAACCTGTTCAGATTTCCTATCATTGTTTTGGGGACATTTATTTGTTGTAGTCTTGCTTTAATATGCTTCCATCCTGATGGTGAGGGCCTATCCACTTTCTCACCAGATCATGGACGATGTCTACGATATTCGATCCCTGTACCTTTGCTCCTTCCACAATGATCTCACCTGTATCGGTCCATTGTATGGCGGGGTCCTCATTCAATAGATTATAAAGACTTAAACCTTTATTCCTCAATGTATGTGGGAGGGTGCTTTTTAATACATGCTCGATATGTTGTGTGGCCGACCCATTAATCTTTGGTTGGTCAGCTCTATCGTCGGACACAGGTCCTATGTCACCATGTCCATCGTTCCCCGTGCTGTGCCTAATAACCACGGGAATCTCTGTCGGGTTCTTATAATTTTCGTACTCGTGAAGAAATTTCTGCAGAGCTTCTTGGTATAAGATTCTTTTCTCATCAGGTGTTTTTTCACTGTTTAATAGGGTTAGCAATTCGCTTTCCATTCTTTTAAGCCTGCTTTTACGGGGATCTAGATCCGTGTCTGGATTCTTTGAACTTTGCAGTGAAGCATACACCTCGTGTGGAATCACTACCACTTTCTTCATTATATTAATCTAGTCAGTAAAGGACCCAAAACTGAAAATAAGATGGGGAGGAATGACCCTCCTCTTTGTACAATAATTCGTTTTTTCTTCCCTACAGTTTGACTTTTACGAGCGAGTGCACGTATTATGTTCTTGTAACGGCGTAGGCGAGCCTTCTGAGGTGGTTTCATTGATACATTGCAATTTATAACGTTAAGACAGATTTCACAGATGCATTTTAAAAAGTCGGAGTCGATATTTTTAGCAAACATCTGCTGCATTGCCCGGGGCAGTCGATGATAGATTTTTATTAATTCATGGTATTTCTTTAGCCTCTTTGTCATTCTGGAATATACACCGTTTCAGGCTCGTTTGGAAATATATTCGTTCTTAGAAGCACCCTAAACGTGTTTCGCGGATGAAGGTCGCAAAGCAAATATCCGTAACGCGTTGTAGCTTCTTTATAAACTTCCAAAAACTCCTTACGCTGATTCGGGAACATTTGATTGGCTAATACCCCAATTTGTGATACATCTCTACGTTGCGCGAATAAGACTAGATATTGTGTATTTAACGACACATCGCGCATGTATCTATTTTTGAAAAATAGATTCTGATTGATGAAGAACACGCTTATGTTAAGATGGTGGGAGAATACTGTAAATGTCTCGGCAAACGTTTTATCCATCTCCAACATGAGATCGTCAATTACAATGACTGTATGTTCATTTCCCTTTAACGAATTAACGTCATATACACCTTTGTGGAACAAAATATCATCTTGGTACTCGTTGAACACTGATTGATACGTCGAATAGCACCATATAACTTTATGCACAAATTTTGAGAACATCTCTCCCTTTTCTTTAATGATTTTAAGCATAAACATAGTTTTACCACATCCTGTAGGGCCAGATATAATACATGTGGATGGGCTCGTGAACCTGAATTTTTCTACAGAATCCATTTCTAACACGTCACACTCCTAAGTGGGTCATTTACAAAATATAATAAATATTTAAGTGATGACCCTTATATTCTACAGTCTTGCTTTTCTCTTCTCCCACAGAACCGTGAATGACGATGAGGTACCCGCCCAGCGTGTGTACAGGAGAAAGTTCTAAGCTCCGCCCACCTGTATGATTGATCACGTGACTCCTGCTACTACCTGGGCATATCTCTTCCCTGCGTGCTCAGTTGATCGCAGTAAGCCCTGGATCTCAGACGTGTATTCTCCCGCGTAGACGAAAATAGTAATGGCTACCTTTAATATTGCGTGTTCGACGTTTATGAAGTGGTATTCGGCAAAGTGCCAAGATGTGGTGGATACTGAAAAACTCCCTATTCCACCCTCCTTTGATACTTTTAAGGCTACATTGAATCGTGCGAAGGAGCAAGAGGTACAAATACTCTACGGCTATTCTGGCGAGAGCATTGTAGGATTTCGTGGTACAAGTGATGTATTGAACTATGTTGTAGGACTAAACTTTATAAAAGCTTACATATACCGTGAAGTAGAAGAAACAACACGTGCAGAAGAGAAGCAACGGATATGGATAGTGAGTCTTGTTGATGAGTGTGTGACAAGCGATATTATGTCATGTTGCATCATACCGAGTACTCGTACCCTGCGACTGAGAATGTAAATCTTGTCATCATGGAGAATCTTAAGTATTTTTACCACTATATTAATATATATCATGACGAGGTTTGTAGTGAGGTTGTGGCTAATGGCCTGTGTGAGTTTTTAACAGACTTTAGAGACGAGTATCGATTGTTAAACAAAAAGGAAAAATATGGGCATATGTTTCTCTCAAATAGTGCGCCGGATTGTGAAGATGTTTAGTTTGTGGAAATGAACGTCTGGTGAGTGATAAAACATTAAAACCGATATTGCTTCATGTATCGGAAAATTTCTCAAAACATCTACCCAATATAATGGGATACAAGTATTCATGTTGTGGCTAAAGGTCTGCGTGAGTATTTAACAGAATTTAGAGATGAGTATCGCATGCTAAGCAAAAAGGAAAAATATGGTCATATGTTTCTCTCAAATAGTGCGCCGGAGTGTGAATAAAATGTGTTTAGTTCGTGAAAATCCCCCTATGCAAAAATGTCTGGTGCGTATTCTGGGGAGTGGGAGTGATAAAACATTAAAACCGGTATTACTTCATGTATCGGAAAATTTCTCAAAACACCTACCCAATATAATGGGATACAAGTATTCGAACAGCGCCGTACACGTTTCATTAGCTTATGGTGTGACTCACTCCTCCCGTCGAGCCGATCCGTTGCATGTGGCTCATAGTCATCTCAGAGCTTGAACCGACTGGACGTGCGAATACGATGGAACTTCCTTTGAGCAGCATTCTCAACGCCGTGTACGATGTGTCCGTGACGAAGTCGTTGCGCGTGTTCAGGCGTAAACCCCATTAACTATGTACTGGAAACGACTTGTAGACAAACAAACAAACGGAATGTTTTTATTTAAGTGTTGAGGAGATGAATAGAATCTTCGTGATAGTTGAGAAGTGGAGTGAGGATCGTTATAAAATTCCTGCAGGTGTAGGTACAAGAAGAGAGCAGATTAGTGATGCCCCCTCATATGCCGTTGTTTGTACGTTGTGTATAAATAACGATCAGCCATGCATTGATATACGACTGATGTGGAAGAATGCATATGATAATAACGTTCTTGTCCCTACGCAAAACCGTTTCATTCTCGACAGAATGTTTGAAATCGTCGGATTCCGCAAGCTGAAGCCTATATTAGACGCGCGTATTACGGATATGCTTTATTTTGATACGGTTCTTGAATACGCATACACCGCTCTGCTCGATGGGTTTACCGGTGTAGGACTGAAAAGGCGAGAATGGTCTCGAGCTGGATGCTTATTTAAAAGGTTAGACTCTTTGAAATATCATGACTTTGGTACAAAGCACTTGATCGGTACAGGGCTGAGCTCACCTACACCGTTCACGCCCTGAAGAACTATTTCTTTATATAATGAGCAGCTGTCGGAACGACTTAGAAGATTATTTCAACCGCTATGCAGTGTGAAGAAGAGTTCACGATTGAAAAGCTCGGGTCGGTAGAAATAAACCCTTGATTGGAAAGGAGTGTTTATGAACTTGTATTTAATAATGATGTTGTGGCTAACGATGACCTCTTTGTGCGTGCTTTTGATTGTATTCGAGCCGTATTTAAAGGTAACTTGCCAACTGATTGTAAAGTAGGCACAAAAATAGTACTGAACGATATGAAAGTCTCCCTATAACTTGAGCGGTGAAATAATATTAAGCCCCGTTTACTGTGTAGTGCAAAGCAATAATGATGTGATTGTAGACTCGATTACGTCTGAGTTTAGTGTTTTGCGCAGTAGAACAAAGTGAATGTATTTTGATGAATTTTCAATATATTTAATTATTTAACATAATTATATATATATATACTGTGTATATATAATTTTTTTCTCCTGTACTGCTATATTGATGGTTATACTCCATCGTTTTGTATTTCTTATTTTTTATTTTTTGGATTTTGTGCAGTAGAAGATAGTGTATGTATTTATTTTCAATATATTTAATTATTTAATATAATTGTGTGTATATATTTCTCCTGTACTGTTATATTGATGGTTATATTTTTTATTTTTTATTTTTTTTATTATATACATATTCCTCGTTCATATTTCTTATACTATTATTATTTTTTATTTTATTTTTGATCATATATATTCCAATGTATATTTATTTTGTATATATTTCTGGTTCCAATATTTCGTCTAAATAAACAGAATAATGTAATGGTGTTTTATTTCATTCTTTTGGTTGTAAACGATATTATTATTTTATTATACCAAATGGCTGGTTACGCCTTCTAAACCGACTGACGGATTTCTAAACCAACCGTCAAGAATATATGCTTTAGTTAAATAAATAGCGCTATCTGACAACTCAACCTGTACACCTGAACAAGCCATTTACGCATTCTAAGTCAACTGACGGATTTCTAAGCCAACTGTCAATAATATATGCTTTAATTAAATAAATATCACAATCTGGCAACTCAACCTGTACAAGCCATTTGCGCCTTCTAAGCCAACTGGCGGATTAAGCCAGCTGGCGGATTTACACCTAATAAGACAGCGGGCGCTCAGATGAAGTCTTAATATGCGCTTGGCTCCTGCCAGGCGAACACCTCTCTTCCTTTCTCTCTCCTTCTCCCTTTCTCTTGGGGGATAACTCCGCCTCCAAGTTGCATAATCCCTTCATTGCATAACCCCTACCCCCTTTGTTGTATAACCCCTTTGCAACATTGTTCAATATTGCATTGCAACATTCTTGCACTCGTCCATTTTGTGCCCTTACTACTCTCGCGAACTATGCTTAAGTAAAGCAAAAATTCTAAAATTTTCCGTTTAAGGTCAAACAACCAAATGAATTTATTTAACCCTTTCAGGACGACCGGTACAAATTGGTAGCGTCAAATGCACGCATTCATAACTTAATCCTACAAAAAATTCCGGCCTTAAACGGTTAATACAGAAATCTGCATCACCCCTTAGATGGAATATTCCTCACAAATAATGTTAATGAAATGAACTGTGGGTCACAGTGAAGACCCACACTCTAAATTCCCTTGAGTTATTTTAACCTAACTTGGTGCCAAATAACTCCGATCCATTAACTACTTAAAATTACTACATTAAGTAATTAAAATTACTTCATTAAGTACTTAAAATTACTAAATTAAATACTTAAAACTACTACATTAAGTACTTCAAATTACTATAGTGCTCGAGTACCATTGAAATTAACAAACTTTTTTGACTTTCCTTAATTTCATAATTATTGAAGTAATGCAGCAATTTTACTTACTGGATGGGGCGGAGCTTATTTGAACCAATTTTTACTGAAATAACTCAACAATTTTTACTTTGTTTTACTAACAACTTCTTCTTAGTTACAGTACAATATACTTTCCCTATAAACGGCTCTATACCTCCTATACTCTTCCTTCCTGAATAAATAAAGAGAAAGTATAATGAAATTGAGATAAAAAAAAAGACAAAAACCCTGCCTTTTTTCCATTAACTTTTAAAGAATTTTCTTACTATTTCTCACTGCATAAATTATTTCTTGCTCTCATTTATTTGAAGTATTGCACCAACCTTCAGGAGATGTTTTGATAAATGTATTTAAAAAAAAAAAAAAAATTGAAGCCGACGATTTTTATTTTAATAATTCCTGCAAAATAAAACAGGGCTCATATTTTACCTTTTACAGATGATTTCAAAAGCCTTTCTGAAGATTTCCTTTCTACCATCATTATACACGCTCTCTCTCTCTCTCTCTCTCTCTCTCTCTATATATATATATATATATATATATATATATATATATGATGCACACCCACAAAGAAAATTGAAAAGTGATTCCAAGGACTTTCGTGTATTCAACAGTACACCTCTTCAGGGAATGAAGGGAGAAGGCAAGAAGCCATATATATATACAGGGTGGGCCGTAAGTTTCCATACATAGGAAAAATTAAACGTTTGTTTTTATGTTTCAGATACCCTAAGAATATGCGTTTGACGAAAGAGCAACGAATTGAAATCATACTGATGGCTGGGTCGGGAAGCAGTCGCATGGTTGCAATGAACTTTAACAGACAACATGGAACGAACATCACACACGGCACTGTGGCAAAACTTATTAACAAGTTTCAGAAAACTGGAAATATTGCAGATCAACCGCGAAGTGGTCCAAGACGTACAGCCACCGATGAAGACACAACAGCTACGATACTTACAGCGCTTACACGGAGTCCCAGAAAAAGTACACGACGGTTGTCTGCAGAAAGTGGTGTCAGCAGATCGAGTATCAGGCGCATTTTGAAAGCAAACAAATGGCATCCATACAAATTGCATATGGCACAGCATTTGAGTGAAGACGACCCGGATAGACGGATGGAATTCTGTGAATGGGCATAAACCAAAGTGAACGAGGATGCAAACTTTTCAACTAAGATCTTGTTTACTGATGAAGCAAATTTTTACGTCAATGGAGAGGTTAATCGGCAAAACATACGTTACTGGAGTAATGCTAACCCTAACTGGCTGAGTCCGACGAAGATGCAAGGTGCCGGTAAAGTGATGGTGTGGGCCGGGATATGGGGTGACAGAATTATTGGACCAATTTTTGTCAGTGGAAATCTTAATGCCGAAAGGTATCTTAACATGTTGCAAGAAGAGATTTTCCCATCCCTGCTAAACGAGGAAGGTAACTTCCCAGTTTACTTCCAGCAAGATGGAGCTCCACCTCATTATGGTCTTCACGTGCGTCGGTATTTGGATCAGCAGCAGTTTCCGGATGCTTGGATTGGTCGGCGTGGTCCTGTGGAGTGGCCTCCCAGATCCCCAGATCTCACCCCCCTTGATTTCTATCTTTGGGGGCACTTGAAGGCCATGGTGTATCAGGAAAAGATACGAGACATAAATCATCTAAAGGAACGTATCACCAACGCCATTACAAGCATAACATCAACTGTGCTAATGCGTGTTCATCAACAGTGGGGAACACGTATTGAAATGTGTTTTCAAAACAATGGCAACCATGTAGAGCATATTATATAAATAAAAATGGTTGTCCATAAAAAAATGTTTATTTTTCCTATGTATGGAAACTTACGGCCCACCCTGTATAATATATATATATATATTATATATATATATATATTATATATTATATATATATATAATATATATATATATATATGTGTGTGTGTGTGTGTGTGTGTGTGTGTGTGTGTGTGTGTGTGTACAGCACAAACAAAATAGTTAAGAAGGATTATAACAGAATTAATAAGTACTAATTAAAGGAATTAATTTAATAATTAATTTTCTAATTAATAATAAAGTATTAATTAAGGATAGTATTAATTAAAGGAAAAGGTTGGATCTCTTTCTGAATCCCATATCGCACAATATGGAGTGGATCTTATTAACAAACTGAAGTTTCCTAATGATCTTAATTTCAGACTGGTTAGTTTTGATGTATGTTCTTTGTTCACTAAAGTCCCTATTGATGACGTGCTTGACTTTCTAAAAGACAAGATATTCCTTTAATTACGACTATATTTAATTAGTCTATGCGTCTGTGGCTGCAAATTTTAGTTTGAAAATAATTTTTACGAGTATTTGGATCGGCATTGGGAAATTTCCATTTCACCTTTTTTTAGCTGTTTTGTATATGGAATTTTTTTAAAGTAGAATTTTAGGAGCTATTGAAGAATAGGGACCCCAACCTTCTTTAGTTAGCTTTATAAGGCCAACTAACGAAAATATCATGACCTAACCTAACCAATCGTCAAGGGCGTACAGTTAACCTAACGATTGGTTAGGTTAGGTCGTGATATTTTCGTTAGTTAGCCTTATAAGCCTAACTAAAGAAGGCTGGGGTCCCTATTCTTCAATGGCTCCGAATTTTGCCCATTATTGTTAATTTAAACTTTGATACTCGTACAGAGATGATGTCTTATGCCTTTTGCCTGATAATTTGGATGTTCATTAATTCCTTCATAGGTTCACTAATTTAATTTTCTAGAAAATTTACTATTCTAAAGGAAATGACGAATCCTTATCATTTTTGGATTTAGGTATTCGGAGATGCACAAATAAATTCAAATTTGAAGTTTTTCTCAAGCCTACTAATAATAATAATCTTTATGTTTACTTTTATTCTGACCATCACCCCTCGATAAAATCTTCAATCTTTTCTTCTTCTATGTTTCTCAGAGCATTAAAAATTGTTAGTCCTGAATTTTTAGATCCTGGTTTTGCAGTATTATGAACATTGATGGTCCATTTCTCGAAAATTGTATTATAAATTGTATTATAAATGTATTATAATCGTCAAAAGGAGTTTGATCATAAAAATATCCTTAGCCTCCCTTACCATTTAAATTTTAAACATCTTCCGACCTTACTTAAAACAACTGGAATTAACGTAATATTTACGTATAAAAATACTGTTAAATCTCTCCTCATAAAGAACAGCCCAAATAATGCAGTTGGCTCTGACTACTTGACTGGATGTAAACAATGGGATTCAGTTTATATAAGTTAAACAGGGAAACTTTCAGACGTCGGAATAAAACAGCACTAATCGGCAGCCAAATAATTGTAATGCATTATTTATGTATAGTGTGTTAATAGTGTTAATTGGGAAACTTCTAAAATTCTTGTTAAAAATAAAGGCATAACTGAAAGTAACATTCTGGAATGTGTATTCATATACTTTACAAACAATTTCAGTAACGGTTTGGAAATGAAGGAAGAAGATGGACCGCATCTCGTTAAATACTATATCTTTTTTCCTTTAGTTAGTGCTTGTTAATTTTTTGCTAATCCCTCTTAACGTTTTGTTTACGCTGTACAGATGTACTGTATATATTTTTGGTTTCTTGCCTTTTCCCTTTACTCCCTGACAAGGTGTACTGTTGAATACACGAAAGACCTTGGAATAGCTTTTAACTTTTCCTTAGGGATGTGCATAATATATATATATACACTAGGGTTGCTCTTATTTTCAAAAGTTTGAAATTTTATGCTAAAATCCTCTAGAACCATTCATTTTGATGAAAAAATGCTTTGGGTGAAATATTTTGAAAAATTAAAAAAATTTGAAGGTAGCTCAACACACTTTAATTTTCACTCCCATTGACCCGTCTGGCAAATGCAGTTAGAATAAACTAGGGTGACGGTCAATCTCATACATAATGCAGCCTGCCTGCTATTGGCTTTACTTATTGGGAAGGAGGGTTGGGTGGGGTGGAGGGCACTTGAGCCATATAATTATATACTTATTGAAAACAATAAAAGATTTTGATGTCCTTCTAAACGACTCTTTATTTTCAGGGACATAAAGAGAAATAGATAGGAATAGAAATATATATAATTCATAATGAGAGCCAGAGCCGGGAAAACATTTATCTTTTGGGATCGCCCATCAGTGAGTTGAGTGTACCCAAATTACCATCAAATAGGCAGGTGATGGGTATTCTGGTTAACGTACACCTCAAGCAGAAGCAGTAGGTTCGGCAGGAGGCGTCTTCAGTCCTGTTGAAGGTACCAGAATTCTGGGAGAGGGCTCGCATCCCGATGAGTCGGAAAGACTCGAGAAAGCTCGAGAAACTTTACAAGGAGCGTATGAGCCTCAAGAAGAACAAGAGCAGGAAGACGGCGACGCAGGAGGCCAAGAAGAAGAAATTCATGGAGAATATGAAGGACCCCTTCTATGTTGCCCACACTGACGCCCTCACTCTCATCACCAATTCAGAGGACCGAGATTTCCTCCTCGCACAGCGGGAGCCGGTTGTCGCCGTCAAGAGTCACGTACCACGATTCGAAATAAATGGCGGAAAACAGGCGTTGCCGTTCTCAGGCTTATCGAGAGGCGGTACCATCAACGGTAATGTTGGCCTACTCTAGCACCAGCTCTGACGAGGATGGACTAGCCGTATCCCAGCGAGCGACTGGAGAGTCTTTTTCCACCAAAAGGTCCTGAACGTGCTGTCACCCTCCCTCCAGCCGCATTGAATCGCACGAAAACAACCGACAAGAAGACGACCTACATCATCGCAGAGACGGCGCAGAGTCTCAAACACAACGTTGAAGACCTAACCATTAACCGTTCTTCAATCCATCACAACTGCCAACGCTAACGTCGATTTTTCGCCAACACTCTGAAGGAGGAATTCACCGTCGCTGTGCCGCTTTTAGTTCACTGGGATAGCAAGTTGTTGTACGACCTGACGGGGAAGAACCACGTCGATCGCCTTCCTGTGCTTGTGTCGGGCGTTGACATCAGTCAACTCCTCTAGGTCGCGAAGACAAGTGGGTCCGGGAAGGATAACGCGAAGGCGGTCATAACGGCATTGAAGGATTGGGGTCTGCGGGAGCGAGAGGTTGGTTTGGTGCTTGATACTACTTCGTCCAACACTGGCTGTCACTCAGGGGTATACGTTCTCATCGAACAGAAACTGGAGACGGTCCTACTGCATTCTGCCTGCCGCCACCATAACCTCGAGCTTATTTTCGGGGCCGCGTTCGCGATCTGGCTTGGCAGAACGTCTTGCCCAGAGTTCCTTCTCTTCAAGCGCTTCTTCCAGAGATATGAGGACTTGCTTACCAAGAATACCAACACTCTCGACGGAGTTTATTGAAGAGGACCCACAGGTCTGGGAGACCCGTGACGACTTCAAGCAGGCCATGAAGGTCGTCAACGACAATACTGAATGTGGAGTGCCACTGATCCAGGAGTACAACCGGCACTTGACGCAAGATGAAGACTAGATGCAGGTCCTGTTGCAAGATGCCTCGAATCACTGCCGCCCGTACCCTGATTGCCGGAAGTCGACGCTGACCCGGCGACAATGAGTGGCTGGCAACCATGAGACCCCCCCCCCCGTCTTTTAGTGGCTAATACTCACCATCGACCTGCTGAATGCTAGTGATTTGATTGAAAATAAACAACGAAAGGTCGCTACAAGTCTGGCAGCGCTAGCAATACATACCCTCCATAAATGCTATTATGGTGTAACTTCAATACCATTAAGCAACTTCTAAATATTACTGGATTCGAAATAAATTTTACACATGTGGTTTTTACATCACACGGAACAACTTTGGGGGGGTTTGATATTTAAAATTCAGAAAAAAAATGTTCACCCTTATAGCTAAGGGCCACCCTAATATATATATATATATATATATATATATATATATATATATATCAGTGATGTAGTCGAGACCACCAAGTCCGAGACTGAGACCGAGACCGAGACCTGATCCTGTGAGACCAAGATCGAGACCGAGATCAAAGGTTCGAGATTGAGATCTACCTTCCGAGATCGAGACCCTTAAAATTCGAGACCGAGATCGAGACCGAGACCAAGCTCATGCCCTTTCAATTTGTTTTACACTACTATGGAAATTAGACTATGTTAAGTATATTAATAAACTAATAACTACTTTCTCAGATGTACTGTGTTGAATGCAAAACGTGTAGCCTATAAATTAACAAATGAATATATATATATATATACGTACTTTATATTTATTTACTTCTTTTATATCTGTTACAGAAGGTTTAATGAACGTACCCACTACCCAGTTTGACTTGTGCATTTATTTAAAGCATGATAGGTGCTCATTACACTTAAGGAACATCACAATGCTCAGAAGATCTGCTGAAGTTCGACTTCTGTGGGGCCTCATTATTATGCCTCCATGGCTAAATACACGCTCAATTGGAGCACGAGAGGCAGGCACTGTTAAAACAGTCATGGCAATATTGGCCAGTGATGGGAATTTATCCCTTTTATGGTGCCAAAACTTTATTGGAGAGCAGTTGTCTAAAATATGAGATTCATCGATCTCTAAGAGGTACCGCCGCAACTGTTCCCTGCGGTTCAAAATCTTCCCAGTTTCAACGTTCTTCTGCTTGGACCGATAGCTTTGATATTTTGCCATTAGTCTCGGAACTTTGGTTTGACTCTGTTTTATTTCGTCATCGCTGCTGTGAGAATGAGCGCTGTCTCTCTGTATCTGCACATTCTTCGTGCTTGAGTTTCCTGTATAGCATTTTTCCAACACCATTTCTATGAAAAATAAATTGACATATCGGTACTATAAACAGAGGCATGGCAATTAGCATAAGGTCTAAATAATATATATATATATGACATTAATTCAACATCCACTCAGCCCAAAGAGATCTATAATGAATTTTAATGATAAAAAATGTATCGGTATAATGAATTCTGTGATAATTTTCAAAATTTATTATGAAATTATAACATACCTTTTATTTCCTCTTTAAGTTCTACTTTAATATCTTTATCAGCTCGTACTTCAATGTCCACCCACTGTAGACCAAACTGTGGGTCAAGTAATGTTGCAATTGGATAGATGCTATTGGCAAATGGCAAGGGACTTCATCAGCACCGTCCTTTTCAGCCATCTTGCATGTGACGAATACCCCTTTAATAAAGCGACGAATAATTCCTTCGGTCAGCTTGTCGGTCGATTAACTGCTTGCAGTGCCTAGTGGTTACTCTTAATTAATCTGACCGGGGGGGGGGTTGTAGCGCTAACCTAAAAAAATCCAGACCCCCCCCCCCCCGCAAGACAAACGTGGCAACTCAAAACAGGGTGACTGATTAGTGAATACCTAGAGTCCCTTACTTTTACAAACTTTCATAAACATTCTGAATTGTCTGTTCAACCAAGCCACCATCATGAGTATGCCAATAACATGTATTTTTCAATAGTCTCGAGAGGTCTCGAAAGGTCTCGGGGAGAAAAACCGAGACCGCGTCTGTCGAGACCGAGATCGAGACCGAGATCTAAATAGCGGAGACCGAGATCGAGATCGAGATCTGCAAATTGGGTCTCGAGACCGGTCTCGAGACCGAGACCGATCTCGAGACCTACATCACTGATATATATATATATATATATATATATATATATATATATATATATATATGGGACATTCGTGCTGCGTAACCCTCATTTCTTATCGACGTGAAATACGACCTGAATATGTTATAAACGTATCTTACGATGAAATCGCGAGGATTTATGCATGTGTGAATCGGGGTACGTTCAGTTTAGACGATGAACATCGTACGGACTTTGCTGAACTTCGTTCAAAAGCTTCCCTGACAGTGAAAATTTTCCTTCAAATACTGCCCGAAACGTTCTTCATGGCGGGTCCATTTCTGAAGAATTCGTTCATCAGCAGACGGGTATTGGCATTTGATGGAGCAAGTTTTCTGAATCTATGGGCAAACTTTTTCTACTTCTAGTACGAGACGAATGGTAATGATTCAGTCTCTCAAAATGTGTCAGTATTTTAACTCTAGTTGTCCTTGTTGAGTATTAGAGTGTGCCACTTTTAATAAAAGTTTGAAATTTTGAGGTGCAATATTCTCATGTGGTGATCCCTGCTACTTTATTGGCGAATATGAAGTTTTAACCCATTCTGAAAATATTTGACCTCGGATCGGGGGCATTGAAATTTTGACCCCAGCCTGTGACGACATCAGACAGATTTTTCATATGTATTTGGCCATAAAATCTTTATTTATTAACCGATTCGAATGATTCTTGTGTTAATTGATTCAGAATTTAAAGTTCTTTAGTTATTAATGTTATTGTACTTATTACTATTAATTGTTATTAGTAGTTATTAATGCATTTTAATTATTAATGTTTTTGTATTTCTTTTCAGATCTTTTATTGTACTTCTTTTCAGACTATGGATAATAATGCTTATTCGCTAAGGCGAAGTGAAGTAAATGTCAGTGATGATTCCAGTGATCTTATTATTGGAAAACTTTTGACTGACATAAAAACTGGTAAAGGCAGTGTGTTGCCATCCAATGGTGATGTGTTGAAGTATTTTATTTATTTAACTAGAGGAGAATACCAAAATGCTTCTCAGGATGAAGTGATTGCGATTGCTTTGAGGAAAGTGAAGGTCGTCTGGGATATGGCAAGCATTCCTACCAAAAATGTAATAAAGAATCCTCTGCCTAAAGCCAAACTCAAAGATTTGATAAAAGAGCGTTCTTCACTGGCTCGTAACAGAGGTAAACCTAATTTTGAGCAAAAACAAAAAGACTTTCTAAGGAAGTTAGAGAAATTATTTGATATCGCGGCCAGTGACGCCTTAGATAAGATAAAAAAAGACAAGGTTAAAGACGAAAATCAAAAAATGATAGACATAACATTTCTCGAAGATCAAAGGACAGAGAGAAGATATTGTCTGGGAAATGTTGACAAACGTTACAAGAAAAAAGTAGTGAAAAACATAACACGAAAGGAAAGCTACAAAAAATTTGAAAGAGAAGAAAAAGAAAGGACACTGCAGAAATTCCAAGCACTTGAAACGCCATCGAAAGCCAATTCTTCTTCATCGACGTCCAGCAGTAACAACGATAACGATGACGAATTCACCGTTCCTAAAAACACACCCAAAAGACAGAAAATTTTTCGTTCCGAAAACGTATCCTCCATGGCAGATCGCCTTAACATCTCTTTGGGACAGAGGACAGCAATGACGGCAGCAGTAGTCTCTGCTTGTGGAATGGATCTAAGCAAGCTGGCCTTATCTAAAAGTTCTGCCAAGCGTGCAGCAGAGATGGTTCGAGATCAAGCATCAAGACAAATAAAAGAGGATTTTATTGCCCCACCTTTCTCGTCATCCACTGGGACAGTAAGTTGATAACAGATAAAGCAGGAGGCAAATCGGAAAGACTTGCCGTGCTGGTATCGGGTGCCCCAAATGCCAAAGAGGGCAAGCTGTTGGCTGTTCCTGAAATCCAAAATACTAGTGGCGAGTCGCAGGCTACTGAAACTTTTGATATGATCAAAAAGTGGAACTTCGAGCGCCATGTTATTGGGTTTGTTTTTGACACTACAAGCTCCAACTCAGGGCGCCATACTGGAGCCTGTAAGAGACTTGAAGAATATCTATGTAGGAAAGTAGTGTGGCTTGCTTGTCGGCATCACCTATATGAGAGGATACTCAACAGTGTGTTTGTAGAAATATTTGGAGGAAGCACTTCACCAGATTATGAAATTTCAGAGTTCCGGGAGGAAAAGTGGCAAGGCATTGACACAAGCATAAAAGATTTCAGAACACTGAAAATCAAGGACAGAAAGCTAAGGTCTAAACGGCAAGAAGTCTTAGATGCATTAACCGATTTGCTGACTGAGAATGCATTCAAACATGGTGATTATCGGGAATGCGCTGAGTTGACAATCCAAATTTTAGGTGAAGTACCCCCAAAAGGAGTACGTTGGCTCCGTTCAGGAGCAGCTAATCGTGCACGATGGATGTCTGCAATCCTATATACCTATATAATGTATGCTTTTGGATACCAGGCTGGCTACGATGAGAATATGATGAAAATGCTTGAACAGAAATGTCTTTTTAATGCATTGTTCTACGCTAAAGCATGGCTACATTCAGACAACGCCGCAGATTCTTCTTTTAATGATTTAAGCTTATATCACGATCTGAAAACCTATGAAAATCATAACAGTGAAGTGGCAGGTGTATGTTTTAAAGCCCTTGATGGCAAATGTGGTACTTTGTGGAAGAAGTGATACCACTCTCCTTATTTTCACACAAGGTCAACAATGCAGAGAAGGCTAAGATTGCCAATGCCTTAAAAAAGTCAGAGAAAAAGATTTATGACATGAAAACTGGCCATCCAGTCTTCCCTATACTCAGGGAAGGAACTAAGCTTTCAGACCTTGCTGGTCCAAAATTATGGCAGTGTCTGAGGCTCTTTAAATCAGATGGGGATTGGTTGAGAAGACCAGTAGAAGAATGGGAGAAACACGAGGACTATATTCGTTTAGCTTCTTACGTGCGAAACATGAAGGTAACAAACGATACGGCTGAAAGGGGGATGAAACTTATTGAAGATTATGCTAAGAGCCTCACCATTAATGAACAGCAACGCCATTTCCTCCTTCAACTTGTTGAAAATGAAAGACGCCTTCTTCCAGACATCTACAAGAAGAGCAGTTTGCGAAACTACTTGAAAAAATAAAAGGTGAGTGTTCTATATACTGTTTCATGCATTAAAATATTTTCAGTATTTAATCTGGTTAATATTATGAATTATTATTAACAATTTCTCCTTTTTCAGGGTTTCAACTGCAATCGAATTGGCAATAAACTGGCAAGGAGGGTTCAAAGGAATGTTTTTTATATTATTTTTGTATGCTTTAAAAAAAAAAAAATGGGGTTTTGATCATGTCATTGACAATTTTGACTTTTCATTCGGTTTCTGTGAAAGGTTTATTTCAACTTTGACATGTTCAAAATTGTTCCCACCCATCGGAATAAGCCTATTTCTTATTATTATGCTTTTCAGATGGGCCCATTGCCGCGAAGCTGATCTGGGATGATGTTTCAGGGTGGCGGTCACACCCACAATGTCTCCTGTATTGCACCAAATTTGTCTAATTTTTTATAGATTACCTGAGTTCTCGACCAAACACTTATAGTAAAAACTACTGTTTTGGTATGAAAAAGAAAGTATTTCCAATTCTGCATCAACTGACACCAAAATCATTCGAATCGGTTAATAAATAAAGATTTTATGGCCAAATACATATGAAAAATCGGTCTGATGACGTCACAGGCTGGGGGTCAAAATTTCAATGCCCCCGATCCGTGGTCAAATATTTTCAGAAGGGGTTCGAACTTCATATATTCGTCAATAAAGTAGTATGGATCACCACATGAGAATATTGCACCTCAAAATTTCAAACATTTATTAAAAGTGGCACACTCTATTGAGTATACCGGCAAGAAATGGAAATACACACTATCAGGTCATGAGTATACTCAGTATTCACTAGGTAACAGTCCATGATAAATTTGTTCCAAAACAAAACCTTAATAAAATGGATTGAGAATCAGAATCTCTCTCTCTCTCTCTCTCTCTCTCTCTCTCTCTCTAGAGAGTATATATAATATACCGTAAAGCTGCTGCGAGCTTTGAGAAATGAGGTTTGTACTGTAAATAGCTCCCGGTTCAACATGTATTTTTTCATAAAAGATGTAAAAATCTCCTACTTTCCATATAGGATCTTAATAGAAAAAATGTATCTGGTTCAGTGAGTTCAGTTGACATTTTTCCTTATTGAAAATGTAGCGTCAGTCTTCACTGATAATAAATTCTTTTACGAGAATGTTAAAATCCTGTTAACATTTTCATATACTTATTTTTGACAAATTTTCAAATTAACTTTATGGGATCAGGTGTGTATATACAATATTGCATTCTTCGAGTACACATTACGTACAAACACGCGCATACAGGTTTGGAAAAATGTTCGTCTAGAAAAAAAAAATTCTGAAAAGCAAAAAATTATTAATTAGTTATGACTGAGCTTCATTCTTGAAATTTTATTAGTCCCCGAAAAGAATAAAACATCCGAAGAGTCAGTTCGTATATATATATATATATATATATATATATATATATATATATATATATATCGTAAAGAACGACGCTTGTATAGGAGAACATTCCGCGCAAGATGAGAAGAGAGAACGAACAAATGAAAAAACGAGGTAACCACCCGGGAACCCGGGATCTTCCGATTGCCGGTCAGATATGATAACCACTACACCATGGTCCTCATTTGATCAGAAGTCGTAATTCCTCTACATACGCGCAGAAACCAATGCCCCGAGGGGGGCACCTCCGGCATGCCGTATCTATATATACATTTCAACTGCAAAGAACACGCAGTATAAATAACGTAAATAACGACGCTTGTATAGGAGAACATTCCGCGCAAGATGAGAAGAGAGAACGAACAAATGAAAAAACGGGTGGTTACCTCGTTTTTTCATTTGTTCGTTCTCTCTTCTCATCTTGCGCGGAATGTTCTCCTATACAAGCGTCGTTATTTACGTTATTTATACTACGTGTTCTTTGCAGTTGAAATGTATATATATATATATATATATATATATATATATATATATGCGTCTCGGTGGTGTAGTGGTTAGCATCGCTGACTACAAATCTATCGGCCCCGGGATCGAGGCCCGGTGATGGCAGGCGGCGCGCAGCAAAACCCAGCTGTTCATCCTTCCACGCAATAAGAATTGGTTGGTAGATAAATGGGTACCCTGGGTAGCCTAGTGGTTAAGACGCTAGGTTGCTGATCGGGAGGTCGTGAGATCGAGTCCGGGCAAGGACTTTGTAATTTCTGACCGCCCGTGGTGGGGCGTGGTTAGGATTCCACGTTAAACTCTAGGTCTAAGGTGGAGTTACAAGCTTGATTTTCGTCAGAATGAACAATTCGGGCGGAAGCAAAAACGGATCAAGTAAAGATAAGCACCCCCAATCTTTTTTAGTTAGCTTTATAAGGCTAACTAACGAAAATATCACGACTTAACCTAACCAATCGTTAGGTCAACTGTACGCCCTTGACGATTGGTTAGGTTAGGTCGTGATATTTTCGTTAGTTAGCCTTATAAAGCTAACTAAAAAAGGTTGGGGGTGCTTATCTTTACTTGATCCGCAAAAACTAAAGGTTATATATGATATAAACGATTGTAACTGTCCTGAAAAATTTGTTTATTTACACTACGAGCGAGTTTTTGTCTTATTTATGAGTATTCCCTTGTTGAGACCTTTATAAAAATTATCTTGTAGTGAATCTGTCGCTTAAAAAAGGAAGCAAATATCTGCAGTACAGAGTTTTAGTGTTAATATTAATATAGCTTTGTCCATTAACATGAAATACATAAACTCTCAAAAGAAGTGAGGGATCTTTTAAACTATTTCCTCCCCACAACACTCTTTTCAACAATCACCACTCCAATGTTGATCTTTTCAACTATACCCCCCCCAAAGTTTAAACACTGCAAATTAACCGAAATAAGATAAGAAAACAATAACAACAAATTTATTATTTATCGCAAACATATAATAAATAGAGAACCATTATTTACATAGGATAAAATTTGAATGCCCGGTTAGGTCAACTGTATGCCCTTGACGATTGGTTAGGTTTAGTCGTGATATTTTCGTTAGTTTTAATGAAAATGTCACGAATAAACCTAACCAATCGTCAAGGGCATACAGTTGACCTAACCGGGCATTCAATGAACCTAACCGGGTATTCAGTTGACTTAACCGGGCAGTTGTTTTGCTGGTGTTTCTGTTGACAGATTTTTCCTCGCCATTATGACAAAACTGACAGATTTTTTTCGTTTGACAAGAATATTGTTGGTCATAGCCAATAAGTGCACTAGTGGGCAGGTTTTAGAAATAATCCTTCATCTGCCAACACTCTTAGGTAATGTCGAATTCGACATGATGCCATATTTGCGCAGACATATTAAAAAAATGGTAGGTTATTACTTCAAAGTTATCACAACTTTGCGAAAAAAACATTTTTCAGGTAAATTCACTTTAAATAAGGTCTTTATTAAATTATGGAAAGTTTTCGACAAGTTTAAATTTGTGAAGCCTGACCGGAAATATTTACACTTTATTTCATGTACAAACGAAATTTGTGATGCTTGTGTAGCGACAGAGACGCCTTCAGATACTTTCGCGAGTTCCACTTGACAATAAACCAGCTGTTCCATTGACACAACCACGACCAAGATGACGTCACATCGCGAGACTCGCTCAAGGCATTCCCTCTGCTAGAAATAATCCATAGAAGTAATCCATAAAAATATTTACGAACTCTCTCAGACAATGCTAACACGATCTCATAGCTCTCCAATGTTCAGAAACTTAAATATTCTAAAACTAAATGACCTGTATAAACTTACTGTCGGTAATCAGTATGTACAAAGTTGCTAATAATAGAAACTATACTTCGGCCATTCGCAAAGCCATTACCCACCATCAGATCAAACATAATCATAATACAAGGCTTCCCAATGATTGCATACACAAACCAAATTATTCCATGCAAATTGCAGGAAATGCTCTCTCCTACAAAGGGGCAGATATCTGGAACGCTATACCCATAAACATCAGACAATACCATCACTAATATAGTTTCGCAACTCACTTTTAAAGAAACACTTTATAAACTCCTACTAATGTATGTGTGTATATATATATATATGCATGTATATTACAACTTGCAAATATTACTAAACAACGAAAATCATCTATTACGTATGCAAAATTCCCAATCTTAAAATGGGTGCAATCATGAACCATATAAATTAGATATTAAACGTTTCCAATATATTACGCCGTAGTTAAAATACAGTATGTCTCACTCATCTGTATCTTTGTAACTTTAATTTGTATTGTTCACCATTTTTCTTTTCTATTATTTCCATTATTATTTCTATTATCATTTTCTATTATTTCTATTATTATTTCTATTATCATTTTCTATTATTTCAAAGATTATTTCAATTTCCATTTGTAATAATGCAACATTATTTTATTTTCCACAAATTCTATTTATATTTGACATTTTCCTATGTAAAAATAGAAGTGAATCTCAAAGACTTTTGCCTGAAAAGCTGTCATACTTCCCAACGTCATATTCAGATAAGAATACTGTAATTAGTGTAATTAAACTACAAAAATTAAACGTTAATCCCGACATTGTGTAAACAAGTATGGATGTAATGTATGTCTTATGTAATGGGTTCTTTCTGAATAAAGATTATTATTATTATTATTATTATTATTATATTTATGCCTTTCATCTATTTAAGTCTATTATATATATAACCTTGGTCAACCTTGGTTTTGCTTCCGGCCGAATTATTTATGCTAACGAAGGTCAAACTTGCCTCTCCACCTTAGACCTACAGTTTAACGTGGAATCCGAACCACGCCCCACCAGCAGCCCAGAGTCTTAACCACTAGGCTACCCAAGGTACCCATTTATCTACCAACCACTTTCTTTATTGTGTGTAAGGATAAACAGGTAGGTTTTGCTGCGTGCCGCCTGCCGTCACCGGGTCTCGATTCCGGGTTCGATGGATTCATAGTCAGCGACGCTAACCACTACAGCACCGAGGCGCATATACTGTATATATTGGAACCTAATCAAAGTTCAAGGTAAATAAAGGAAAATAACAATAAAGTACTTTTTAATATTCCTACTCATAATTTTCAGTATTCCTCGTACATACTTTTCACTTTTTAACCTTTTATCGCCCGGAGGTCTTTTCCGAGACTAAATAAAATCGTCTGGCATTAGCCAGAACAAAATCAGTAAAGTGACAGTGGGCGCTAAAAGGTTAAACAGTAGTTAAACGCGCCTATATAGGAGAATTACGACTTCTGACTATTGTGCTCTGTGGTGTAGTGGTTAGCATATCGGACCGGCAATCGGAAGATCCTGGGTTCGATTCCCGGGCGGGGACCTCATTTTTCATTTGTTCGTTATTTCTCTTCCTCGTGTGCAGAACATTCCTCTCTACTTACGTCGTTTCTATACATATATATACAGGGTGGGCGGAAAGTAGCTCCCTATTTTGGATTGGTAAAAAAATACGTATATTATCCATTTATTTCAGAAGAAATAATATGAAAAGGTAGGCATACATGGTAGGTTTTCTCTAAAATTCAATGTGGGCTCCAACTCTTTCCACCAGCTTTTGGAGCCGCCCAGGAATGGCGTCCACTGACTTTAGCAGGAACTCCGGCGGGATGGAGGACATGACTTCCCGAATTCGGTCCTCCAGTTCTTCCAATGTCCTCGGTTTGGTGCGGTAGACTTCTTCCTTTACCCACCCCCAAAGAAAGAAGTCGCACGGTGTCAAGTCGGGGCTCCTGGCTGGCCATTGATGTGGACCACGACGACCCATCCAACGCCCAGGGAAGTGGGCATCCAGCCACTCACGGACAACAAGAGCGAAGTGCGGAGGGGCGCCATCTTGCATAAATATCAGATCGTCGATGTTCTCCCATGTGCTGACAACCGGCCAGACCTCGTTTCGCAACATAGCAAGGTACCGCTCAGCATTCATGGTGTTGCGCAGAAGGAACGGGCCCACAACCTGATCTGAGGTCATACCACACCACACCGTTACACTGAACCGATTCTGCCATTTTTCAGCGGTAACCGTGCGACTTCTTTCTTTGGGGGTGGGTAAAGGAAGAAGTCTACCGCACCAAACCGAGGACATTGGAAGAACTGGAGGACCGAATTCGGGAAGTCATGTCCTCCATCCCGCCGGAGTTCCTGCTAAAGTCAGTGGACGCCATTCCTGGGCGGCTCCAAAAGCTGGTGGAAAGAGTTGGAGCCCACATTGAATTTTAGAGAAAACCTACCATGTATGCCTACCTTTTCATATTATTTTTCTGAAATAAATGGATAATATACGTATTTTTTTACCAATCCAAAATAGGGAGCTACTTTCCGCCCACCCTGTATATATATATATTCCCGGTTCAACCTTAATTCATTGATCGTATTGTCACTTGCAAACAATTCCTGTCATGGATGTTTCTCAACTTGGCAGTCTTTTCATCCACGAGGTGTAGCAAAGCAAATTCGAACTGCATTACCTGTATATATATATATATATATATGTGTGTGTGTGTGTGTATATTGTATATATACATACAGTATATATATATATAAAACTTAGTTCAGTGACCGATAGTCATTTTCAGTTCACATATTAATTAAACAATTTTGTTTTAAATCTTAAAATGATGAAGAAGCATAAGGTCGCACTGGAATAATGTCGTTATGCATAGATCAAATGTCGACTTTATGAAATTCGATTTTGCTTCGCCATACCTCGTAGATGAAAGGACTGTGTGTTCTCCATCGGAGGACATTGTAAACAACAATCGACCAAGGAAGTAGTCCGGGTGGGGAGACGTTAGGCAGAAGACAGGGAGTGCTGGAACTCCCGTTTCTCCTGTCACTGTCCTTCTTAGCTGATCTTTTCCTGTGTCTCATCTATCCTGTGAGCAGTCCAGCATGCTCTTAAACAAACACTTCTCTCCCTATTCCTCACTATACATACATGCATCTTACACACTACACAATCTTTTCGAAATTAAAACAAAAAATGACATCGACTTCAAGAGCCTCAAAGTCCCATGGGGAGCGGACCATAAATGTTCCCACTTCTGGCTCCTCCGCTGCCGATAACGAGAACGCAGACCTTCGTGGCCTTTCCTCAAATTTTCAATCTGTTGAATACCACTTCTCCTACTCTAAACCTCACCTTCTCTTCCACACTGAAACCCAGTGTCGGGGATAACTGACAGCAACCCATTTTCTGTACCCTTCTACTTTCTCTATACTCAATTTCATTCCAAAGGTGGATGTTGTGTATATGTACGCAATGACCTAACTTGCTCTCATATTTTCGAACTTCAAGCCTCAGAATTCTGTTTACCTTTCTCCTAATTGTACTGACTATCCAAAACTCTTTGACTACCTCACTTCCAAAGTGGAATACAATCTATCCCATTCTCCTTTCTCTGAAATCTCCATTTCAGATTTCATTGTTCACCATCACCTTTAGCTTTCCTCCCATTTCACTGACATCCTTGACGAACTTGCTCACAACTTCTCTATCCTGAATGAACTAGATTGTACAGCACCCTACTCGTATCCCCGATCGCCTTGGAGATAGGTCCAACATTCTGGATTTATTTCTCACCTTTCATCCTTCTTATTCTGTCAAACTTTTTTCTCTGTTGGACTACTCCGACCACAATCTTACATCTGTTTCCTGTCCTATCGTTCCAATTTGGCCTTTGGATCCTCCCAAGAGGAGACGTCTTTGGCACTTTGGCAATTTGGCGCCGCTGATTGGAAGGCCCTTAGGCAGTACTTCTGTGATTTCCCATGGAATGATCACGGAGGTGATTCCCTCAGACATTGAAGCGTACATTCCATATTCTTTTCCTACTACTAATGCAAAAACACCTTGGTTTAACTTTGCTTATTTTAATGCTATCCGCAACAAAGCGGACGCTTTCAAAAGTACCGTTGCTAACCAACTCCTGACTCTCACTTAGCTTATATTTATCAATGATTTATTAAGTCGCACTTCCTGTCCTATCCGCTCCTGCCGATGATTCCACTCTTCACTTCTCCACCCGCTTCACAAAGCATCCCTCTCAACAGCCACTCCATGCTTCGTGTGGGACGGTTATGATGCACCTAACCTCTGATCTTTGTATAGGGTGGGGCACGGGAACCAAGTGTTTTTGGAATAATCAGGAAAATGATATTTATTTTTGTAAAGAAAATATATTGGTAGAACAACATTCGTAAGAACATAGCATTTCATGTCATAATAATCATGTACCGAAAATTATATCTGGCATATGATGTCCTTGGCCGTCGACGCATTGTTGAAGGCGTTTACGAAAATTGGCCTCCACTCTTCCCAGCAGGTCTCTGTTGATTTGGATGATTTGTTGACGGATCGCTTCCTTCAATGCATCTAATGTACGGGGCTTGTCCTCGTAGACACGTGACTTGAGGTACCCCCATAGAAAGAAGTCACATGTGGACAAGTCAGGGGACCGAGGGGCCATGCAATGTCACCAAATCTCGAAATGAGATGGTTGGGAAACAGGGGGCGAAGAACAGCCATTGACGCTCTGGCGGTGTGTGGCGTGGCCCCATCTTGCTGAAACCACAAATGTCGACGAGCAATACGCCTTCTTCGTAACTCAGGGATGAAAAAGGTGTTCACCATCTCAATGTAACGCCCAGATGTTATGGTAACGGTAACCCCATTTTGTTCGAAGAAATAGGGACCGATGACGCCAAACTTTCCCACCGCGCACCAAACTGTAACCTTAGGGCTATGCAGCGGTTTTTCATGGAGTTGTCGCGGATTTTCAGCAGCCCAATACCGACAGTTTTGATTGTTGACGGCCCCATTAAGGTGGAAATGGGCTTCATCACTCATTACCACCATCATGTTTTCATTCTGCTCATAAAGTGCAAGCATTTCCTGTGCAAAATTCAGTCGTTGGGGGCAATCGTTTACATTCAATTCCTGCACCATCGCTAACTTGTATGGGTGAAAATGTAATTATTCATGCAAAATCCGTCTAACAGTACGAGTGCTGATTCCGAGTGCAGCTGAATGTCTCCGAGCAGAGCGGCCTGGGCTTTGCAACATCGCTTGTCTGACCCTTTCAACGTTCTCTGGAGTACGCACAGTGCGTTGCGGCCCCTTCGGTTTTGTTTTCATTATTGAGCCTCCTGTTCGAAGATTGTTAACCCAACGTAAGATTGTGTCACGAGCGGGAACAGAGTCATTTCGATGAATGTTGAATCTGCGGCGAAACGCACGCTGAACTGCTGTCACTGACTCGCCACTCCTAACAAAATGATCATACGCGAACATGCGGTGTTCTAACGTCCACTGCTCCATGATGGCACCTGAAAGATAAAGGTGAGTGTTAGTTAAAGTTAAATGCTATGAACCCAGGAATGGAATGCTACCTACCGCACGTCCCTCCCATTCCTAATGGCCGATTACTAGCTATTCAAAAAACACTTGATTCCCGTGCCCCACCCTGTATTATCTCTGATTGGGGCAGAGAAAACCTTGTGGCTTTCAGTACCTCAAAAACTCGGTTCCTTCTTCTGTTTACTCGTCACAATCTTCCACACGACTATCTCCTTACCTTCAGCAATACACAACTCATTCCTTCCTCTTCTCTTAACATTCTTTACTATCGCTATTAAAACGGACACTGCTCTTTTGAACTCTCTAACTGCATACCTCCTACTTTAAGGGGAGCACGTAGTAATAGGCTTTCGATACATTCTCATTCCTTTTCTGTCCAATTCTCAAATGTAAGGGTTAATCGGTATCCTCAGTCTTTCATCTTCTCAACCGGTCAGCTCTGAAACAATCTTCCTCAATCCATCTTTCCCCCGGTCTATGACTTCCAATCTTTCAAACGCAGGGTAACCATTCATCTCGGAGACCTTGGACCTTGATTTTGGCTCTCTTCTTCCTCTACGTGGGAGGGGCGGGCGTTTTTGCGGGCATTCAACCTTGGCTCCTCCTTCCTCCATAAAAAATGTAATATTTTCTACGAATCGACAAGACCATAACATCGACGCTAAAAAAGTAATGTATCGTAACCTAACCTAACCTATGCTAACCCACGCTAACCTAATTTAACCTATGCTAACCTTACCTAACCTAAACTAATTTAACCTAACTTAATCAAACCCCTAATACTAATGGACAGAATGTCAAATCAATCGGATGTCGTATAATTCGAGTACGAAATAGTACGAATGTTGTACTCATATTTTTATCAGTGTATTGACATTGATTTCTGTTGTTTTTAAAGGATAAATTGATAAACACGCTTATTACACTGCCCAACAAAAAAAACTTTTTTTGCTGCTGATTTAATTCTAAGACCTGTTTCTGGATAATATTGATGTGCTGATTTCAAAAATCACCTTAGATTTTGTCCATCACATCAGGTTTTCGTGCAATGCAATGTGCCTATTTTGGGTGATCCATGAAGGGCGCTTATCAAAATTGATGATTTTTGAGAGCTGTTAACAGCTGTTTTGCTGTTAAAATTTTATCTGTGGAATACGCAAATCTGTGCATTAAATCTAAAGGTCATGTACAACATATTAAAATCTTGGGTATCTGTGATTTCCACGGGTGTGAGCGTGACGTCATGATCTGAGAGAGATTTCCCATTGGCGGAGTGAGAGCAGCCGGTTCCGCTAGTGACGTTACTTGTAAACTTTCAGCAGTTGGGTTGCAACATGAGCATTAAAGTTCACTATCTCAACAGTCATCTGGATAAATTTCCAGAAAATCTTGGTGATGTTAGTGAAGAGCAAGGTGAAAGGTTCCACCAAGATATCAAAGTGATGGAAGAACGATACCAAGGAAGATGGGATACCCATATGATGGCTGACTACTGCTGGAGCCTGCAAAGAGATTGTCTTGACATCTCTCATTCTAGGAAGTCTTATAAGAGAAAATTTATCAGCACTGAAAAGTAAGAAAACAAGAAAAAGACAATGTTAAGAAAACTGGTCCCGTGCTTGCTTTAATATGGATTCATATTTTGCTTATTTAAACACTTTTAATCACTTTATGTGTCGATATTACCATTGTATATTAAAGTTCACTCCCTGCACAATTGTTTACTTTTCCATGCTGATTCTGAGTATGTAAAAACTTATTTTTTGAAAAGAAAAAAATTGGGCATAACCCTGCCAAAATGCGATATCTCCAAAATATCCGTATTTGATTGCTCGAAAACCTGACGTGATAGGCAAAAACTAAGGTGATTTTTTAAATCAGCACACCAAAGTTACCTAAAAACAGGTGTTAGAATTAAATCAGCACACCAAAGTTACCTAAAAACAGGTGTTAGAATTAAATCAGCAAAATTGGTGTTGGGCAGTGTTATCGATATTATCTGAGTGTGTGTGTGTGTGTGTGTGTGTGTGTGTGTGTGTGTGTGTGTGTGAGCGTTTTATGCGTGTTCTCTATTCATGACGTGTTCTCACACATGTCACTTCTGACACCAAATTGTATATGTTGCGAATTTTTATTTATGTAAAATTGTTTTTTGTGTATATTTAATTGCTGCGGATAATAACAGTCTTGTTGCGCAAGATAACAATTTGATGTACGCATCTACCTACCTTCGTTGTAATTTATATCAATTTATGTACGTAAAATTAGATCTACATATGTGTATCTTTTCATAATACCTACTCTCACGAGACCACTCACGCATATAACAAAGAATTATGTTCTTTTCGGATATTATCCTTCCTTTAAATTCAGATAATTTCAGTTGCATAAAATTGTAAATACATTTAGTGTTGCGTTTAATGCTATATTGAAAAGATTTATATATATATATATATATATATGCGCCTTGGTGGTGTAGTGGTTAGCATCGCTGACTACGAATCCAATGGCCCCGGGATCGAGACCCGGTGACGGCAGCCGGCGCGCAGCAAAACCCAGCTGTTCATCCTTCCACACAATGTGGTTGGTAGATAAATGAGTACCCTGGGTGGCCGAGTGGTTAAAACGTTGGGCTGCTGGTAGGGCGTCGTTCGGATTCCACGTTAAACTGTAGGTCTAAGATGGAGTGACAAGCTTGATCTTCGTCAGAATGAACGCTTCGGGCGGAAGCAAACCAAAGGTGTATATATTACTTAAAGATATTCCATTATTTATATAATGGATATGTTTGCGTGGTCGTTAAATGCGTTTCGTTTACTGGAGTTACACAATTTTTCGTATGATAAATGTTTCAGTGAATTCTGATATTTAACATGTATTATTCCAGTGTTGTTATTATTATGTTATTATACGAATTAATATTTTGTTTCTTAATTGGTTCTTATCTACATTAATCTCGTTGGCAGACTGTTGTTTTATTAATATTAATTAAATTAATATTTATTGATACTAATTTAATAAGTAATCTGAAAAGAATTCTTTCAATTGATATTTTGAGGCTGAGAATCAAATTTATTAAATAAAAAGTATTAACTGACTACGCCGTAGCCATGTCGCACCACCGCTTACCGTACATCAGCGAAGTTAAGCGACATTGTGTCTGGATTGTAGTTGGATGGGCGACCCGTTCTTCGCGTCCAGATGATGTAGCAACCCTTAGTCCGAATCCCACGCAATATTAACTGACTACGCCTTAGCCATGTCGCACCACCGCTTATCGTACATCAGCGAAGTTAAGCAACATTGTGTCTGGATTGTAGTTGGATGGGCGACCCGTTCTTCGCGTCCAGATGATGTAGCAACCCATGGTCAGAATCCCACGCAAGGCTGTAGGTCTACACATGACGTTAGATGTTACGAAGAAGGTTAAACAACTCGAGAAACACACACTCGCCTACGTTGCCGCAAGACGGATTGTCCGAATTCTCGCAAACGTGAAATGAGAAAATATTGAACAGAAAGTATGTAAATTCTCTTGGGTACAGATTCCTGTGCCCGAGTGTACATATTAATTAACTTTGACTTAACTTTTAGCACATGGAAGAAAATCATTGTTGTAAATATTGTTGTAACGCCAATGAAATTGACAACCGCATAAGGATTAACTGAAAGATTTTTTCTTCTTATTTCAAATGGTTAAGAGCTAAAATGAACAATGAACAATGTTTTTAGTCAATTTAAAAAAGGCACAGGAAGGGGGCGCTCCACATTTCAGGAAACGCTACTGTATACCCCAAACGTTTTTGTATGATGTCATGGTACTTAATACAGACCCTATATCTCTATAGAATAAATAACACAGGTCAACAAAAAAAAATTTTTTTTCGTTGCCAAGGAAATTCGTACGAATTTAGGGTATTTTGGGGTTGCTGAATTCCAAAATGAAAGTAGTTTTTCCGATTTGGCTCTAGTTCTTGAGATAATGAATACCCTCAATTAATAGGAAACGTAACCATAACGCGTGCATATGGGAAACGACCGGAACATTCTAGATGGTGAGACCGAATAAAATGCCATTATGTATTTCATGTGTTTACTTTTGTATGATTTGAGACAATTTCAATGCGATTTGTAAGTAGGCTCCGCCTGAACATTAAATTTTTTGCATTTTTACGTGTTTCAATGGGGTACCAATTATCTCATAAATTAGATCCAATCTAGCAAAACCGATGTCATATTCGGAATCAGCACCATAAAGTTACCCCAAAATCACTCTAATATGATTGGCAATAAAATGAGTGTTGACCAGTGTAATGCTTGTGTAATCTTAGCTGAAGTTCATAGGTGTGTGTGTGTATATATATATATATAAAAAAAATTTACACTTCTTCAGCGACACCTGCAGACAAGCATTAATTCGCTTTCCTCTTCGCAAAAATTGCTTTCGCTCTCCATTGCATCTTCACCTCAAACAAGGCACTCCGCTGTCGACCAGAGGCCAGCGTGAGGAATGCCCTCGGTTCTCTCCTCAATCTGTTGGCAACCATCCAAGATGTTCAACGTTCCGTTGACCACCTTGCGGGGACATATTAATTTATTAATTTAATAAATACTAAACTCATTCATTCGCGCAATATTAATTTCGAAAACCATTTAATTTACAATTGTGCATTTGTTCTTTTGTTATCAACATTAATCAGTAATTCATGCACTTTTCTTACTAAGCAATTAATCAAACATTGTAACATTATTCACTGCACGACATTAATTGTAACTTTTATCTGTGACTTTTATCACTGACTTTGTTTTGTTTAATTAAAGGAAAATTCAACGAACTTTTTATCTCCTTTATTCACGCCATTTAATTTTTTTTCTCTCAAAGATCAATAGTGATTTCCCCTCAATCCTCAAGCGATCATTAATTACTCTAATTTAATCTAATTACATTGATTATAGGGCATATACCCATAGACCACTATAATATATATATATATATATATATACCAGGTTACCCTCAAAATTTCTTTATTTTTAAATAAATGTTCTAAGCTACGAAAACATAGGATTCTAGACGAAGGTAAACAGTCTAGTGGTGCACCGATTAATCGGTATCGGCACCTGGCATGCCGATTAATCGGCCATGCCGATATTAGGAAAATACCTGGCATGGCCGATTAATCGGCATGCCAGGTGCCGATACCGATTAATCGGTGCACCACTAGTAAACACAATGGGTACGTAATATATAATTTATTAACCTTAATTAAACAAAATGTTGAGTGTAATCGCCATCTTTTTTCTAACACAATATTCAACCTTACACAAATGTTTGACACAATAGGCTTAATCAAGACTTGGCATTCTTTAAAAACTAAAGCCTAGTAATGCCTTCTATGGCCTTACTAGGCTATAATCTTGGTAGTGGTATCATCTTTTCCTATTTTCTACGAAGCTAGGAAAAGGTATTACCCTACGTATGAAATGGTGAAAGAACGGTTTTAATATACAATATCTATTAGGTATTAATTAATGAAAGATTAGAAATGTGTAGGTATATGCGGAATAAAAACCCCAGTATGCTATCTTTCTGAAAAAGAAACCTTAATAATAAAGCATACATCCATTATAAAATAAAAGGTAAATAAAAATAGGGGCCATTTTCTTGAGAACATCATAAATTTATGAAAGTGAAATTGAAAGGTCTATTGGCAAAATGAAACAAAATAACTTCCGTAATACAGTTAGTAATAATTAAAACTAAACACAAAAACTAAGAGTAAACAGTAAAATAAAAATACAAGTAATGAAAATACTAATATCAGTGTTAAGTGGAGCCAAAAAAATGCATTTTCATACCAAGAAACCCATAGTGAAGAAGACGTAAAGCCTGACTGATGAATAGGGTTGAACAACTTTGGCTAAGTTTGAAATTCTTTGCATTAGACTGTATTTAACACGTTTTGTTACCTCCAGAAGGCTCGAAACATTATGATTAGCGAACATTTGCGAAGCTCAACATCTTGGAGGTAACACGCGCAGCAGTCTAAAATATCTGTTTTATTATAAAGGATATTTAGGGTTCTGCCAGAACCTTTTTTATAATTGCTGCCAGCGGATATTAGTGCAGAAAGTACGAAAAAGAGTGTCTTTAGCTTCGCTTGTACAGAATCTGAAGTATATCTCAAATACATATATATACACGAATATATGCAATCCCCAATTATACTGGGTGAGCGAAAAGTCCCTGTCCACCTTCCACTTCCAACACAGTGCAGGTACAGATTCACTACACTTCTTGCAGGTGCACAGGGACTTTTCGCTCACCCTGTATATGTCCCGGTGTCTTGCCATCTTCTAGAGCATCGAAGTTTAACATTCATTGTAGTTTGTATTTAATGACATAACTTTTTCTCCTCTTTTTACCTTACTGTAAACAATATCTGTGTTCTGAACTACCTTAAAACGAGATGTCAAATAACCCCAATCTACCAATAAAGGATAAAATTCGCTTATGAAAAATGGCAGTTCTATGCTATGCTGGTACATAATAAGTCATTGAAACATTTCTGAACTTCTGATGAGGTCTTCATGCAGACGAGAAAGAACACCATATTAGTTCACATATAAATGGGATATACTGTACCGTTAAAAATGATCATTTCATGACTGTATATAATTCATTACACAAATTATATCGAAAATGTACATATTTGAATTATATATACAGAGGGTTCACAAAAGTAAATAAACACCACGATGTATGTCCTCAAAAATAAATCGCAAAGCTCATCAGTGGCATAACAGAACGTGTGTCAGTTTTACATAAAACAAAGGGGAAATCAACAAGATTCTACAATCTACATATATCGATTCAATAAATATGTTATTATTTACTGACTGTTATTAGCAAATCAAAAACTACGGAAAAACCGCAAGTGTCCATTTTCTTTTGTCAACATTCTGTGTGTTGTGTGTGTGTGTGTGTGTGTGTGTGTGTGTGTGTGTATATAAAATTTTATATATATATGATATATATATATATACAGAGTGTTGACAAAAAATGGACACTTTCGGTGTGTGTGTGTGTGTGTGTGTGTGTGTGTGTGTGTGTGTGTGTGTGTACATCAGCAAATTCAATTTTCCTTTGGTTGAGGAAAATATATCACGCTATTGTTTTTGCTGTATACCGAAATGTTTACATATACAAATGTATAAATTTTTTAAGCAAAATATTTCCTGCTGACTACACGCGTAGCATAGAGCAAACGTAATAAAAACACCGTTCTCTGCGTATGAAATGAGATGCTCCTCGGTGGTGTAGTGGTTAGCGTTGCTGACTACGAATCCATCGGCCCCTGGATCGAGACCCGGTGACGGCAGGCGGCGCGCAGCAAAACCCAGCTATTCATCTCTCCACACAATAAAGAAAGTGGTTGGTAGATAAATGGGTGGCCTCGTGGTTAAGACGCTGGGCTGCTGGTGGGGCGTGGTTCGGATTCCACGTTAAACTGTAGATCTGAGGTGGAGTGAAAAGCTTGACCTTCGTCAGAATGAACAATTCGGGCGGAAGCAAACCAAAGGCTTTATATATATATATATATAATCGGTTGAAATTGCATGCGATATCACTGAAGAGAGAATTAATATCTTTAACCTTTTGTTTTGAAAGATATTTCTCATCAAAATTCAAGATTTATGAGACCTTCATGGCCATTTATTTTATAAATAAACTATGTCTGTCTCTTCCACTATTGCGAGAAAAGACTGGAGAGCTGCACAAAAGTTTGAAGGCGAAATAATAATAATAATAATAATAATAATAATAATGATAATATGATTTATTATTTTAGTTATGCATACAATTAATGTAACACTATATATATAATATATATATATATATATATATATTATATATTAGTGATGTAGCGGATGTCATTTTTTTCACATCCGCGGATGCGGATGCGGATGAGGATGTTTGATTTGAACATCCGCGGATGCGGATGCGGATGCGGATGTCTACATTTTCGTTATTTTTTAGGATATATTCGAGATTTGTTGTGTTTAACGTATATAATAAGTTATTATATAGAGAGAGCTGTAGCTATAATGTTATAATTGATTAATTGTACAATAATTGCTGTACTTTTCTCTGAACATATAAAATAATATCAAGCATCTAACTAATATAGAAATCAATTAGTGAATTCGTCTGCAAATAAATTCGTTATATTTTGTTGAGTTTCAGCCACAATTAGAAACCATAATTGTGTTACCAGGATGCGGGACGTGAACCCAACTCAAATGCACCCCACCGACCTCTTTCCCCAACCTCCACCCTTATAGAAAGAGATCTTTAATTAGCTTGATAACTATTTATATTAAGTTTAAAGTTTTATTAGGCATATTTATAAATGAGTAATTAAAATAAAGTAAACTAAGATGTTCATCGTTTAATGTTCAAACTTAATTATAGGAAGGTTATGCTTAAGGAACATTAATTTTTCTGCCTTTTCTGCTGCCAGTCTGTTTCTCTTTCATCATATATTAATCCAGCACTGCTAAATAATCTCTCGCTTGGTACGTTTGTTGGAGGACAGGCTAAATGTTTCCTTGCAAGTTTACTGAAGTATGGATAGATATTCTGCGTATTTTTCCACCAACTAATAGGATTGTCACATGCAGCCAGGCGTTTTTCTTGGTGATAGCTCTCGATCATTTTACTACATCTTTTGACATCGCGTAGGTCTCGTCATTGCTGCTTGACTCAAGAAACTGAGAGACAGATTCTGTGATAGATTTGCTTGTTGAAGGTGTTGGTTCTGTCACTGAAACTTTTATTCTTTTGGTGGGTGGCGAAGCGACAGATTCAAGAGATTGAAGCTCTTCAACTGCTTTGCCAAGTGATGATTTAACTCGTTCTAATGTACTAGGTGAAAATAACTTAGCTTTGTAACGTGGATCTAAGTAGGTTGCAAGAGAGTAACTTCATACAAGAACAGCCTCTCGTCTTGTCGCTTGCATCACTTTTGCGCACAATGAACTAGTTCTATTAATATAGTAGAATTTGATAATTTCCGCTTATTAATGACATTTTATCTCAACGGTCCACATCCGCACGACATCCGCAGTCCAAAGTGCGGATGCGGGTGCGGATGCGGATGCGAGAAAATGTGCGGATGTTCCGCGGATGCGGATGCGGATGTGACCTACATCACTAATATATATATATATACCAGGTTACCCTCAAAATTTCTTTATTTTTAAATAAATGTTCTAAGCTAGGAAAACATAGGATTCTAGACGAAGGTAAACAGTCTAGTGGTGCACCGATTAATCGGTATCGGCACCTGGCATACCGATTAATCGGCCATGCCGATATTAGGAAAATACCTGGCATGGCCGATTAATCGGCATGCCAGGTGCCGATACCGATTAATCGGTGCACCACTAGTAAACACAATGGGTACGTAATATATAATTTATTAACCTTAATTAAACAAAATGTTGAGTGTAATCGCCATTTTTTTCTAACACAATATTCAACCTTACACAAATGTTTGACACAATAGGCTTAATCAAGACTTGGCATTCTTTAAAAACTAAAGCCTAGTAATGCCTTCTATGGCCTTACTAGGCTATAATCTTGGTAGTGGTATCATCTTTTCCTATTTTCTACGAAACTAGGAAAAGGTATTGCTTTAAGTATGAAATGGTGAAAGAACGGTTTTAGTATACAATATTTATTAGATATTAATTAATGAAAGATTAGAAATGTATAGTTATATGCCGAATAAAACCCCCAATATGCTATCTTTCTGAAAAAGAAACCTTAATAATAAAGCATACATCCATTATAAAATAAAAGGTAAATAAAAATAGAACCATTTTCTTGAGAACATCATAAATATATGAAAGTGAAATTGAAAGGTCTATTGGCAAAATGAAACAAAATAATTTCCGTAATACAGGTAGTAATAATAAAAACTAAACACAAAAACTAGGAGTAAACAATAAAATAAAAATACAAGTAATGAAAATACCAATATCAGTGTTAAGTGGAGCAAAAAAAAATGCATTTTCATACCAAGAAACCCATAGTGAAGAAGACGTAAAGCCTGACTGATGAATAGGGTTGAACAACTTTGTCTAAGTTTGAAGTTCTTTGCATTAGAGTGATTAGACTGTATTTAACACGTTTTCTTACCTCCGGGAGGCTCGAAACATTATGATTAGCGAACATTTGCGAAGCTCAACATCTTGGAGGTAACACGCGCAGCAGTCTAAAATATATGTTATAAAGGATATTTAGGGTTCTGCCAGAACCTTTTTTATAATTGCTGCCAGCAGATATTAGTGCAGAAAGTACGAAAAAGAGTGTCTTTAGCTTCGCTTGTACAGAATCTGAAGTATATCTCAAATACATAAACATACGCGAATATATGCAATCCCCAATTATACTGGGTGAGCGAAAAGTCCCTGTGCACCCTCCACTTCCAACACAGTGCAGGTACAGATTCACTACACTTCTTGCAGGTGCACAGGGACTTTTCTCTCACCCTGTATATGTCCAGGTATCTTGCCATCTTCTAGAGCATCGAAGTTTAACATTCATTGTAGTTTGTATTTAATGACATAACTTTTTCTCCTCTTTTTACCTTACTGTAAACAATATCTGTGTTCTGAACTACCTTAAAACGAGATGTCAAATAACCCCAATCTACCAATAAAGGATAAAATTCGCTTATGAAAAATGGCAGTTCTATGCTATGCTGGTACATAATAAGTCATTGAAACATTTCTGAACTTCTGATGAGATCTTCATGCAGACGAGAAAGAACACCATATTAATTCACATATAAATGGGGTATACTGTACCGTTAAAAATTATCATTTCATGACTGTATATAATTCATTACACAAATTATATCGAAAATGTATTTGAATTATATATACAGAGGGTTGACAAAAGTAAATAAACACCACGATGTATGTCCTCAAAAATAAATCGCAAAGCTCATTAGTGGCATAACAGAACGTGTGTCAGTTTTACATAAAACAAAGGGGAAATCAACAAGATTCTACAATCTACATATATCGATTCAATAAATATGTTATTATTTACTGACTGTTATTAGCAAATCAAAAACTACGGAAAAACCGCGTGTCCATTTTCTTTTGTCAACATTCTGTGTGTGTGTGTGTGTATATAAAATTTTATATATATGTATATATATATATATATACAGAGTGTTGACAAAAAATGGACACTTTCGGTGTGTGTGTGTGTGTGTGTGTGTGTGTGTGTGTGTACATCAGCAAATTCAATTTTCCTTTGGTTGAGGAAAATATATCACGCTATTGTTTTTGCTGTATACCGAAATGTTTACATATACAAATGTATAAATTTTTTAAGCAAAATATTTTCTGCTGACTATACGCGTAGCATAGAGCAAACGCAATAAAAACACCGTTCTCTGCGTATGAAATGAGATGCTCCTCGGTGGTGTAGCGGTTAGCATCGCTGACTACGAATCCATCGGCTCTTGGATCGAGACCCTGTGACGACAGGCGGCGCGCGGCAAAACCCAGCTATTCATCTCTCCACACAATAAAGAAAGTGGTTGGTAGATAAATGGGTGGCCTCGTGGTTAAGAAGCTGGGCTGCTGGTGGGGCGTGGTTCGGATTCCACGTTAAACTGTAGATCTGAGGTGGAGTGAAAAGCTTGACCTTCGTCAGAATGAACAATTCGGGCGGAAGCAAACCAAAGGCTTTATATATATTTATATATATATATATACAGTATATATATATATATATATATATATATAATCGGTTGAAATTGCATGCGATATCACTGAAGAGAGAATTAATATCTTTAACCTTTTGATTTGAAAGATATTTCTCATCAAAATTCAAGATTTATGAGACCTTCATGGCCATTTATTTTATAAATAAACTATGTCTGTCTCTTCCACTATTGCGAGAAAAGACTGGAGAGCTGCACAAAAGTTTGAAGGCGAAATAATAATAATAATAATAATAATAATGATAATATGATTTATTATTTTAGTTATGCATACAATTAATGTAACACTATATATATATATATAATATATATTATATATATATATATATATATATATATATATATATAAAATTCAAGGTATATCATCATCAGAATCGGAAGTACGCAGCTCAGGACCACAAGGGACAGTACTGGCCCCACTCCTCTTCATTATCATGCTAACAGACATAGACAGCGGAGTAAACAGCAATAGTATAGTAACATCCTTTGCAGACGATACAAAGATCAGCAGAAAAATCAGCGATGTACATGACGTGGAGGCCTTGCAGAGGGACACGAACAAAATATACAAATGGTCAGAAGACAACAACATGTCATTCAACGCCGAGAAATTTCAGCTCTTGAGATATGGTGGAAAAGAAGAACTTAAACAGACTGCATATTATGCTCCAGATAGACAGGAAATTCAGAGAAGCATGAAAGCGATTGATTTCGGGATAATAATGACAGATGATGCGAAATTCGAAACACAAAATCAGATAGCGATAAATAAAGCAAAAAGAGTCGCCGGACAGGTTCTAAGAACTTTCAAGAGAAGGGACAGGGCAGTAATGATTCCACTGCTAAAAACACTGATTATACCAAAACTTGAATACTGCTCAGTTTTGACGTCCCCATATAAAAAGGAAGAAACTAATAAACTAGAAGAAACGCAAAGGCATTTCACAGACAAGATTGATGGCTGCAAAGAACTCAACTACTGGGAAAGACTACGTAAACTAAATCTGTACTCACTGGAAAGAAGAAGAGAGAGGTACATCATAATCTACATATGGAAAATGATCGAAAAACTGGTACCAAACCTAAAACTAAACCCAATTACCATTCAAACAACACTGGAAAATAGGAAAGGCAGAATGTGTAGTGTTCCCAAATTAAAAGCACGACAAGGGACCTCCTCAACCCTGAAGGAAAATAGCTTGGTTGTCAGGGGGCCAAGACTTTTCAACCAGCTTCCTAAGGACCTCAGAAACGTAACGGGGGTCAAAGTTGAAGTCTTCAAGAAAAGACTGGATGCCTGGCTCAGGACAGTACCAGATGAGCCGGGCGTGCCTGGCTATGTACGGTGGAGAGCGCAAGAAAGCAACTCGCTCCTCCACCAGGCCAGACCTAGAGGCGGGGCCGCCAGCTTGACCTCCGTGTGAAGAGAGACCAACACACGAAACAACATAAGGTAAGGTAAGGTAAGGTATAAGGTATATATGATAATGGTGATAATGTTAATGATAATGCCAACCTTTGTTGGCAGGATATAAATCGCATAAGGTAGTAAGCGGCAATATAAATCAAACAATAATACATTAAAAACAAACGAAAAATTATGATTAAAAGAGATAAAAGTTAGACACGTACTGAAACAAGTAATAATATATATATATATATATATATATATATATATATATATATATATATATATATATATATATATATATACATATGAAATAGGATCCCTCCTAAGGAGACGTAATTTTACATTTAGGATAAAAACGAAGACGTAGAGCAAGAAAGTCATTATATTTGGCTGCAGCCGACGTTTCGGGCAACTCTACCCATTTTCAAGGCCTAATAAATAAAAAGCTAAAATTAATGCATGACAAAAAAAAAAAAATATACGAATGTCAAAAACAAACTAATTCATAGCACAAAATAAAACCACTTAAAGAATAAAAATTAAAAAGCGTAAAACAAGCATAAGCCAAAAACAAAAATTAAAAATTATATACATGACAAATAACACATGATAAAAGTAAAACTTTAAAACTAAAAACATTCAAACAAATTAGTTAAAAACTTCACTAATAAAAAGTTAAATGAAAAGACACAAAAGTGCACGAAACATACCATGCTCACTTGACATCCTCAAACAACTGAGGCGAAAAGGAGACAGGGTCAAGGGGAAAAACAGAAAAATTTAGTTGGTAGGCATTCTAATTAATATAAAGGGGGTAACAGCTAGAATCAATATTTAAGCTGGAGTTCAGAAATTTAATGCACAAAGATTCATAAATACGGAGAGAGGACGGACATTTTAATGATTTAAGAATTTTAAAGTTATTAACGGAAATATCAACTTTACACTTAACAGAATGATTTCTAATGGCAGACTGTTCCTTTTCAGATAAAACTTTTCCTGTCCTATGGCTAATACCCATATGGGAGCAAAATCTTGCCTGCAAAGAACGAACTGTGCTGCCAACGTAGTTCCCCTGGGAACACCCAGGGCAGGTAAACAAATAAACGACAGAACAGTTCATCGCAGGGGGGATTTTGTCCTTACAACGGAAAAAACATTCAAGGGTATTATTATTCACAAAAGCAACCTTAAAATCAGTGTGAAAATAAAATTTCCTCACCACACTCAACAAGGTATTATTGGTAAATTACTTAATAATGTTTATTCCCCCAAACTTATCCCAACGTATGATGTTCCTAAGAATTGTAAATATCTTGTTTTACCTGATCTCTACCAATTTAACACTTTTGTGAAAAAGCAAATGTTGAGTGTGGTGAGGAAATTTTATTTTCACACTGATTTTAAGGTTGCTTTTGTGAATAATAATACCCTTGAATGTTTTTTCCGTTGTAAGGACAAAATCCCCCCTGCGATGAACTGTTCTGTCGTTTATTTGTTTACCTGCCCTGGGTGTTCCCAGGGGAACTACGTTGGCAGCACAGTTCGTTCTTTGCAGGCAAGATTTTGCTCCCATATGGGTATTAGCCATAGGACAGGAAAAGTTTTATCTGAAAAGGAACAGTCTGCCATTAGAAATCATTCTGTTAAGTGTAAAGTTGATATTTCCGTTAATAACTTTAAAATTCTTAAATCATTAAAATGTCCGTCCTCTCTCCGTATTTATGAATCTTTGTGCATTAAATTTCTGAACTCCAGCTTAAATATTGATTCTAGCTGTTACCCCCTTTATATTAATTAGAATGCCTACCAACTAAAATTTTTCTGTTTTTCCCCTTGACCCTGTCTCCTTTTCGCCTCAGTTGTTTGAGGATGTCAAGTGAGCATGGTATGTTTCGTGCACTTTTGTGTCTTTTCATTTAACTTTTTATTAGTGAAGTTTTTAACTAATTTGTTTGAATGTTTTTAGTTTTAAAGTTTTACTTTTATCATGTGTTATTTGTCATGTATATAATTTTTAATTTTTGTTTTTGGCTTATGCTTGTTTTACGCTTTTTAATTTTTATTCTTTAAGTGGTTTTATTTTGTGCTATGAATTAGTTTGTTTTTGACATTCGTATATTTTTTTTTTTGTCATGCATTAATTTAGCTTTTTATTTATTAGGCCTTGAAAATGGGTAGAGTTGCCCGAAACGTCGGCTGCAGCCAAATATAATGACTTTCTTGCTCTACGTCTTCGTTTTTATCCTAAATATATATATATATATATATGTTCTATGTTTATGCGGTCATTACCAATTGACAAGGGCTCGCGAGGAGCCGAAACTGTATTGGTGTTAAGAAATACAAATTTACGTCTTCCTGAAGAGTGGGTTCCTTCTTTATATATATATATATGTATATATATATATATGGGATGAATTTCACAATTACACACGTGAAATGAATGAAGGATGCAAACCCACAGAAAAAAAGAAAAATTATTCCAAGATCTTTCGTGTATTCAGAAGTACACCTCGTCAGGGCATTCCCTGACGAGGTGTACTTCTGAATACACGAAAGGTTTTGGAATAATTTTTTCCCTGTAGGTTTGCATCATATATATATATATATATATATATATATATATATATATATATATACTGTTAATGGTTCATGGCGTAAAACTGCCAATAACTGGTAAATTTTATGCTTTATGGCACTTTATGCCTGCTATGGCACTATTGGAAAACTAAATGGTCATCCTTACGCCAACTCTTTACTGACTTCCCTTGGGATGAATACTGCTTTGTCTCTCGAGGTGCCTCTGTCTGTGCCGAAAGAATAGCAGAAGTTATTCTCGATGGGATGTGTGGTTTTATCTCCTCTTCCACTAAAACTTCTTTTCACCACTGGTTCGATCGCTCCTACTCTGTCGTTTTTCGTAAGAAAGATGAGGCGTATCGAGTCATTCAACTATCCTCTTTTCCTAATTCTTATTCTGCTTTCATTAAAAGAAAGACTGATGACCTGACTAACTCTTCAACTGATAAATCTTTCTGGTCCTTAGCCAAAAATATCTCTAACAACTTCTCTAACGTCTTCTTTCCTCCATTTTTCCGAACTGACTATTCTATTGTTAATTCTTCTACTGACAAAGTCACTCTCTTTGGTATCTTATTTTCTGCTAACTCTACCTTGGACGATTCCGATTTTTCTTCTCCTCCTTCCCCTCCTCCCACTGAACCTATGCCCCTTTATATAGTTTCCGGGCGCAAGGTGTACCGTGTTCTTTCCAAATTAAAGGTTAGTGAAGCTCATGGGCCCGATGGAATTCTCCCTCGAGTTTTTAGGGATTGTGCGAGGAAACTGGGGCCTGTGTTCAGTTGTCTTTTTCGCTTGTTTTAAAACCCAAACTTTTCTTTCATCTTGGAAGCATGCCTTGGTTCAGCCAATCTCTAAGAAGGGAGACTGATCTAATTCCTCTAACTATCGCCCTATTGCCCTCACTTCTACCATTTCTAAAATCTTTGAGACTCCCCTCAATTGTTACTTTCTTAAACACTTAGAATCCCACTCCTTTCTTTCAGATCACCAGTATGGCTTTCTAAATGGAGCTCTTGTTTCCTATGTAAACCATATTTGGTCCTCCTCTCTTAGGGATTTTGGAGAAACCTCTGTCATGGCCTTCGACATCTCCAAAGCATTCGACAGGGTCTGGCAGAAGTCGTTGCTGTCTAAACTACCTTCCATTGGTTTTCCTGCTTCTCGCTATTCTTTCATCGATAGTTATCTTTCTAATCGATCCATTACAGTTGTCATGGCTGGATCGATTTCTTATTCTTTTCCTATCAACACTGGTGTTCCATAGGGCTCTGTCCTATCACCTACGCTCTTCCTTCTGTTCATTAGTGATCTTCTCCACACTACTTCTGATGGGATTGCAAAATTGAGGGTTTATTAACAAATAAAAAATCTATAATACTTAATTGGAAAACATGAGTTTAGTTAATAGATAGATTATAAAGTTAGGAAATAGGCCTCAGATGAATTTGGAAAAATGTATGTGAGTTTTGGATTGGCACAAAGCCAGAAGAACAGATTTTGTCGCATTCATACTTGTAATCGCGTTCAGCCAATCAGGCACAAGTATGGCCGTCACGTGGTGTCCACCTCCTGTTTCGTCCAATCATGTATTCATAAACAGTTTTAGTTTAGAAATAGCACTAAATACATATAAAATGATAGAATTTAATATATATATATTTACAAATAAGCTAGTTAAAAATATACAAGAAACAGGAATTTAATAGAACTCATAAAATAAGAGGTGTAAACTTGTGTAATAACAGCTGCGTGAGGAAGAGAGAAGAGAAATGTTCCATCCCACGCAAGATAGAAATCCGAAGTCTCTTCTGAACGGAGAAACAGCAGCGTCGATAAGGCAGTGGAGAACGAGTTGTCACCAGGAGAGGGTTACATACAGTTCATCCGAAGTTCGCCTTTTCCCTCTCTTGTTATCTTTATTTAAGTTTCTCGATTTGAGCCTGTGGAAAATAGGGCATATAGTTAAGATGAATTTTAAGTCAGTAAATTCATTTGAGTCCACCCTAGGGCCCACGGAGAATGTGATATTGTCCGAGGCCCAAGGCTTCTATTCATGTCACTAGGCCTATAGTGTTTCTGTAGGTCTACTTGATTTTCGGTCAAGGTTCAACCTTGTTTATTAATTGTATAACGTAAGTGTAAAGTTAATTTAATTCAATGAACATAAGATTAAAAGTATAAAAACTTCGTTGTTTCATAAATGAAAATTTATGTCTCGTAACCTCGTAGCAGTTCCGTGCGTTAGTCTCTCTTCACACGAAAGTCAAGCTGGTGGCCCTGCCTCTTATGTTAAATAAGTGGTTTAAAGGTAAATTTTCAAAAAGGTAAACAATGTTAGTTCCTTAGTTGAAGTGTTTAAGTGGAAAAAATAATCGGAAGAAAGATATCAATGAGTTCACGCTACCCTTTAAATTGTAATATCTGAATTTTGCAAAGAAATATCGGTGCATTTATGAACTAAATAAATAAGTGCAAATTGTGTTGTCACACCCACCCGCGAACGAGTCAATGGATGGATCACCGGAACAGCCACCACAGATCGGGTACATTGTGGGAAACACCCCGGGAGAAACCCCGAACCCTTCACTTCTAATCCTTTCCATTCTTATGCTAATAACTCCATTCTACACCCTTCCACTCATTTCATTTTCCGACCTAACTCAATCACTCGCTCTCTCTCTGTCTTGCTAACTTTATTTCTTCTTTCAAAGCGGACCTAAGAAACATCTCCGGTTGGGGAGGCAGTAACATGGTAATCTTTAACAGTCTCAAAACACAATTTCTTCTTATCTCTCTGTTTGAATCTCATATTGGTCCTTCTCTGACATTCCAAAACATTTCTATTCAACCTATAAAATTCTATTCAACGTATAAAATTGTTAAATTTTCAGTCGTATTATAAACACTTTATTTATTTATTTATTTTGGTAGACCAGTAAATAATGAATGATATTTCAATACAGCCACAATACTTAATTTGGGAAATCTTACATATACACTTTTCAAAATTTATGAATATCCTGTATCAGCATTGTGATGTTGTATTAACTCAATAAACAGTTATCCAATATTCAAATATCTACTTTCAGAAGCCTTTTATTTAACTTTTACCATTGCAGTAAGAATATACATTACATTTTCTTACAGAAAGAACCATTTTTAAAGGATAACGAAGCTAGAATGGTATTATTAGAAAATATACGACGAAAAATGTATAAAAAATTCGTGATCTTAAAGCTGATATAAATGTTTTATTGTTGAAAATATCTTTTCGTGCTTTATTTTTATCTTGAAATACTTTATAATTATTATTATTTAAGATATATTTCGTAATACAATAACTTTAATGCGTGATACAAGATAATCCTGCAAAATAATTGCACGCAGTCATTCGTACCGGAAATGTTTGAGATACATTGTAACATCCGTGATAATCTTTTTTTTTTATTATTATTCTGAATGTATAAAATTTCTAAATGATTGTTAATATTATTCCTAGTGATAAAATTCACTTACTCAACGTGTGATCCCAAAACAGATATAAGGATTATATTGATTAGCTGTGCTTCATATATAAGGCGATGGATTTGTTATTCATGTTTCAAAATAGACACCGCGCTATGCCCACAGCATGATATTTATACCTCGAATGGGTCCTTAGTTTTTAACCAGTTTCGTACGGCCGCTTCTGCACCAGGATCGTTTTGAAATTGTTTACCTCCGAGGTGTTTGTTCCTTTAGGGCTGGAAACAAATAGAAGTTGCTTGGTGCAAGATCATGGCTGTGGGGGGGGGGATGATCCATGACTTTTCAGTGGGGCGATTCCAATAGTTGGCGTGTTTGATTTGCAGTGTGAGGGCGTGCATTGTCATGCAAGAACACCACACCCGCAGTAAGCAAGCCCGGACGTTTTCTTTTGATAGTCGCGCGAAGTCGCTGTAAAGTTTCACAATAAGAGATGGCATTTATTGTTGTCTCTTTTTGCATGAATTCAACATGCAAAACACCTTGATGGTCCCAAAAAATCGTTGCCATCACCTTACCAGCTGATGGTGTAAACTTGAACTTTTTGGTTCGTGTTGACCCCGGATGTTGCCACTTTACAGTGTTGCCACACATACCTAACAAAATACTGTACTACCTACAATATTATTGTACTATGCGTAATGCACCGGTAATTAACCTTGTAAACTTACTTTTTGAACAACCCTCGTAGGTTAGTTTCCTTCACGTCAATTCCCCAAAAAATCATGAAAAAGTTTATATAAATTGGTAAATTTCGCTTCGAGAATATTTAATTACAGATCGCAAAATGACAAAGCACGGACGGAAAGATGAAGTAGGAAATTTTATTTTTTTTAAACCGTCTTTTCATATTACCTTATGTAGAAATGTTTTTGAATTAGATGAAGATGATTGAAAATATAATTTATTTTTGATCACCATATATAAATTCTCAAAGACTCCTACATTTTACTCGACAGGCGTCGGAAAGCTTGTCCCACGTTACGGCAAATGTTTGAATCTGTTTGGTGATTATGTAGAGAAGTAGTAATAAGTTGTTGAAATACTTGCAATTATTACTTGCCTTGTAATAAAACAATTTCTTCAAAACACCTCGTAAACTTACTTTTCAAACAACCCTCAGTAGTATGGGCGAAAAAAGGGAGAGTGCAGGAATGTTGCAGAGATAATGATAAATGTTGCAAACGGGGGTGGGGTCATGCTGCAGAGGGGAGGGTTATGCAACAACTCAATGTTGCAAAGGGGGTAGAGTAATGCAACAACTCAATGTTGCCAAAGGGGAGAGGGGGGGGAGCTTCGGGGGGAGAAGGGAGGATGACCTCCCCCAAAGGGGTAGCCTTACCCTAAGAGAGGAAGAGAAAGGAGAGACGGAGGAGGTCTTTGTGGGAGAAGGTGAGATGTCCTCATCCCCAAAGGGAAACCTAACCTAAGTCTTAACCTAAAAAGGAAGGAGAGAGAGTTCTTTATTCCACCGGAGTCTGCATCATTATGAGCGGCCAGGGGCCAAGCAGGTCTTATATAGAGGATGGTGAGTTGCCAGATATCACTTTTTATATATGGAGGGGGTTACCAGATATCATTTATTTTAATTGTTCAGGTATACCTTATTAGGGTGAGTTGCTAGATACCACCATTTATTTTATTTACATGAGTTGCCAAATAATGTTTTATTCATATGAAGGGATTACCAGATACCACCATTTATTTTAATTTACATGAGTTCCCAAATAGTGTTTTTATTTGTATGAGCAGAGTTGACATACCATTTATTTTAATATTTTATTTATATGAGGATAGTTGGCAAATACCGCCATTTACCTTAATTCACATGAGTTGCCAAATAATGTTTTTATTTATTAAAAGCATGCGCAACTTTTTCCTTAATGCTCCCGTAAAAATGAATTATTAGTAGTGAAATTTCGTATTATTATTACCTTGTATTTCAGCTATTGAAGTCGTGTGTTTGAGGGGCCATATCCAAGTACCTCAACACCAACTAGATTAAATCCTTCATTGCGGAGGCATAGAGTAGACGCGCAGTCATCTGATGATACGCCAGCCGGAAAGATTGCGAAGTATAAACTTCTGTCTTTAAAACTATAAATACAATGATATTTTTATGAAAATCAATAGATCTTTCATTAATTTCTATATAAAATATATATAACTCATAATCAAAAGATGTGGTAATTTCATGGAAAATAAATTACGTATATTAAGAACATGTGTCGTGTATTTAACCCGATTTAACATTTCTATTTTCTCATTCTTTAGGTTAGATTTTTCAGATACGGGTGGTGAGGACCCAGCATCAATATCTGCATCTTGCTCATGGGGGTCATGCAACGTAAGCCATTTACAAGTATCGGATATGCCATTACTATCATCAGGATCAGAATTCGAGTGGTTATACGAAAGATGGAAACCGCCATCTCAAGATCTGTTGATAAACCATATTTGTCCTCCTTCAGGGGGCGAATCTCCGATTTATGGAGCTCCACGCGTACCAATGTTGCGACGAGAAGATTCAGGTTACGGACAAGCTAACTCTAGCTTGTCCACTGTAGTACTTGACGAGAATGATAATGATGAATTTATTTAATTCTACATGTATTATCTAATAAATAAAAATAAAAACTAATTACGATATTATTTCCCCCTTCGTTGTATATTTCTTGTTAAAAAGAGCGTAAAATGTGTTATATCCATCTTGCATCTAAAATTAAAGATTAAAAATTTGCTTTGAGTAGTTGATAAATACCGTTAAACTAAAATTTTATTGCTTTTATGAAAGAAAATATAAAACAAACAAAACACATGTAAAAATAAGTGATTTATAAGGCTAAATGTTGTAGAGAAACGAAAACTCAACCATAGGTCGTCACATTTGTACAAGGAAGGTGATGCCCCATCAAACTACTGACCAGAATTAACGTTGCTTAATATCGTTGAGAGTGAGTACACTGCGTTTTGAAAAAAAATATATGAATAAAAATAACGAGTATAACTTCGCTGATCAACGAAGTTATGATATTGCATACAACATAGCCGTGGAGAGATGAAAAAAAATACATTGAATGAAGAAAACGTCACACATTACATATTTGATCTGTTAAAAAAAGCAACATTTGTAACTGTAAAATAAAGAATTTATTTATGTTAAAAATATGGGTTTTTTTCCCAGAAAAGAGAAAACTTTTACACAAAGTATTGGATAAATTTAATTATGCAGAAAAAATTTTACTATAACCGTTTTAAAGACTTTATCTTAATGAAGCTCCTCTCGTCATCGTATGAAAACCCCAAAACCAGTAAATTGGGAAAAAAAGTTGTTGAACTCTTTCCGCTTTTATGAGAGCCGGATAAATTAGAACAAATTACAAGCAAGATCGTTGGAGGTTTTGAATCGGGTTCGTTTCTTCAGTTTTACGCAAAGGGTTTTTTACTGTTATTGACAGGGATCTCCGTGAATTGATCCTCTATCGTTGCAAGGAAATTAAATTTAACTTAAACTCTAAATTCATTTCGTAGCAGAAATTGTGAAAATTAAAAGAACAAATGAGCTGAATGGGAATAGAACATATATATATATATATATATATATATATATATATATATATTATATATATAATATATATATAATTTGACGTATTTTTGGGACGTCTTCGGCAATTTCCAGCATCTTAGCGAGAAAGAGAGAGAAAGATATAGTTTATTTTTATTTGTCTTACTGCGCATTCTCATTTTTATGGTTGGAATATACTTCGTGCTGTCATTACTTAAGAAAATATCGAAAGATAATCACACAGGAATAAACTCCTGTAATATTAACGTGCGTAATCGGAGAGATGTCGTTACGACTTAGAAGATTATTTCAACTGCAACTATGCTGTATGAAGAAGTGATCGCGTATAAAAAGCTCGGTCGGTAAGAATAAACACTCGATTGGAAAGGAGTGTTTTAATTCGGTTAGCTTAAAACAGATAACACTGTACTGTACTTCACCTAAAACCTCTCCAAAAACGCATAGCTAATTAAAATGTATGCATAAATTCACCAAAATATATATATATATATATATATATATATATATGTGATCAAAAGTATTCGGACACCCCGGAAAATCCGCATTTCTGCAAATATCACCTTCGCCGAAAGGTATGCTGGGAAAAAGCGTGGCGAAACTATAATGCTGAGGTGTTCTGTTAAGTTATCAGTAACTGTTGTGAAGCCATGCCGCGGGGACGTGAACTCTCCGAGTTCCAACGTGGACTCGTCATCGGATGTTATTTAAGTAACGTTTCTATACGAAACATTGCAGCCAAACAGGATATACCAAAGTCGACTGTAGCGGATGTTATCATGAGATGGAAGCACGACGGTGCAACTAACGCGAAAAAACGTTCCGGACGACCACGCAAACTGACGGAACGTGATAGAAGAAGTCTTGTACGACATGTCAAGAAGTCCCGCACGTCCTCTGCCGCTTCCATCGCTGAGGAGGTAGGAAGAGCATCCGGTACCTCCGTTAGTACTGTAACTATCCGCAGAGAGATGCACAGACTCGGTTATTATGGTAGAGCAGCTGTACACAAGCCACTGATTACAAAAGTTAATGCCACGCGTCGTTTGGCCTGGTGTGTCTCCCGTCGTTCCTGGACCGTGGAGGACTGGAAAACTGTTCTTTGGAGCGACGAGTCGCGGTATTCACTCTTCCAGTCTGATGGGCGTGTTTGGGTGTGGCGACAGCCCGGAGAACGGCTTCTTCCTGACTGTGTACGTCCAACGGTGAAGTTCAGTGGAGGGTCCATCATGGTATGGGGTTGTTTTTCCTGGCTAGGGCTCGGCCCGTTGGTTGTTATACCCACTACCATGAACGCTGACGTTTATCTCGACGTTCTGGACAATTCGGCCCTCCCTACACTGTGGCAATACTACGGAGATGGCCATGTTTGTTTCAACAGGATCGAGCTCCCTGCCATACTGCAAGGCGTGTGCAGGACTGGTTTCGTGAAAATAAGGTGGATTTGTTAGACTGGCCTGCTCAGAGCCCCGATCTCAACCCAATCGAGCACATGTGGGACGAACTGGAGCGACGGATACGAAACCGCACACCACGCCCGGCTTCACTTGCATCTCTTGCATCAGCTCTGCAAAAGGAATGGCGAGCCATTCCTGCACAGACTTACCGAAAACTGGTGGAAAGTATGCCTCGACGTGTTGACGCTGTAATAAAAGCAAAGGGTGGACCTACTGGTTACTAAATGCCATAATAAAACCATTTTTCCCAAAACCATGCGGTGCCCGAATACTTTTGATCATATAGTGTATATATATATATATATATATATTATATATATATATATATATATATATAGAGAGAGAGAGAGAGAGAGAGAGAGAGAGAGAGAGAGAGAGAGAGAGAGAGAGATTTTTATTGTTTCACTTCTAAAGAAAAAACGGTGTTACTATAGCGTGATTCCTACCGGTGACTTCGATACTGTAGGGTGATTCCTACCCGTTTTGGTTCGAAACTACAGTATTGTAGAGTGTGATTCCTATCTAAGGTATAAATGAAAATATAATAAATATAAAATGCTATTTATTATTCAATTTTATTTATTTAAAAAATAGTTTCGGTGCTAGTATAGTATGTGGTCTACCTACGATTGGTTAGGTTTGGTCACGATATTTTCGTTAAAACTAACGAAAATATCATGACTAAACCTAACCAATCGTCAAGGGCGATGGACATTGGAATGTAAACAAGCAATTAGTAAACAAGGTAAGAAGCTATAATTAAAAGGTAGACCGCCGAATCGAGGTAGGAATCACGCTATAGTAGCACCGAAAAAACTGTGTCGCATATGGACGTTTATCTTATAAAATGATCTGTGGAAAAAGCAAACTGACATGTATTATGGGTTCATGCATGTACCTGTTATTACGAGGAAATGCTCTCGGAGATGTGAAAGTCCATTCGAAATACAAAAATAAATATTCTTCTCTGTATAGTTTAAAATAGCGGATGCGGTTTGGAAAAATCACCTAAACAGGAAATATATGCATTATTAAGTGGCGTTTTATTTAAGACTGAAGTTAAAAATATTTCTTTTTCTTTTACAATTCGATACCGTAAGCCTCATACAGAGATTACGAGAATTGCAAAGCGGCGTTTTTTATCTTTTGTTCAGGGTTTTGAGGTGGTTGTAACACAGAAAATGCATTTAAAATGCGAGAGAATAATGGTGGAAAGGTGACATTTTCGTAATAGACAGTGTGTGATATCTCCTTTGGCTTGGTATGTTCTTACAAAGCTGTAGGTTTCACTGAATATAAATTTTAATTATAATTATATGTGATTCTCGTTTTCTTCTTTGTGTATTTTATTTTTTGTATTACTAATTAAATAAATGTGTATATACAGAATGTGTAAACTTCAGGGTCTGAAAAAAAATAATTTAGCTGTGAGGGGAAACAAATTTTTAATTTAAGGGGATCTAATGTTTAAGATGATGGGTGCTGATGGATCGTTGATCATGTTAAACTATAAACCTATGTGGTATGGTGCACTTGGCACATTTTCCACACGACTACGAGAATTATAAGATGCCTACGTTTTTAAAATGCGCTTGTAACAATGTGATGAATTAGGATTCAGTTTCTCAAACCACGTGTTTATCCGAGAAGTAGAACAATATATATATATTATATATATATATTAAGTTGAATTTGACCCCCATATTTTTGTATTTATTCTGCGTGAAATTATATGGTCTTTAAAACGAAAAGAAGTGTTATTGCTACAGTTTAGTTCTTGTGGATATAGTTTAAATGTATTGCTTAAAACATCAGATGCGATACTTAGAATAGGATATTTTTCTTTTTAAATCATCAAAGACGTTAGGCCTAAAACGCGTGAACTAATGCCCTAGATGTAGTAGGTGTGAGAGGTCCGTATTCCTAACGGTGTGTGTGTGTGTGTGTGTGTGTGCCGATCTTAGTTCGTAATTTATCGAGAATTAATTTTATCTGGCAACAAGAATTTCGTAACTTAGAATAAAAATATAATTAAAAATATTAGTTAACACTTTGTTTTCCCCATAATAATAATAATGATAATAATAACCACGGGAATCTCTGTCGGGCTCTTATAATTTTCGTACAATTTTTTTTTTCGTTGGAGTGAGCAATCAATAAGTATGATTATAATTGGGTAGGAATCCACGGATCAATTTGAAAATTACCCCTCACCATCGTAGTGGTTAAGAATATTTTAAAAGTTTTGCTTATGCCATAGAAGTCAGAGTTACTGTAAAGTTCTCATTTTAATATTAATGTATAAATTGAAGATTATAGTGTGTTTCTTGTGGGACTCGTTTTGCGTCTAAATAAATTCTTAAACTGTTTTAAAATGTATAGTGAGTTAATAAAACAGTGTTCAATATTTTATATTGAATGATGGTAATCGTTTAAATACTTAGTTCTTTTTCAGCGCAAAATATAGAGAACGTTTTGCCTGTCTCTTGTGGGTAGTTTAAAGCGTTCGCTGTTAACTAAAATGTTTAGAAACAGAGTAATGCTAAAAGTAGATGATTGTAATTTACTTACTAATTATTAATATTATAGTCTGTAAAAAGTTTAAAAATTACTAATTGGAATTGAGAAAATTTAATAGGGTAATTGAAGTGTAAACATTAAAATTGAAAATCTTCTGTACAAGTAATAACTTTCGAATGAATGCTTGCCCTTGTGCTTCTGTATTTTAGGAGATTTGTTTTGTATTTGTAACTGGATTAAATGATCTCTGGTCTTTATTGAAGTTATAATTCCTATCAGCGGAATTATAAATCATTTTCTTCCGAGTTTTTTGAGGGCATTTTCTTCAACGGGTACAACAATAAAAAGTAGAAAAATTGGCTGGTAGATAAATGGATACCTTGGTTGTTCGGCAAGAATAAACCCTCGATTGAAATGGAATGTTTATAAATTTATATTTGATGTTGTGGCTAGCGAAATCCTCTTTGTGTGTGTTTTTGATTGAATTCGTTTAAAGATAACACCATCCGAAAGTAGAGCGTGCACAAAAATAGTATTGAACGAAATGAAGGCCATTTATATAGATTACAGGTTTCCTTATACCTTGAGCGGTGAAATAACATTAAACCGCGTATACTGCGTAGTGCAAAGCAATAATGATGTGATTGTAGACTCGATTCCGAGTGAGTTTAGTGTTTTGCGCAGTAGAACAAAGTGAATGTATTTATTTCCAATTTATTTAATATAATTGTGTATATATATATATATATATATATATATATATATATATATATATATATCCTGTACTGCTATATTGAGGGTTATACATTTTGTATTTCTTAATTTTGATTTTGTGCGGTAGAAGATAGTGTATGTATTTATTTTCAATAAATTTTACATAATTGTGTGTATATATATTTATCCTGTTCTGTTATATTGATGGTTATATTATTTTTTATTTTTTATTTTTTATTTTGTGCAGTAGAAGATAAAGTGTATGTATTTATTTTCAATAAATTTTACATAATTGTGTGTATATATATTTCTCCTGTGCTGATATATTGATGGTTATATTTTTTGATTATATACATATTTCTCGTTCATATTTCTTAAACTATTATTATTTTTTAATTTTTTTTATCATTCCAATGTATATTTATTTTCTATATATTTACAATATTTCGTCTAAATAAACAGAATGATGTAATGGTGTTTTATTTATTTCGGACAAGAAAGGGTTGTCAAACGTAAATAGATAGTATACATTCTAAGGTTTTATAATAAATGAAAGCGAATGGTAAATTGAATATTATTCTTAGAGAATATGTTAATGGAACAATTTCTTTTGCTAAGCCAATTGTCTAGTGTATGTCTTTTATTGTTAATATTGGGTTTCGTTTAAATAATTAGTTCTCTTTCTGAACAACATTAAGGAAAAAGTTGCGCATGCTTTTAATAAAAAAAAACATTACTTGGCAACTCATGTGAATTAAGATAAATGGCGGTATCTGCCAACTATCCTCATAAATAAAAAATTTAAATAAATGGTGATATCTGTCAACTCTGCTCATACAAACAAAAACACTATTTGGGAACTCATGTAGATTAAAATAAATGGTGGTATCTGGTAATCCCTTCATATGAATAGAAACATTATTTGGCAACCCATGTAAATAAAATAAATGGTGATATCTAGCAACTCACCCTAATAAGGTATACCTGAACAATTAAAATAAATGATATCTGGTAACCCCCTCCATATATAAAAAGTGATATCTGGAAACTCACCATCATCTTTATAAGACCTGCTTGGCCCCTGGCCGCTCATAATGATGCGAACTCCGGTGGAATAAAGAACTCTCTCTCTCCTTCCATTTTAGGTTAAGACTTAGGTTAGGTTTCCCTTTGGTGGGGTGAGGACATCTCACCTTCTCCCCCAAAGACCTCCTCCGTCTCTCCTTTCTCTTCCTCTCTTAGGTTAAGGTTACCCCTTTGGGGGAGGTCATCCTCTCTTCTCTCCCCGAAGCTCCCTCCCCTCTCCCCCTTGGCAACATTGAGTTGTTGCATTACCCTATCCCCTTTGCAACATTGAGTTGTTGCATAACCTCCCTTCATTGCATACCCCTCCCTTTGCAACATACCCCCTCCCCTTTGCAACATACCCCTCCCCCTTTGCGACATACCCCCACCTCCCCTTTGAAACATTGATCATTATCTCTGCAACATTCCTACACTCTCCCTTTTTGCGCCCAAACTACTACCCTCGTACCTTACCTTAACCCAACCTAACATAACCCAACAAGGCCCAAAGTGGAAAGGTCGTGGATGGATGAGACTACGAATGGCACGAAGTGGGAAGAGAGACCGATATGAGAAAAGACCCTTCCAGAATTAATTTTCAGATTTCTCATCTTTCGTCGAAAAGAGAAATGAGAATGACCAAAACTGTAAAGATATACAGAAGGTTGACAAAAGTAAGTAGACACCACGATGGCTGTGGGCAAGAACAAATAGCAAATCTCATCAATGGAATGCCATAACGTGTCAACTTTACGTAATGGAAAGGAGAAAGCAACACGATTCTAAATATATTGATTTAATAACTCCGTTATTATTCATTGACTTTTAGTATCAAATCAGAGACTGTGGAAAAACTGAAGGTGTTTATTTACTTTTGTCAACCCTCTGTACTGTTTTGCCTGAGCAAACGCTATGTAAGAGTTATAGAGGATTCTCACGTGAACTTGGATTCAGAACCATAATCCTCCATGAGGATGATCCAGATGAACCATATTATTAATAAAAAGAGTAAGAGATAAAGAGCTCATTTCCTCACGATATGGGGTGAGTGTACCCCAAGGGTCACCTTTAGCCGGAGCAATGAGAGGATAAACGATCAACTCAACCGAACCCAGGAACAGGCAGGCGGAAGCGAACCAGAACTTCACCCTTCACCGCTCAAAGTCCGCCACCGTAACCAATGAGCTATCGAGCTCATTAATAATATTATTAAAAATATAATAATGTTATGAATAATATTAATATATTATTATTAATAATAATATAATTAATAATAATGTCAATAATATTAATATTGTTAATACAATCTTGAATTCCTAAAATTCTTGAATTTTTTAACATTTAAAATTCACATCTCGGTGTCGAGGCACTGTCGGTACCTACTAAGATTTACTGAGCAAGAAACGACGCAAGAATTTTTTGAAAAGCAATTTTTTTTTTTTTTTTTTTGCCAGCGAACCAAATTCTTGAGACGTAGAAAAAAAATTTCTCCCATGAAAAATTTGCCCTAACTTAACGTTATAATATGTAACTTTTATTTAAAAAGACGACCATTAAAAATTCCCTTCACAGTAAAACCAATAAAAACTTTATCGACTTTATCGATACCATTTAGAAAATTTTCTCTTACACACACACACACACACACACACGTATATATATATGAGAGGTCCCGCGTCTTAAGGTACCTAAGCGCCAAAATTAAAATTCGTCAGAAATCGCCTCCAAAGTTCAGCAATATTCTGGCAATGGTATCTGTTATTAATTGAGCTAGAACGTTCATTTTTGGCTAAATTAGAGTTCTAAGTATCCTAATGAAGATGTTGATGAGTTTTTGGAATAGATTTTCATATTTTATATTTTATATATTTTTTTAAATTTTTTGATTTTCTTATTATGCCGAACTTTGGGTGAACTTTTGGCTGGCGAGAGAGGTGAAAAAAGTAGTTCGCTTCATAAGGTTTTCAACCATACTTCTAGTGTCGTAAGGTCATTATAACCCAAACCACGCAATAGAGGAAGGGTGAAAATAGTGATATCCATCAAAAACACGTTTTCGCCTGTGGTGGCGCTTAGGTACCTTAAGACGCGCGACCCCTCATATATATATATATTTTTTTTTTGGCATATATATATATATATATATAATATATATTATATATATATATATATATATATATATATATATAAGTAGCATAGCCGCAAAAGGGGAGAGTGCAGGAATGTTGAAATTTATTGCGTAATGTTGCAATGGGGGGTGGGGTGTTGCAAATGGGTGGTTTTTTTTGCAAGGGGGGTGGGGGATGCTGCAGGTGCAACAAGGGGGGTCATGAAACTTGGAGGCGGCGTTATCCCCAAAGAGAAAGGAGAGAAAGGAGGAGAGAAAGGAGAAGGGTCAGGAAACATGGAGGCGGCGTTATCCCCCAAGAGAAAGGAGAGAAAGGAGGAGAGAAAGGAGGAGAGGTGTTCACCTGGCAGGAGCCAAGTGCATATTAAGAATTCAGCCGAGTAGGCGTTGTCTTAGAGGCTCCTAATCAGCCAGTTGGCTGAGCCAAGGGGGAAGGGGTACACCTGAAGGAGAGAGAGAGAGAGAGAGAGAGTAGTTGCCTTTGATTGCAAGGCATGCAACTTGGAGGCGGAGTTCTCCCCCAAGCTATTTTCGTTTAACTAACCTAAGAGGCCTCTAAGGGGTTTTCCCAAAGGGCCAGAAAGAGATAGGACCAGAGGTCCTTGCTCGGCTGGGAGCCGAGCTTGAATGACTCCGTCATCAGCTTCTCACTCTTTTATAGACCTTTATTCCGGCTGAGTTGCCAGATAGCGCCATGTATTCAGTTGCCAGATAGCAAACACCATATAAAATAACACAATATATTTATACAGTTAATCAATACAGAATTTCTTTTAATTGTTGGAAGATTCAACTGTTTATTTAAACAAACGCTCCAATAAATCACTTAATTCCTATTTAAATACCGAATAACAGTGGGAAACTTACGAAGGTAGATGAAAATTAACCAAAACACACGCTCCTCCCCAATCTCCTCACCCCATCTGTGTTTATATATATATATATATATATATATATATATATATATATATATAAAGAATCATAATAACCGTGTCTATTTAATTTAATTTTGTCAACCCTTATATATATATATATATATATATGCATACAACTGCAATGACCGCGCAGTATATAAATGAATAGAAACGACATAAGTGTTAAGGAACTAAAAAAAAAAAGCAAGCTCGTCCCCAATCTCCTCACCCCATCTGTGTTTGTATATAGAAACGAATGAACAACTCGTGCACACACGCACACGCATCTGTACATGAATGAAAATCAGTAAAAATGCCAAACATATATTTTGCCAAACCTTATATATATATATATATATATATATATATATATATATATATATATATATATATATATTGAATTTCACCGAATTAAAACATTAACTTTATTCCTATTTTTATTATAAATATCGAATAACAGTGGGAAACTTACGAAGATAGATGGAAATAAACCAAAACACACGATCGTATTCTCAAATCTATACACACACACGCACACACACACACACACACACACACGCACACGCACACGAGGAAAGGGATACCGACAATCTGGGCCAAATCGAATCACACCTGATTGCTAGAGGCTTTTTTTTGCTGACCATAATTTTACCTTTCTTCCAGTCAACTTGAGCAAAACCTCTCTTGACTCCATTTCTTAGATATACCCACAATTATAATAAATAATAATAAGCGAAAGAAATAAGGTAGGCAAGCCTGAAAGTACTAATAATTATATATATATATATATATATATATATATATATATAGAGAGAGAGAGAGAGAGAGAGAGAGAGAGAGAGAGTTTTGTTCATTAATAAAAAAGGAATATGCTTGTATCTTTTGCCAGCAAATTCCATTCACGTAACCTAGAATTTTTCTATCACCCACAGTTTTCGAGAAAATAATATTTCCATTTACTCAGAGTTTTCCCAAAATATTATTTAAAATTAAGTGTACTAATTTAATTTTACTTTCTTTTTTCCAGGTTAACTATACCCACAATTATAATAAATAATAATCAGCGAAAGAAACAAGGTAGGCAAACCTGAAAGTACTAATAATTATATATATATATAGAAAGAGAGCGAGAGTTTTCTTCATTAATAAATATAGGAATCCAGTGGTGGCCAACCGATGCGTGCCATTTTTAGGTTTAATTCGGATGCGCCAAAAAAAAAAAATTTGTGAAAACATTACTAATAACTTGTAAGTAAAAATAAAAATATAATATAAGGGACTACCATGGAAATGTAAGTGTCTATAATTTATTCACAAGAAACACTATTTTATATATATGGAGGGTTGTAGTATCTCGTCAAATACTTCATTTAGATACTCACCATTATGCTAAAATCGCAATTTTTATGGCAATCGTTTTAATCTCGCCGAATTGGAAAGGTTTTCACTCCGCCTTAGACCCACAGTTTAACGTGGAAACCGAATGCTCTTCTTGGTCGCCTACCTTACATCCAAAATAAAGTTCGTAAGCCTTCTTCACGAGTGGGGCCATCGTCTTCCTCTGTGGCATTATGGTCAGTTCTCCACATACGTAGCAAAATGTATCTCTGGGATTAATACAGTTTCGATTCATGCTGGCGAAAAATTATTGAAATCACGGAAAACTTTTTGGAATGAAAAACCAATTTTTTCTACTATGAAAATGAGGGATCGTGAAGGAATTTTGTTCGAACTTCCTCTCTCCCTCTCTCAAAGACGCAATTCACCTCCTCTTCTAGCTTTTTCGTGCGTTTGACTTGTAAATAAAAATGTTTTTATTAAATGCGTTGATTATTTCTCTTTACTTGCAAACTTGTATGGCGTCATCTTTTAGTTTACACACACACACACACACACACACACACACACACACACACACACTATATATATATATATATATATATATATATATATATAGGGTGGTGCAAATTACAGTAGTAATAATAATAATTAACTCCTTTTCGCCGAATTTGAAAGATCTGGAGTTATAATTTCAATAAAGAACAGAGTTAAAATAAATCAGATGATTGAGCGCGAAAGCTGAACCGTGCACCCTTTGCATTAATCAAACGTGGTTGCGACTTGCAACGAACTATGTACACCCTTCTAAAGGTCTGGAAGCAGCTGTTACCCTTAAAAGCCCAAATCTCCAAATCTCCAAATCAATATGGCTTCCGTAATAATAGAACAACGGAAATGGCTATTTTAAATCTTATGGAAAATGTAAATATAGCTAAGGAGAACAAAGAAATAATGATATCAATAAACTCTTCCTAAATACCAGTAAAACAAATTTCATGATTTTTACTAATAAAAGAAATGTATATCTTGATGAATTTAATGTTAATGAAATCTTGCAACGAAATATGTACACCCTTCTAAAGGTCTGGAAGCAGCTGTTACCCTTAAAAGCCCAAATCTCCAAATCTCCAAATCAATATGGCTTCCGTAATAATAGAACAACGGAAATGGCTATTTTAAATCTTATGGAAAATGTAAATATAGCTAAGGAGAACAAAGAAATAATGATATCAATAAACTCTTCCTAAATACCAGTAAAACAAATTTCATGATTTTTACTATAAAAGAAATGTATATCTTGATGAATTTAATGTTAATGAAATCGCCATAAAGGAGTGTACTGTAACAAAATTTCTTGGTGTAGTGCTAGATAAGAATCTGCAATGGAGTGATCATGTAAATTATATCTTTTAACTAATATTTTGGGAAAACTCTGAGTAAATGGAAATATTATTTTCTCGAAAACTATGGGTGATAGAAAAGATTCTGAAACCATATTTGGTATCAGCATCAAAAGTTCTATAAGAAACACCAAATAGTTTTCAAGAAACAAAAATGTTGTTCCCTAGTGTAATTAACTCTTTCTCGCCGAATTGGAAAGCTTTTCACCGACCTTAGACCTACAGTTTAACGTGGATTCAGAAATACATCTCGTCAGGGAATGAAGCTATATTTTTTTAATGCAAAAAAATACTATTAAATATAGTTAACCTGGAAAAAAGAAAGTAAAATTAAATTAGTACACTTAATTTTAACTAATATTTTGGGAAAACTCTGAGTAAATAGAAATATTTTTTCTCGAAAACTATGGGTGATAGAAAATTCTGAAACCATATTTGGAATCAGCATCAAAAGTTCTATAAGAAACACAAATAGTTTTCAAGAAACAAAAATGTTGTTCCCTAGTGTAATTAACTCTTTCTCGCCGAATTGGAAAGCTTTTCACCGACCTTAGACCTACAGTTTAACGTGGAATCAGAATATATCTCGTCAGGGAATGATTGCTCACTATTTCATCGAGATAATTAAAGCTCATATACAGGACCTGCATTGTCTATGAGATCTGTGGCGCGTGGAGCCTTCAGAAGAGGTGCCAGATACCATTGTATACATTATGGAGAGTTGCCAGAGACCATTGCTCAGGTACACAGTTGCTAGATTGTACCATTTATTTTCTTAAAAGTTGGTTTAGAATTCCGCTAGTAGGTTTAGAAGGCGTAACATGATGTAATTAACCAAAAGAATTAAGTAAAACAACATTGCATCATTCTGTTTATTATAAATATATAGAAAATAAATATACATTTGAATGATAATAGAAATGAGGAATATGCATATAATCCGTCAATATAACAGTACAGGAGAAATATATACACACACACACACACACACACACACACACACACACACACACAATTATGGAGATATATAGAAAATAAATATACATTTCAATAATAATAGAAATGAGGAATATGCATATAATAAAAAAACACACACACACACACACACACACACACACACACACACACACACACAATTATGGAGATATATAGAAATAAATATACATTTGAATGGTCAATAATAATAGAAATGAGGAATATGCATATAATTCTTCAATATAACAGTACAGGAGAAATATCACACAAATATATAAATACATTTCATTTTTTTTCAAAATACTAAACTCGCACTTATCGAGTTTACAATTACATCATTATTGCTCTGCATTACGCAGTATATGCGGTTTAATAATATTTCACCGCTTTAAGTATAGGGAAACCTGTACTCGATATGAAGGGCTTTCATATCGTTTAGTACTATTTTTGTTCCCACTTTACAACCGGATGGTAAGTCATCTTTAAATACGTCTAGAATACAATCAAAAGCACGCACAAAGAGTTCATCGTTAGCTACATTATTAAACACAAGTTTATAAACACGCTTTTCCAATCGAGGGTTTATTTCTACCGACCGAGCTTTTCATTCGTGAACTCGTCTTCACTCAACATAGCGGCAATTGAAATAATCTTCTAAATCGTTACGACAACTGCGCATTATATAAAGAAATAGTTCTTCAGGATAATTTTCACGAACTAGGCACATTTTATAATGTTTTACTAAACATCTTCACACTCCGGCGCACTTTGAGAGGAACATATGCTCATATTTTTCCTTTCTGCCCATCAAACGATACTCGTCTCTAAAGTCTGTTAAAAACTCACGCAGGGCACTAGCCACAACCTCACTACGAACCTCATCATGATATACATTAATATAGTGATAAAAATACTTAAGATTGTCCATGATTACGAGATTCACATTTTCATTCGTAGGGTATGAGTAATCGACATGGTGTAACATGACGTAATACCCCTTGTCACACCACCCATCCACAAGACTCATTATCCATACCTGCTGCTTCTCTTCTGCACGCGTTGTTTCTTTTACTTCACGGTATATGTGAGACTTTATAAAGTTTAGCTCTACAGCATACTTCAGCACATCGTCAGTGCAACGAAAGCCTTCAACGGTCTCACCAGAACATCCGTAGAGTATTTGTACATCTTGCAACTTCGCAGAATCCAATGTGGTTTTAAAACAGGCATATGAGGGGGGAATAGGAAGTTTTTCGGTATCCACCACATCCTGGCACTTTGCTGAATACCATTTCATAAACGTTGTACAAGCAATATTAAAGGCAGCCATTTGAATACACGTCTGATCTCTTTTTTTTCTTCTACGCTGGCGAATACACGTCTGATCTCAAGGGCTTACTGCAGTCGACTGACCACGCAGGGAATCACAGATAGTAGCATGACTCACGTTGCTGGTCTTACAGTGGGCGGAGCTTAGAACTTTCACCTGTGCACACACACACACACACACACACACACACACACACAGTGGGCGGAGCTTAGAACTTTCACCTGTGCACACACAAAGGAGAAAGTGAAACACTAATTGAAACATGATTTATTTAATAAACGAGATATTCAAGTTATATAATTTACAAATACGATTTAATAAACGAGAATTCAAGTTAATATATATATATATTTACAAATACGTGTAATAAATAAGTTAACAATAGGCACATCAATGATTATATTCAAGACATATATATTTAAAAACACGTGATAAATAAGTTAATAATTGAAATTATGTTAACACAAGAAATAACAGAAAACACAAGAAAAACAAATGCTTAGATTTGGTGATCACAAACAACAGTAACCTAATACTTTAAAGAAAGTATTCTATTAAATACTTTAGCCTATGTTCACGAATTAATACCGGTTTTAAAATAGATTCGAGACGAAGACCGTCTGGACTGATTTTATAGAAATTCAAGGATTCCAAGATGATCACGAGAGAAATTATGTAGTCATCTTCCATGCTGCAAAATCTCGTCGTTTGCCTGTCTGCTCAGAGCACCGACAAGAGGTAAGATCGAATCCACATCAACACAAAATTTTAGTCGCTAAAATAGCAGCCTGAGTATTGTTCATGCTCTAAATTATCTTTGATTCGTTTTGGTAAAATTGAGTAAACTGCAGCCTTTGTTTCCTGATCAGAAACTCTCCGTCTTTTTCTGGTATGGTGCAAGGTTTCTTTGCAACCATATTCACTGCTCGAGTCTACTTCACAGTCGTTGCCTTCTAATCTAGATTTACGCTCTTCACTAATGCATTCAATGGGTGAATAATCATCTTGGTTGATATTATTGACACCACAATCGAGAGGGCTCACTTGGGTAACGGACACTTCAGGTAATGGTGCGGGCGCTTGAGGTGGGTCGGGGACAATCTCCTCAGGTTGCCCTTGTGGCGGGGAAAATATTGTGTGGAGGTAATTATGTGCTGCTTCTAAGTAAACAAAACGGGCTTTATGTAACACAGTGGCAACTAATAATGATTTATGCAAAGATGCACCAGCTCTTCTGGAACGTCTGGATGCAATTTTACCGAGCGATATATTTATCAACTTGTGTGCTTCAAACCCGTTTGGAACGTCAGATATCATGTTCACCACCTAGAAATTGGTCAAGGCACAGAGAGCTAACTAACACGACTCTATCCTCTATTTCCAATCTTGTAATGAGTTAAAGTGAAAGTTTCGCCGGCCTTTATACAATGTCGTTTTGACGTCATTATCAAGCTCCACGCAGGGAATTTCAAGGTAGTAGCATGAATCACGTTGCTGTTCTTTCACCTGTGCACACACACACACAGACATACACACGCACACACGCACACACACGCTGATTGAAACATGATTTATTTAATAAAAGAAAGATACAAGCATATTCCTTTATTTATTAATGAACAAAACTCTCTCTTTCTCTTTCTCTCTCTCTCTCTCTCTCTCTCTCTCTCTTCTCTATATAAATATATATATATATATAATTATATATACAGTGCCCGCGAAAAGTATCCGATCACCCTTGAAATTTGTATTTTTTACATAAAAAACAATGTTTAAATGTATACTAACCTTATATTAGTATTTTGTCATCTGTCCTTTGGTTTGGATGACTTGTTCTAGACGTTTTGGCATGGATTTAATCAAGTTTTGACAAACTTCCACTGATATTTCCTTGCACCATACCTTTTTGATGGCCTCTTGTAATTTTTCGACTGAGCCAGTGTCGTGGCATTCAACCTTATTTTTTATTATTAGCCACAGATTTTCTATCGGATTGAGATCTGGACTATTACCAGGCCAATCCAAAATATCAAATTTATTGTCAGTAATCCATTTTGTCACTATTTTGGCCCTGTGACATGGTGCACCATCATGCATGTATGTTTTTGTCCTTTGGATTGCCATTGCCATTGGAAGTTTATCCTGTAGCATTGCTAAATACCGTGCACCATTCATAGTTGTGTTCTTCGGAAGAAAATATAAGTTTCCACGCCCATAGTAACCGAAACAACCCCAAACCATCACACTTGGAGGGTGTTTCATTGTCTTTAGGGTGTATTTAGGGTCCATCCTATTTGAGCCAATAGGCCGGCGAACCTTTTTGGACAACTTCTGAATGTCAAAAATGTCGACTCATCGCTAAATAAAACCTTCTTCCAGTCATCAACAGTCCAATGAATGTATTTTTTACAAAATGCGACACGTTTTTTTACGCATTTTTTCATTAATGAACGGTTTCTTAGCAGCATGGCGAGATGGTAATCCGAGTTCTTTTTGGAGCCGCTCCTGGATAGTTCGTTCAGAAACACCAGATAACAAATTATTCATATTAAATTTTATTTCTTTCGCAGTTATTGTTGGGTTTTTCAATACTAAACGTTTCATAAGTTTGTCTGTTCGCGAATTTGTTTTTCTCGGTCTGCCAGATCGTTTTTTAGGGACTGGCGTGGTTAGGCCACCATTGTTCTTAGCCCGTGAAACCCATAAATTAACGGTACTTTGGATATGTTTAATTCCTTAGCTATCTGTCTCTGTGATTTCCCACATGCATGCAAAGCAACAATAGCACCTCGACAATCACTCTTAAGTTGTTTTTTAGCACACATTATATATAAATTTTATTTACACCACTTTCTGTAAAAAAAAAAAAAATATCAAGAAATTTACACAAACAGTGAAATCTGACAAATTTGAGACACAGCCACCCGCAACGAAGGCTACCAGAACACTAATTTGAGAATGCGTTGGATAGCTCTCATATCAGCGAGCAACCTCAAAGTTACCAGATGTCGCTAGAACAAATAGAAAGTGAATTACGTGTCTCTGAATATCAAGGGAAAATATTGTATTTTCTTGAGTGATCGGATACTTTTCGCGGGCACTGTATATATATATATATATATATATATATTATTAGTACTTTCAGGCTTGCCTACCTTATTTCTTTCGCTGATTATTATTTATTATAATTGTGGGTATATCTAAAAAATGGAGTCAAGAGAGGTTTGGCTCAAGTTGACTGGAAGAAAGGTAAAATTATGGTCAGAAAAAAAAAGCCTCTGGCAATCAGGTGTGATTCGATTTGGCCCAGATTGTCGGTATCCCTTTCCTCGTGTGCGTGTGTGTGTGTGGGGGGGGGGGTATAGATTTGAGAATACGATCGTGTGTTTTGGTTTATTTCCATCTATCTTCGTAAGTTTCCCACTGTTATTCGATATTTATAATAAAAATAGGAATAAAGTTAATGTTTTAATTCGGTGAAATTCAATTTATATATATATATATATATATATATATATATAAGGTTTGGCAAAATATGTGTTTGGCATTTTTTCTGATTTTCATTCATGTACAGATGCGTGTGCGTGTGTGCACGAGTTGTTCATTCGTTTATATATACAAACACAGATGGGGTGAGGAGATTGGGGACGAGCGTGCTTTTTGGTTTTAGTTCGGTGAAATTCAATTTATATATATATATAAGGGTTGACAAAATTAAATAGACACGGTTATTATGATTCTTTATATATTATATATATATATATATATATATAAACACAGATGGGGTGATGAGATTGGGGACGAGCGTATGTTTTGGTTTTAATTCGGTGAAACGAGATACTACAACCCTCCATATATATAAAATCATGTTTCTTGTGAATAAATTATAGACACTTACAGAAATCCTTTCCTCGTGAAAGGAAAAACAACGCTTAATGATTAATTTCTTATATTGAATAATTAAAAGGAGAAAATTCATTTTTGTATACATTATTTAGCATCATTTGGTTTAAATTAATATACGTTTGGCATTTTTTCTGATTTTCATTCACATGATATGTACAGATGCGTGTGCGTGTGTGCACGAGTTGTTCATTCGTTTATATATACAAACACAGATGGGGTGAGGAGATTGGGGGGAATGGTCGACCGTGCTTTTTGGTTTTAATTCGGTGAAATTCAATTTTTATATATATATATGAGGAGATTGGGGACGAGCGTGTGTTTTGGTTAATTTTCATCTATCTTCGTAAGTTTCCCACTGTTATTCGGTATTTAAATAGGAATTAAGTGATTTATTGGAGCGTGTGTTTAAATAAACAGTTGAATCTTCCAACAATTAAAAGAAATTCTGCATTGATTAACTATATAAATATATTGTGGTATTTTATATGGTTTTTGCTATCTGGCAACTGAATACATGGCGCTATCTGGCAACTCAGCCGAAATAGAGGTCTATAAAAGAGTGAGAAGCTGATGACGGAGTCATTCAAGCTCGGCTCCCAGCCGAGCAAGGACCTCTGGTCCTATCTCTTTCTGGCCCTTTGGGAAAACCCCTTAGAGGCCTCTTAGGTTAGGCAAACGAAAATAGCTTGGGGGAGAACTCCGCCTCCAAGTTGCATGCCTTGCAATCAAAGGCAACTACTCTCTCTCTCCCCTTCAGGTGTACCCCTCCCCCCTTGGCTCAGCGAACTGGCTGATTAGGAGCCTATAAGACAACTCCTACTCGGCTGAAGTCTTAATATGCATTTGGCTCCTGCCAGGTGAACACCTCTCCTCCTTTCCTCCTTTCTCTCCTCCTTTCTCTCCTTTCTCTTGGGGGATAACGCCGCCTCCAAGTTTCATGACCCTCCTCCTTTCTCTCCTCCTTTCTCTTGGGGGATAACGCCGCCTCCAAGTTTCATGACCCTCCTCCTTTCTCTCCTCCTTTCTCTCCTTTCTCTTGGGGGATAACGCCGCCTCCAAGTTTCATGACCCCCCTTGTTGCACCTGCAGCATCCCCAACCCCCTTTGGGGAATTTTTTTTTGCAACACCCTCCCCTTGCAACAACCCCACCCCCCTTTGCAACATTACGTAATAAATTGCAACATTCCTGCACTCTCCCCTTTTTCGGCTATACTACTCATATATATGAAATTATTTATATGAAATTACTTATATGAAATTATTTATATACACGTTATTTAAGTGAACATATACGGTTACGCTCAAATTAAAGAAAATATAAGGATGGAGACTAAAATAAATAAAAACGATATGAATGAAAAAAACAGAACAATCAATGGTAACGTTATTAAAATAAACAAATCGACAAGACCACACATCGACACTCTAAAAAATTAACTTAATTTAACCTTACCTAATCTAACCTAACTTAATCTAAACTAATAATAACTTGATGGTAGAATGGCCAGTCGATCAGATGTTCTAAGGCCAAAAATGGTTTGTGTAAATATGGTTCATATATAAACACTGGAGTATACCTTCCCAAACAAATGGGTTTGATTTGATGAAGCACGAAGCACTTGACGTACAACGAAGCACGTTCATTCGAGCTTAAATGTAAATACTTAAATGTAAACACTCCGTTACAGGAAAGAGCTATCTAAGAATATATTGCCTATTTCTATATGCGCATTTAAAAGGAATTGAAAGTAGTTATTCTACTGTATTTCGAGCAAACACTGAACAGTTCCAAATTAGAGAAGAAAGAGTAAAGAACGCAACCTTCTAAACCAACTCTACAGAGAAAGATAGATATGTTATTTAAAACAACAAAACACGTTTAGATGACCGCCTTTTTGTTTGGATGAAATGAAGCAAACATACGCAGATTTTGCTCGCTCAACCAAATATCTGTTTACCGCAGCAAAGTATCAACAACGAAATTCATTTTGTAACACGAAACAAAAATTTCAGTCTAAAAAATAAAACAAATATTTTGTTGAAACGCATTGATTTTTCGTCTGAGTTGAGTTAACAAAACATTTTTTTCTGTGAAGGTTGTCACTTGTGAAGTATTTATTTATTTTTTTTTTTTTTTTCAGGGAAAAGGGGGATTAAGCTCGTAGAACCAACCCCCAACAGAAGTAGTAGTTATTTTCCCAAGTTATTTAGCATGCGAAAATGTATTATTAAGTATATCTGAATCTCAGAATTTTGATTAATACTAACAAAATCTTTAAATGTTTCCCCCTTGTTTTTTGTTTACTCAGAAAATATACTGATTATTAACAAAGGAATAACATTCTTCTGAGTTAATATGGATAATCAATGGGGCAACATTAAAATCAAAACCGTTTCCTACAATGTAGCAATTTGGTAAATTTTGGGCATAGCATTTTACACTAAAATTTTTTTTAGTATAAATGCAAAAAACTTCACTTTTCTACGTGAAGGTCAAAATATGATCATAAAAACCCACTCTAATATACAGTTTATTTCGACAACAGTTTCGATGCCCACTGGCATCCTCTTCGGGTAGATACAGAAAAACGAAGAGGATGCCAGTGGGCATCGAAACTGTTGTGGAAATAAACTCTGTCTATTAGAGTGGGTTTTTATTATCATATTTTTTATTATCTTATTTGTTCTTTAACATTTTTTCCTTAACAGATATTTTCAGTTTAGCATTAACAAAACGGTAGGGAAGTCAAACAGGGTATTTGAAGTCCTCAAGTACTGGATGTTAAATTGCTATTAATTTAATAATTATAAGCTCTTACAGCCCTCAAAAGTCATTAAACGTTAACTTACCCCATTAGTGCTCAGCGTCACTTTACTGGTTTTGTTGTGGCTAACGTCAGAGGATTTTATTCAGTCTCGGAAAAGACCTCTGGGGGCTAATGGGTTAAATTAGCTATAGATAAAAACTGAAGCAGTCTAAACTCAATAATGATACAGGACCACGTTCTGATATGCGTGAGTTTGATTTTCTTATCACATGAATGAATTATTGACGCTATTTTATTAAATTAAAATAAAAAATTTATTAGAATGTATGAAAAATAAACGCAAATTGAAGGAATAACAGAAATATCACGAAAGAGAAAGAATGCATTTATTTATTTATTTATTTATTTATACATGTATAAGGAACATAAATAAATATACAAGTGGGTGTAATAAACATATAAAAAATAGATCAGTAAAAGATTTTCTATACATATGCAGCATAGAACTGCCATTTGCAAGCAAAGTATATGCATTTTTGGCAGAACGAGCCTGTTTGACAGATCCTTTCAGATAGAGCAGAAGAGAGAGAATATTTACAGTAAGTTTAAAGGGAGGAAAAGTTGTAAAATTAAGAACAAATATGATGGGTTAACAAACAAAGCTGTGTGAATTAACATAAAAACTTGAACATATAATTGGAGATGACCTATATTAACATATAACTTATGGACTTATGTTAAACTTACAAATTCATTTTCTAGCTATATAATATAAAGTCTACAGTGTGTATATATATATATATATATATATATATATATATCGGTGGTGTAGTGGTTAGCGTCGCTGACTACGAATCCATCGGCCCCGGGTTCGAGACCCGACGGCAGCTGGCGCGCAGCAAAACCCGACTGTTCATCCTTCCACACAATAAAGAAAGTGGTTGTTGATAAATAGGTGGCCTAGTGGTTAAGACAATCGGCTGCTGATGGGGCGTGGCTCGGATTCCACGTTAAACTGTAGGTCTAAGGTGGAGTGAAAAGCTTGACCTTCGTCAGAATGAACAATTCGGGCGGAAGCTAACCAAAGGTTTTATATATTTATATATAATATTAAATAACCTTAACTTTGTACAAAGATTAATATTTAATACACTGATCTTACACAAGGAATTTACAGCTATACTGGGATAAAATTAAGAGTCTTAATTGTAATTGGCGTGTAGAGTGGTGTAGGGTGGAGTGGACAGTGGGAGAAGATTGAAATTAAGATAACTGAGAGAAAATGAATGTTATGGTTTGTATGATTTGATGAATTTATCTTTCAGCTTTTAATGGAAAGTTTTTAGCGTGTTAAAGTTTTCTGTTTGTGGCTCGAAGTTGTTCCATATCCCGTGTCCATTGGAGCATAAAGATCTAGTCACACAGTCTAGAGAGCAATTTGGTTTGTGATGTTTTGTTTTATGGCGAAAAGGTGTTGGTTTTGTGAAGATAATATTTGGCTTTGGATGATTTCCGGATCAGTGTTATTGACAATTTGACATAATATAAGAGGCAATGTTTTAGTTGTTGATTTCTACTACTTTGATCAATTTTAAATCATGGACTATTATGTCGATACTTCCATTGTGTTTGTTCGATTTAGAAATTTTCCCAATTATTCTTTTTTGCATGACGATGAATGGTCGAATTAAATAGTACATTTTTGTAAGCACTAATGCAGTACTGTAGATGTGAGTATAACCCAGTGTATTACGTAGCTCTGAGGACTTATTTTGGCAGTGCCGCACCTGCTTTTAAGATGATGTACGCGACTTTGGTTAATTTGGTACATACGATACTATGTTGCAATTCGAAAAATAATGAAGTGAAATTATATTAAATTTTGATCTTCCTCAAATAGAAATTATTAATAAAAATTCCGAAAATAGAAATTATTTATCAAAATTTCAAAAATAGAAATTACTGATCAAAATTCCGAAAATAGAAATTATTGATCAAAATTCCGAAAACAGAAATGCAACTAAAATTTATCAGCATAGAAAACAAAACTTAAAAACAAAAAGACAAACAAGCAAACAACGAGAACAAAGGAATCAGCCAAAAAAAAAAAGATTAGAGAATTGCAAACAAACCAACAAAAAGAAAAATCCAATAATTTTGCTTGAGGATAAAAACAAAAGAATTGTTCTCAATAATAAAAAAACAAATTAAAGCCGATAATAAGAGAATGCAAAAAAGAAATTAAAAACGCAATATGTGAAAAATAAGAACATTTCTTTGAGAACAAAAAACAAATCTTGTGAAAACATATATAAACAAATGCGGTAGAAACAAAGAGACCAAAAAAAAAAAAAAAAATTTTCTGTAAGAGAAGTTTCGAGATGTAAAATGTAAAAGGTTTACAAATATAAAAAACAAGAAATAATCCTGGTTTTTCTTTTTACTTTTTAGAAAAGAAAATTAACAGTAATTTCATTCGATGTTTCGTTCAGGTGAATTTCAAATGAAAATAAACGATCCTTTTCCTTTTTTATAACATAAGAATTAATGACTGATCTATAAGGGGGGGGGGGGGGGGGAGAATTTTTTAGGATACCTATTTTTCACACAGAGATGTTTGATCTACAGCTCTACAGAAGCTAAAGCTAACAAAGACCCTAAGATCCATTCTAAGGTTAGCCCGAGAGAAAGAAGAGAGTAGGGGGATAAAAGAAGAGAATAAGGGGTTAAGTAAGTAACAAAACCTATCATTCGTAGGTTAACATTCATTCAGAAAAAGAGAGAGAAAGACTCACCATCATCATCCGCCGGCCACTGCCGACAAGTTGGAAAAGTAGTCGAAGAGAATAGGAAAGGGGTGAAAGATGAAAAGAAGTAAAATAAGAACGCTTACAAACCATGCAAACAGTCTTAACTCAAACGATGATAATAATGATGATGATGATAATAATAATAATAATAATAATAATAACAATAATAATAATATTAAAGCAGGATTCTGTTCGACAAACGTCTGATAATTCTTTGATGACTAGCCTCCCTCCATGCTATTGGTTCTTACTAACGAGTGGCACGTTTATTCATGCTGAGGGGTTCCTGGCCATTAGTGTCCATGGTTTTAAAGAAATAAACAGTTTTTATAGAGTAGTAAAGTTAGCATACCAAAACCATTATTATCCATTTCATGGAGAATATCGTTTGGAATACAATTCTTTTCACAGTCTCTAAAAATACAAACATTGTTTCTATTTACAAAAGCGAAAATAAATGTAAGTCAATAAACTGTCAAGTGTAGGATTCATGTCACAATTTATGAAGCGTTTTGAAAAAGAAATGAAGGTAAAACTGATAATTATTTAGAAAGAAGACCCAAACCAACACGAATTTTGAGCTGGAAAGTCTTGTTTGTTGTGAGTATCTGTGAATAACACCAAGAAAAATATTAATTATGCAACATATGTGGATGTTTCTCTATCCTTCGCTGAATGTAACCATCGAAAATTGACAGTTCTTATGTTTTTGAGATTTCTGTAATAAATATAATTTTTGTAACAACTAAAATTGATTAAAAGTATGATTTTGTAATGAAAGTTAAAATAATAAAGTATAAAATATGAAAATTATAGGCTTATATTAAAATTTCTATTAAAGTCATTAATATCAAAACAACAGAGTGCTTTGGTTTCATTTTGATTTTTTAGTATGATAATATTAATTTAATAGCTTCCTGTTGCTGATTTAAGTATTTGTAAATTAACTAAGTTTTACGAGCTTACATTGTTTGAAACTTATGCAAGCTGAGTTAGGTAAATTTCGTTTTTAGTAATCACTAATGGTATAAATTAATTAGTTTCGCTCGTTTCAATTTGGAAATGGACTTTTATTACATACTTTTAAGTTAATTACAAAAGTACTACTTTACTCATGTCATCGTAGTCATGTCATTCTTCGTACTGAGAGATTCATGGTTTTTCGGATTGTCTGATATAAAAATTTTATTGCAGTGTCTACCAGCAAACTTCCACGGAGATACGACACACAATTTTCTAAATTGAATACAACAACTTTGTCGAAATATCTTCAAAAGTTCAGAAGTTGTGTCACTTTATGGTACAACTTTAACTGCGTCTTTCTGACGTTATTTACTTTTGTCGTTTAGCCCCTTCTTCCTTGGAGGGCATCAATTATTAAAAGGAAAAATTATGTTTTTTGTTACTTAAAAATGGACTTTGCTCATAATTTTTCGCGGCAGCACACATCTACTGGTATCGTGACACACCCTTTGCAAAACATTGCCTTAAAGTTTTCAGGTTGACTATATAAAAGGAATACATGAGGTGTTTTTTTTAATGACTTCTTTCAGTAGTGTTATCCGTCCTTTTATAACCTAAGAGTTATTATGTACGCGTGGTATGAGTTATCTGTTACGACACTGCATCTCTATTCACAGACATTCTATTATGAGAGATTATTATTAATATTATTAGTATCATTATAGTATCATTATTATTACATAATAAACTTCTTGTAATTTCAGCGAATTAACTCTATCATAGTTTCAATTCAAAGCATTTCGGTCCTTCATCAACAAGAAAAAGACGCTTCACCAAAGATATAATGTATGTAGTGTGATATAGTGTATGTCAGTCCCTCTTTTTATGATTATCCAAGTATTACTAGCGGAGTTACTTTCGGTTTGCGTTAACAAACACTCGCAAAATATCTTTTTGACTCCAGTTCAAGGATAAAATTTCTGAATTTATTATGAATAATTGAGTGATAACCGCAAGGCATCCGTTATATGATGATACATAGCTACCATTTCCCTTGCTTGTTGTTTAACATATATATAGACCATTCTTCAACATCCCAACTAATTACTGTCAGTCGTAAGATCACAGAATGAAAAGCCATTGCAACCTCTTATGAGAGAATACCAAATTCCAAATTGTAAATAGAATTCAGAGCAACATGCGATTAACCCTTTATGGACGAAGTGTACAAATTGGTAACGTTTCAAATACACGCATTCCTAACTTAACCCTAAAAAACCTTAAAACAAAAAATAAAGGTTAATTAAGACGTCTCGAATCATCATCATTATTATTATAAAGAAAAAGTCTTTTTAAAATAATTATTATATTAAACTTCTCGTACTTAAAGTATTTTAGGGTTCTAATTAATGGATTTAAATTGTTTGAAGATTTTTAAATGTTTTGTTGTGACTCCTTTAATGAAACGCGTAAATTAATTTATAAGGTTTGAAATGTCTGTAATTCATTTAAATTTTTTAACATTTGTTGTCATGTACTGTACTGTAATATTATTTTAGTATATATATATATATATGTTAAACACAGACCGTGCATGGAACAAGGAACTCTTCTGGGAAATTACATCCACTATTGAGGTTCTGAATGTAGTAGGCTAGGTATAAGCTGTAAACCCTAGAATTCAGAGGTTCTGAAACTGGGGGTAATTACCCCCAAGGGGGTAATTCGGGTATTTCCGGGGGTAATGGAGCAATTCTTAATATGGTAAAAATACAACTTGTAGCTAAAAAACAGTTGCACCCATCACATTAAAGGTAATTTCAGTTATTTTCAGTAATTAATATTTCCACTTTCTTTACAACTTCAGCATTGCAAGTTTGTGTGGGGTAATGAGATTGGTTGAGATCAGGAAAAGGGGTAACGGGGTCAAAAAGTTTAAGAACCACCGCGGCCTAGATCCTGTCCCAAAGCTGGATCCTATCTGCTTTGCAGATAGCTGGTGAGGGAAGTTATATTTTGGGCCTCTTTGCGAGTAACCCGGTGCCCACGTTGGGCTTTCCATCATGAAAAAGAAAAAAACTATAGTATTTGTCATTTATCATTACTTATTCGAACTATAGTGGATGTAATTTCCCAGAAGAGTTCCTTGTTCCATGCACGGTCGGTGTTTAACATATAAGTTTTTCAGGGGACCATTCTGAGTTTGTGTGTGTGTGTGTATATATATATATATATATATATACATACTTACTTTAGGTGCATACTTTAGGTGAGTTCGAATGACGGTTCAGGATCGACCTACGGTCGACCCCTCTGCAGCATCCCGCCTCATTTGCGGGATTTGGTGAAGGAGGGAATTGCTGTCTGATCTCCTCCTGCCCTCGTAGCCAGCCACGCATGGTTGGTCAGGGACTTTGCACAGGAATCTGTCCAGCTGGTTCTTGAAGTTATTCAGGTCAGTGTGCTGGAGATTCCTCACTTCTTTTGCTAAGACATTGAAAAGCTTTGGGCCTCTTATATATATATATATTGTATATGTTCAGGGAATCTGTGTAACTAGGAATTTCATGAAATTCCTAAAATGTTCAGGGAATTTATTGAATGCCAGGTTAGGTCAACTGTACGCCCTTGACAATTGGTTAGGTTAAGTCGTAATATTTTCATTAAAACTAACGAAAATATCGCAACTTAACCTTACATGAAATCCCTGAACATTTTAGGGATTTCATGAAATCCATAGTTACACAGATTCCCTGTAACATATATACGTACCTTCGATTAATATTATACATTATAAGTCACTGAAGATAGAAGAAGGATTTCTCCGAGACGTTTGGCAAAAGCAAAAATAAATTTTGGTCAGAACGATGGTCTTGCTATTCATGTTACGTCATCGGGTTGCAAAGAGAATATATATATATATATGCTTGGCAATGATTCAACGAGTTACTCGTATCCTGAATGGGTGTAAGGGTGTAAGGTGTAATTTTGAAACCTTCCTTTCACCTATGATTTAATTTATTAATATACTCTATGTGTCATGAACATTGAGGAAAAAATTCTATATATATACAGGGTGTTCTAAAATTGCTGTAGTAAACTTTTATATGTCTGTCGATCAGTAGTCGGACGTTGTAAACAATGTGTTCAAGTTGAAAGAATACACTTTGAGCATCTAAAATAAACAATTATTATTGTTGCTGTATTTGAAATAAAATTGTTAAATATAGCATAATTTTTGTTAATATATTGCGTTCATATAAAAGTTTATTAGGTAATTTTAGAACACCCTGTATATTCTCAATGTTCTTGTTTCTGCTCTGGCTCCCGTAAGCCTTGAGGCGCACTCCCCCGCCCCCGCTAGTGGGGAAATGAGCTTCCTGGATGTTACCCTTTACATATATATATATATATATATATATATATACTGTATATTCATTTATTCACGTACTCACGTCACTCAGATTCTCTGCTTCCGGTGTATGTACACATCCCAGTTAGGATGAAGCTTCGCTGGAATTAATTACTATGTAAAGGCCTCTCTCTCTCTCTCTCTCTCTCTCTCTCTCTCTCTCTCTCTCTCTCTTTATTTTCTATCTATCTGTCTGTCCACCTGTCTCTTTCACACACACAAGCACACACCCACTGTTGAGGAATTGGTAGCCTGTCATAATTCATATATCATATGTTTAAAAGTTCTAAAATTCTTTATTAACAACGTATTCTAGAAGCAATTTCTTTATGTTGTGGTTTTAACTTTAAATTTTTATTTCTTTTCGCTTCTTTTGTCATAAAAAGCGCAAATTTTGAAGTTAGCAGACTTTACAGCTTTGGAAAAAAATTCGCCTAAAACGTAAAATTTTTAAAATCATAAAATAATTACGAATTAGTAATTCATGGGCGTTGCGTTTTAAATTTTATTTCTGTTACTAAAAACAATAAGATATTCAAAGAAAAAAACAGGCTATTACTAATTAGTAATTTTTTCTGCTTGTTAGAATTTTTTTTGTTTGTAGTCGAAATTTTTCTCGAAATTGTACCTTTGGTTACCTTTGGTTAGCTCCGCCCCAGAATTGTTCATTCTGACGAAGGTCAAGCTTTTCACTCCACCTTAGACCTACAGTTTAACGTGGAATCCGAACCACGCCCCATCAGCAGCCCAGCGTCTTTACCACTAGGCCACCTAGGGTACCCATTTATCTACCAACCACTTTCTTTATTGTGTGGAAGGAACAGTACATTCAGTATATTGACAAATTCACACATCTTATGTCCCTTCCTTTCTTATAACATAGGCCTACATCTCTTCCTGCGTTCTATATCTCACGTCAAAATATAAAATCTTGTATTGTACAATCAATTAAGAAGTCGAAATACACTGGGCCACACCTATTTTCCGGCCCATTGTATCCCAACTTTTGTGATCGCTTTTTATGACTGTCTTTATAACAAACGCACTGTGCACATAATCTATATTTGTATCTGTGTGTTTGGAACATAAACGCTTACATTTGAATGAAATTCAGGACCCATACATGCACCATACCAAGTTACCCTCCCATAAACACTATACTGTGCTATACTATACCACCCACGGTGACTCACCCACCCACCCGCGTTGGCATCTCCACGTACGAGTTTCCTGCAATTTTTTAACAGACAAATTTTATCTTCTTTTTTTTTTTTTTTAACGTTCAGAGTGTAAATCTTTTTCGAGTCGTTCATAATTATATGAACGTATATGTTTATTTTCATGTAAATTCAAACATAAGTTCTTTTTTCTGAACGTTCACATTAGAGTTTTACGCTTTTCATTCTTATCTCCTTTTCCTATTATAACATTGCCAATTCCTCTTCACCATTCATTTCCCTTCTTTCAAGAAATTCAATTCTGTATAACATTTACATAACGCTCTGCTCAATTTTAGCATCTTCAGACATATAATTTGCATTATAATTTTGTAACTTACACAAAAATTCATATTATATATATAATATATATATATATATATATATATATATATATTATATATATATATATATATATATATATATATATACAGGGCGTCCCAACAAAATGTATACACACTTTAACAGCTGATAGCTCAATTGATGTTTCTTTCTTTCCAAGTTAAACCCATTAGAATTAATAATGGCAGTCAGACTAAGCTTTGAACAAAGGAAATTCATTCTAAAATGCTACTGGAAGTGTGAAAACGCAGTTGAAGTGCAAAGACAGTTTAGGAGGGAGTTTCAAACAGATCCACCAACGCGACTTACCATCACTCGAATTCGAGATAAGTTTGAAGCCGATGGAACTGTTCAGAATGTCCACAAGAAGCGTTCCGGAAGACCACGGACATCGACAAGCCCCACAAAGCAAGAAAGAGTACTGGAAACGTATCACCAAAGTCCAAGAAAATCTGTGCGGCAAGCGAGTCGTGAGGTAGGAATTTCAGAATCGTCTGTCCAACGCATTTTGAAGCGCTGTCAATGGAAAAGTTACATTCCAAGATTAGTCCATGCTATTAATGAAGATGATCCGGACCGAAGAGTGGAGTATTGCGAGTGGTACTTGGCACGATGTGGATGTGGATTGGACGAAGGGGTTTCGTAGAATACCCTCCGCGTTCACCAGACCTCACACCACTAGACTTTTTTTTATGGGGATACTTAAAAGACAAAGTCTACGCTATAAAACCTGCAACAGTCGCTGAATTGAGAGCAGCCATTGAACGAGAATGCACACAAATACCAAACGAAATGTTTCGTGATGTTTGCGATTCCATTGCTTCGCGTTATCAGCAGTGCCTGGACCAGAACGGACGTCAGTTTGAAAACAGGCGTTGACAAAACAATTAAATAATGTCTGTAGATTCTATTACATTTTGAAAATGAAATGTATTTTAATAAACACTGCCTTTATAAGTATTTAAAGTGTGTATACATTTTTTTGGGACGCCCTGTATATATATATATATATATATATATATATATATATATATATATATATATATATATATATACTGTATATACAGTATATATTATACTAATTATTATAAGTCTTGTTAAATTAATAATCATATTAAAGTACTAAAATACGATTCACATAATTGAAATTAGGATGTAAATCCTTATTAAGTTCTCAATTAAAAGCAAAAGGGAGGATATTTCAGGCCTCCAAACAAGATCCTTCTGTCCTCATTGCAGTTCGATGATAATCGTATAATTAATTCGGTAGTCAAATTCAATTAGAATTTATTTTAAACTTCTTTAGAGGATTCGTATAGAGGGGATATTATAAAGTTATATAAAATATTAAAGCAATAAGTAGCATTGAAAAAGACTTAATAATAATAATAATAATAATAATAATACTAATAATAATAAATTAGGTCGGTCTTTTATTTCATAAACTAGACTAAGGAGATTTTTTCCTTTTTCTAATGATTTTGTCGCCCTATTACTTTTGCTGATGTTTCGTCCGAAACTCATCTAAACGTCTACGAAGTTACTCGTACAAGAATTAATTAATTTAGGAGTACGACAGTGCTTTTATACGATAACGGCTTTGTATGAATGCCAACAATCTCCTCTTAACGGCAGCTGAACCACGAAATTCAGCACCACAATGATAAGATTGTGAATCACACGAAGTGAAGTATCAGTAGCACAAGCTTGTCTTCTCCATTTGGGAGCAATCTTCTGGATTATGAGAAGCTTGTATCAGAAGTAATATTTCCGAAAGAAGTCTTATATAATTTATAACACAAAAGCGTAGCCTAATTGGGAAGTATTACCTCCGATGCTGGCTTCAGTGCTCAATTTCGTAGAGCCGGCTGAAACGCGTGGTTCAACTGCCATTAAGAAGAGATTGTTGTATTCATGGAAAGCCTTCAACGATATAAGCTCCGTCTCACTCCTAAACGAATTAATTTCTAACAAGTACAAAAGATGTTCGGATGAACTTCAGCGTAGTGTCAGCCAAAGCAATCGAACAAGAAAACCGTTGGAGAAAGAACAGATCTACACTGTAAAGTGAAGTTATTCCATTTATACAGACGACTACCACTTCAAAAAAAATTGTTCCATTTGACCAAATATGGAACGAATTTAAATCAGTTTTATTTTATAATGTCGATATAAATGGTTCAAAATTGGTCCAGAAAGGAACGTTGTTCCAACAATGTGAGGTAAAGTTGTTGCATACAGAACACTGTTCTAAAAATTTAATTGCTCCATTTGCTGCATGAACCGGTTATGGAGTGATTTCTTTGTAAAACGAATAGTCCATCATTGAAACCGTTGGAATAACTTTCCTTTCTTCACCGATTTTAAACCAATTATATCGACATAAAAAATACAATTGGACCAAATTCGTTCCATATTCAGTTGGACAATTACATTTTTAGAAATGGTGGTCTCTATGGAACACCTTTACAATGTACGCTGCTAAAAAGATTTTACATATAAGTTGCCCATCAATTTTACATTTTAAAGTAACTTTTATATAACAGTGAAATCAATGTGTAACAGGCAACTATACTTTTTCAGCTTTAATGAAAATAATGCTTTTTCCTACTATTTCCTTCCATAACTTTTTAAAACAATATCGTAGCTTTTTTTTTTGTCATTTCTTCTTCTTAATTGCGTAACTTAGACATACGTTTTTAATATAACGATAAACTACACTACGATGGATTCTTCCAGATAAATATAACCTATAAGTACCATTAATTCTCTAATATGTATACAGTGCCTCCGTTGGCTCCCAGAAACAGGAGCCCCTAAGATTGTCCGGCAAATTTTTTTATATCACGGGAATTCCTCCCTCAAGTCGAGATGAAATCGTTTTGAATGATTTTTGGGTTAATTTTTGTGGGTTTTTTCAGTATAGTTAGTCTTCGATTACTTACTATAACTTTGTTCTCAGCCTGTTTCGCTACAAAGTGACTTTTACTTCCTGCTGTTCAGTTAAACCGGACATCAACTGCTACTAACATTCTCAAAACTGAAGCTCATAAGATATTAGTTACGTTCTAGTGTCACAGGATAGGTTGTCAAATCTGGCTATTATCTCCAATGAAAAACAACTTTCGGGAGAAAACTAAATTATGCGGACATTATTGACGATTTTGCGTCTAGAAAAAGTAGGAAAAATGTAGATGAGAAGCACTAATGAAGAAATGTAGAAGAATGTAGAAAAAAGCAGAAGTTAAAAAGTAGGAAAATGTGGAAGTATTACTGATTATTTTGTGTCGCTATAAACTCATTATGTTGGATTAATTTTTTGTTACAATATAAGTTTTTACTCAGAATTGATATCTGCGTTTGATTGGCCCGCTCAAAGATAGGGGCTTCCCACATGAGGTCTCGCGGAGGTCCCTACATGCAGAGCTGAGGTCCTGTATGTATAGTAGAGCTTATAATCAAAACTGAGAGTCTAATAAAGAAAAACTGTAAACGCTTTTGCATGCTTATATTTTACAATTAACTGTAATTATAAACATGTGTTACTGTTTAGGTGTCCGGCGTAAGGCAAAAATAATGAAGATACTTAAAAGAATGCGCCAGAAGTGTTTTGGAATACTAATTCCGTGATATGATCTTTTTCATAAATATAAATCTGTATTATATTATGGAAGAAAATATGTTCCAGTATTTTTTAGATCTGTATGCTCTGATTCCGCATGCGCGCTGGTCTTGTTCAGGTCGTTAGTTCACAGTTTACACGAGGAGGTGTACGAATGATTGCTCTTTAAGAATGAATTTAAAACATGGTTGATTATGACCTACATTGTAGTTAGCTATCTTATATTACAAACACTTCTGAGTGTTATATAAAACAGTTTAAATATATGCTGAATGAAGTTTGATTATACTTGCAAATTTCACTCAGTTATATACCTATAAGCATGTTCGGAGTCCCTTTGACTTAATTTTGGAAATGGCTGATGTGTTATTATGAAATTTAATAATGTAAGTTTTTCTCCGACATTCTTAAAGGATTCCTTCGTAAAGTATTTCCCAAAATAAATTATTACGAACTCTTTGGGGGAACACCATTTTGGATCACTCTGCATATTTCCTCTTTCAAATAAGTAAAGTTTGGAATTGTATATTTTTTGTCTTTCATTTATTCATTATTTGAAACATGGAATGTCTTATGTTTGGTGCACTGTCTCCGATTTTTTTCCTAAATTTCGTCACTGATGCACTTTTCCACGCTGATTCCAAAAATGAAATTCCTTTTTTGGAGAAATTATTTTTAAAAAAGTTATTTAACTTTTATATTTGTAGGTTACGTTAGGTTACGTTAGGTTACGTTACGTTACGTTAGGATGTTACAAATATATTATACAATTTGTAAATATGTGTACATATGTAAATTTGTAATTTGTAAATATGTATCACGAGATCGCCAGATATTAGAGGACTGTATTACGGCTTCCATTCTACCTGGGTCCACAATAATAAGCGACATGTGGAAGACGTACAGCCATATTAGAGATATGGCTGGGTACAACTTCGAACACAAAACCATCAATCATTCACAGTGTCGAGTTCGTTTCGGAGGATGGAGATCACACTCAGCAAATCGAGAGCACCTGGAATTGCCTGAAACGCCGAAACAAACGCCGTTGTGGGACTCACCGTTCCATGTTGGATTCGTATTTGTGTGAGTTTGTATGGCGTAGAAGATACGAAAATACGGACATATTCAAGAAGATTTTGCAGTGCATTTCTGAGTTTCAGCGTTGAATCAGCGTGATTAATTGTTATTATTATTATTAATTGTATAATATATTTGTAACATCCTAACCTAACCTAACCTAACCTACAAATCTAAAAGTTAAATAACTTTTTGAAAAATAATTTCTCCAAAAAACAGAACTTCATTTTTGGAATCAGCGTGAAAAACTGCATCAGTGACGAAATTTAGGAAAAACTCGGAGAAAGTGCACCAAACATAAAAGATCCGAGATATGTTTGTTATGGAAAAGTTACACATGCAGTTACATGAAAATTACTGGAACGTTACGGGGTAAAATTACGTTCATTGAAATTATACAGTACGTACAAGCGTACGTCAGAATTAATAACCAAAACTTGAAATTATGTAAGAATTACGCGTAAACAGCGATTAGAATGTACCTAATAATAATAATAATATTAATAATAATAATAATAATAATAATACAAGATCAATTGTTGTATATTATTTCCTATTCTTCAGTTCTGGACAAAAGAGAAGTTCGTTCTTATATAAACGACAAGCCGCTTATGAGACCGCAAACTAAAGATCTTTTTTTTTGTCTGCGGCGAACCTCGATTTTAAAAGAAGAGAAAATGATTTTAAATGCACGAATGCAGATCCGCCCTTTAACTTCGACCCATTAAAGAGCTACAGTATTACCAAAAAAAAGCAACGTTTATTGACAAAAGCAACCATCTTGGTTCGAACTTTCGAATTCGATATTTTGTAGGGTTTCCTCAAAGCCACCGCCGTGTATGCAGGGTAGGTTAGTGGTAAAGGCCGGACTGTTATTCTTGAGGGCCTACGTTCGAGTCTCCGGTTCGGTTTTAGGGACCTTCTCTGGATTTCCATTGGTAGGGCAGTGGTTCGGATCCCATGAAAAAATGTAGGATTCCTTAACAAGGATCTCCTATCAAAGAAGAGTAAACAACCCCAGTCACTATAATTACCCTCAAAACCCTCTTCCTTCTATATACAGTCAATTCAAAAAGTTCTGTCGTAAAGCTCCGTATCCCTTACTGAAAAATATCAGTAAAAAATTACAGAATTTTACGGGACTTTGAACCGACCGTCCAAAAAAGTGTATAACACTGACCATTTAAAATAATTCCTATTCTCTGTTGTGGTTTGATTTTCGTATAACGAGTTGAAGACACACACACACACACACACACACACATGCACACATATGTTGGAGACACACACACACACACACACACATGTTGGAGACACACACATGCACACATATGTTGGAGACACACACACACACACACATGTGTTGGAAACACATGTTGGACACACACATACACACATATGTTGGAGACACACACACACACACACACACACACGTGTGTTGGAAACACATGTTGGACACACACATACACACATATGTTGGACACACACACACACACACACACACATGTGTTGGAAACACATGTTGGACACACACATACACACATATGTTGGAAACACATGTTGAAGACACACACTGCTATGCATATACTTTCTATCTATTATTATTTTACATTTTTACATAGTTTACATATTTAATGATGTTCGTTATATTCTATAACGAACAAACAAACTGGTAAGAAAAATTTTTAATCAGCGAGAAGAAAGTTCTTAACAATATTGGTCAAGAGGAAAATGTCCTTTCGTTAACATACTAAAAAATTTTGTTGTTATTTTTTATTACGTCTTTTTCTTGAACATTTTCTTATGCTTTGAGACTGAAAGAAAAGCTTTACTTTTCTTATAAGGTAATCTCATATTAGGTCCAATTAAGGTGCGTAGTAATTGACAAAGAAATATTACTTTATTTTGTAAGTAAAATCGCTTTAATTGACTCTTTTTTATATATTTTAGTTTCTATAAAATTTTTTACTTGCGTTAATTGAGTTACATTTACCATGAACAGATAATTGCTTCATATTATTGATATATATATATATATATATATATATATATATATATGTGTTAACCCCTCCGTCTATGGCCCTGGGTTGGTTCGGAGTCGACGGGGGTTCTGGTTGGGAGGCAGCAACGGATCTGTTACTTGCAGTAGTTTCTTCTATACGACTCTCCGAATTCTTCTTTAGTGGCTTGGAGGATTCTGAGAGGCTTATTAAATTCTCTGAGGGTTCCCCCCCCCCCCCCCCGATTCTTCTTGTAACGTATCGGGAGATTTTACTGACTAAATTCCTGAAGAGAGCACAGCTCGAAGGAGAAGATAAAGACTTTCTTTTACTGTAATTTACTGCTAAAATGTACAGGTACTACTCAGCCTCGTCGTTGGAATCAGAATAAACATGGAAGAAATTGTTGGGGTTTATATACCCGATTCTATTAACATCATCATTATTAAATGTTAAAGAGGCTGCATTATTTTTGCACTATTTGAAAATAAAGTAAATCTTTTAGCTGTGGTAAGGTTTAAACGAATAAACAAGATATTTGAAGATGAAGCCATATTTTTATCTTAAACCGCGTATTTTCAAATCTGATGTTATCATGATCTGCCAAGTTAACTAAAAGTGGAAATTGAACTATGCATCTTTACACTAAAATATGCATATGAGTAAAAATTAAAGGTTTAAGATTTACAATTAAATGCTTAGGCAAGACATGACTTCATCTTTTTATAACGAAGAGAGAATGTATACAAAATATGAACACTGCAAAAAGTTTCTCAGGATTCATTATTAAGCTAAATTTAAAAATGATTAAGAAATTTTAAAAAAGAGCAAATCACCAATTATTTGGAAAAGTAGAAAGCACATCAAAATTTATCCCAACGGTAAAATAATAATAAAAAATAATCGTATTTTCGCCGAGTATACATTTCTAAAGGGCGACATAATTTCGTAGTACATTGAGTACAATCTAGGTACATCACTGAGTACATCGTAATTTTGGTTTACAACAATTATGATTATAATTATGGATTAATTCACATTCACTTAGTATTGTTTAATTACAATTCCATTTAAAGTACATTATTACACTATATATTAAATTATTATCGTTTAATTAAAGTACATTAATTACATTATGAGTTGTTATCATTAATTAGTTTCATTAAAGTACGTTACGTCACTTACAATTCTTACAGTGTTTTTATATTTATATATGGTTATTAGTACAACACAAAGTACATGGGCACATACGGTATATATTTATATATACATGACACACATGATTTAACATAACGCATGATAATGTGTTATAAATTGGAATTAGAGCGAGAGGAGATTTTTCGTTTTCAGATGTTCAATTATGCTGTGATCATCGAATTGCGTACACTTGCATAAGCATTTTCGAGTTCATTGCAAGAGATGAACGCACTTAAAAGAAAGAGTAAAAAGAATGCATGTGAACGTACTTACATGTAAGGTAATTATGTACGTCCTCAGTGGACATGTACGAATGCCTAGACTGACACGAGTAATAATGAATATTTAATAAAATTGATATAGGATAATGGTCAAGATAAGATATGGAAATATGGATACGACTTAAACCATAGGAATGGTAGGTCGCATGGTTGTGACACTGAAAAAAAATAGAAAGCAAAAATCGAAATTCTATCCAAACTCGCGTTAAGCGATTTTGGTTCTTATGTAAAAATGAATATTGATTATTCAATGTTCATTTTTACATATATATATACCGGGTGTCCGAGAATTATCTGTACAATTTTTGGCTGTTATTAAAAGTCAACCATGAAGTGTAGAAATTCCAGTGTTGTCCCATTTTACAGAGAAACTCATTAAGTTTTTTCTGATAACAAGTTTTGACAAGTTTTTTCTTTTTTGTACGCGGGTGACAGACATTGATGATTTAAAAGCAAGAATCACAGCTGCTATTGAGCGAATTGATGTGGATATGCTGCAGCGTACATGGCAACATTTGGATTATCGATTGGATGTTTTGCGAATCACTGATGGTGCACATATCGAATGTTTGTAACAACGTTACTTTAATAAAAGAAACTTTTGAAAATACAGATTTTAAATAATCTTGTTTAAGAATTTTACGTGTGTTATCAAGAATTTTATTAAAAGATGAAATTGTACAGATCATTTTCGGACACACTGGAATTTCTAAAAAACTTGTCAAAACTTGGTATCAGAAAAAACTTAATGAGATTCTCTAAAATGGGACAACACTGGAATTTCTACACTTCATGGTTGACTTTTAATAACAGCCAAAACTTGTACAGATAATTCTCGGACACCCTGTATATATATATATTATATATATATATATATATATATATATATACAGGGTGTCCGAGAATTATCTGTACAAGTTTTGGCTGTTATTAAGGATATATATATATATCCTTCAGTGATGACTCAGATATAAGAAAACAATCTCGAAGCCTTTGTGCTAAAGCGAATATGACTATAAGGAACTTTCGGTTCTGTACAAGAGAAGCTAAAGACACTCTCTTTCGTACTTTCTGCAGTAATATATACGGGCAGCAACTCTGGGTGAATTATTAAAAAAGGTTCTGGCAAAACCCTAAATTTGCTGTACAACAGGTCTTTTAGACTCTTACATAAATTACCCCCTGAGATGCTCAGCTTCGCAAATGCTTGCTGCCCGCAATGTCCCGAGCTTCTCGGAGGTAACAAGACGTGCTCAATACAGTTTAATACAAAGAATTAAAAATCAACCAACCCGATTATCCAAGCTATCCATGAGTCCTGCCGTTTATCCTCTAAGTCTAAACTATGGAATTTTTTGTACGAAAACGTCTGTCTGTAGCTCCACTTAACTTGGACATTACTGTATTATTTCTAATCAATTGTAAATATTTCTATCTTTAGTATGTGAACTGTCATTGTATTAATAATATTTGTCATATGACTATAGTCTGCCAACAAACCTTTTCATTTTCATTCATATATATATATATATATATATATATATATATATATATATATATATTAAAAATACAATGACCGTGTAAAATATTAAGTAAAGCAATTAAAATCCCCAATGGGCGGTGGACAGGAACCGCCTGAATGGAGAGAGAAGCCTCTCTCGAAACGTTTTTCGGATTTGTGTGTTTTATTATTTTAACCAATGGGGAGTTTAATTGTATATATATATATATATATATATATATATATATATATATATATAAAGTTTTAGAACCTACTTTCATCTTCAAGGCCCTTTGGTTTAAAACTATTAAAGTATTACGAGGTAAAATACTATTACTACAATAATAGTACAACCAACTAAACATTTTAAAAAGAAAGTTGTCTTACGTAAAAATTTTATTATGCAATTTTGAGTTAAACCTTATTTACAAATAAAAAAAAGCTAAAATGAAAATAATGCTTCGATTTGTTCGATAAAGGTCACCTGACCGAGAGGTCCAGAGGAGGGTCACCCATCTAACTACCGAACAAACCTAACGTCGTTTAACATCGCTGATCCAACGGGAAGCGGTGTTGAGATGTGGCCATGTCGTTGCCCTGAAAGTAGTGAACGCTACGAAAAATACTGTAATTTTGGGGAAACAAAATGGCACAACTTCAAACCATTTCACAAAAATCGATGAATAAAAAATATTAAATTATTTCAAACAAGAAACTGAAGTTCAAAATATTTCATAAAATGAAAGAAACTTGTTCTGGGAAATAGGGTTTCATTTTTGGATCCTCCAGAACAAACTTTTGAATGATATATATATATATATATATATATATATATATATATATATATATATATATATATATATATATATATATATATATTATGGTCCTAGAAATAAAAATTTTATTTTTGTACTTCCTCAAAGCTGCCCTTGTTTGAAATCATAAAAGGACAATTGCTACCAAAAATGAGCTCATTCCAACTATATTTAGAGGTCGCTACAAAATGAATAATTTTTTCTTAAATGAAAAAAATAACGAAATTTGACAAAAGAACATGCAAATGGGTTTTAATTCTGTAAAGATGCTTTAGAGGGAGTTAGGAAACGTTCGTTGATGGGTCTCAACAATGCGGAGAAGGAATTGCTTTTGCTGCTTATCTTTGGTAAGCGTTCTATTGTATCATTCAATAAGAGCAATCGCTCTCTCTGCAGAGTCATTGACAACCTTCATCTTCAATTTTTCTTTCAACAACTCGTAGCTGTCGTTACTTGGCCAATCACTTGGTGGTTTCGAAAGAAGCTCTTCAGCAATCTTCTTTCCGTTTCTATCCAGTACATCTAAGAGTTGAGCCGTCTTCTCGCTGACGTAAGTTTCGAATGCGTTTGCTGTTTTGAACAGCTTTGAATCGAGGCGCTTCAGACCTTTCGCTTTTGTAGGATGAGATAATTTTTTAATCATATTTTGTTTTACTTTGCTGTCCAACCCATCGTCAAAAAGTGACAGTCCAATCAGCTTTTCTGAGAAGTACCAGAGATGTCTTTTAAATGCCTTGAGTGCAATTTCAGCCAAAACCCTGTTTGGATAAGTCTCCATAACTGCTAGAAAAACTAGGTCGTTTCTCGGGGCCCTCACTGCCAAGGGTGCTTCACCCCACTATTTACTATAAACAGATACCACAGAGACAAAAATCTTTCAGACCCCCTTTTTCATGAGCAGTAAGCTTCATTTGCTCCTGGAAGAGAAAGATCTTCAAGGCATAGGTAGCTTTTGCCATCCAGCGAGCCTGATGAAGAGCTCCTGGAGCGCTGATGTTGTACTTCCTAGGCAAACTTCCTCCCAGGAAAATTAGAGAAAGATGGAGGATTTCACTGTAGTCATCTCTTGAGAAGCTGCTGTTCTGAAGAGCGTCGGAGAGGTACTGTATCATCTCTTGACAAAGTTCCCACAAGTTTCCTTCAAAAAGTTCCATTCCTACTGATATAAAGTTTTCTTTATTGATAACTGGCCATTGTGCCATGAATCGCTTAAACAATGAGACTTGTGGTCCTTTCGAAGGTTCAAGAATACTAGAAAATACGTTAGCCAAAATGACTTCATACACATGATGACGACACGCTATCCACGTCAGAGAGCGACCTACAGCTCTCTCTATCAGGGTACAAGCTCTAGATATCAGCCCAGTTTTGATGCTGTTGTATCAAATACAAGTCCCTGCAACTGGTTTCTAAAGCCCCACTCATCCAACATCCTGTGGCAGACATCAGCTTGTGCTTGTCCCGTTCCGTGAGGGATGAGTGGAACACCAAGTAGTTTAGCTTCTCCTTCTCCTGAAACAACGATTGCGATGCGGTCCACATTTTCATGTCCCCCTGTTATATGAGGAAGCATTTTCCCATCCCAGTGAAGCAGAAGCGGAGTGTCAGGAAAAAGCTTGATTTTTCAGCAGTTGCGATAGTTTCAAGAGCTTTAATTCGAGATCCACGAATTGTACTTCGAGAAAATGACACTGAACCCAGATCATGGCCAAGATACTTAGCTGATGCTGCAATAACAAAGGTCGCAATGCGATCGCTTAGATTAACACGGTCGAGTGCCTGGGCTACCTCATCTGAGATGACTGCTTTCTTGCATTTGGAAGGAGGGTTCGATGATGATATAGATGGACGACGCGATGCATTAGAATCCGTGGACGAGGAGGAAGAATCCACATCAGTTATCACTTTGTCAGATGCCATAAGTTGATATTTCTTTTGTTTTTCATCGTCGCTTCGCTTTTTTCTATTATATTTAGATTCTTCTCGTTGCCTCTTCCGCTCTTCCTTTTTAGTCAAGACTCGATCAATGCCTCCAAAACTGGCGCAGGAACGATCTTCTCTCTGCTTGATAAGGAATTCTTTGTCCTTTTCGTTAGTCATTATCTTTAAGGCATCTGCTCTGGCAACATCGAAAATGTCTTCAAGATCAGCATTGAATACTGCCACATTCATTTGTATGCTTTCTGAGGATGACTTCCTTTTTTTCTTTAGAACGCAATATTGTTCGAATAGTTTTCTCAGTTTCCTCTCAACATTGTCCGATCTTTGAATTGGAATCCTCGCTTTATCCCAGATATAAAAAACAGCAGAGACAGTCTCTTTCAAATTTGCAATGACTGTTCGTTTTTCCTCGATGTGATGAAATAAGAATTTGCTTAACACTTCACACTTTGAAGGTAATCTCGAGGTAGAAGAACTTTTGTAGGATTTCCAATGAGCCAGGTACTGGCAGAACTTCGGGTCGGCCGTTTGGCGTCCACCATGGCGATGAGTGACTGTAACAAACAGAAAACAAATCAATATTTTAATAACTTATATTTATAAATATATAATAAATAACTTATAATTTATCAGTCTCTCTCCTACAATGAGTTATGTAAATGAGAAGAAAAGAACCTCATCTAAACTCGCATATTTTAAACGCGGCTCCGTCCACTCATATGTATATTTATTGTACAGTACAGTATAATGGACATAATAAGACTATATTATATATGGATATGCTACATATATTTATACATATGGAATTATATACAAAGCATATTTAATATATACACTAATTTATAGTTTATATACATTTCAGTATATATGTATGTAGCAGCTTTGTAGCTCCTAAATATTCTAAAATATTTTATAATATGAATAATCAACATTTATATATACATATTATATATTTAATGAGATTTTTACTTACCAAAAATATACGAAGTTTATTTCTGCTTTATCACGAAATCAACGTTTCACCCACCTCATACAGCTGCCTACTACACACTGCATTAAGAGGCCCCACATTTCCAGCCTTTGCTTGCCAAAATCTGCAAACTCAGGGTGAATCAAGTCACTGCTTCATTGAAACTCACTCAACCCATTTAATATGTGGGTTTTGTACATGTCTAATTTTGTATATTGTGTATCCTTTGCAGCTATCTCTCGTAACCTAGATTAATATATATATATATATATATAAGCAAACAACCACAGGGAAAAGGAAAAAGAAACACGAAATCCGAGCGCTTTCGTGATATATTCACATCTTCATGGAAAAAAACAAGAAATATTTAATATTTAAATACAAAATCCTATTTCTTGTTTTTTTCCCTGAAGATGTGAATATATCACGAAAGCGCTCGGATTTCGTGTTTCTTTTTCCTTTTCCCTGTGGTTGTTTGCTTATTAATAAGATCACGGGATCTTTTCCGTTTGACACACATGGTTCGATTTTATTTAAAATTTCTACACAGACGTAGTTTTGCATGCCGATTACGAAAATCAGAACCATTTTTTGGAGAAATTAATATTAAAAAAGTTACAACCCTTTAAAGTATTTTATTAATATTAGTGACAAAAATCAACACAAATTAATATTTTCGATTAAATGTTGCGATGCACTGTAGCATTTTTTGGAACTGGTCGCAGTTTTCGTGTATACTATAAACACCCAGGAATGTCTGTCAGTCAGTCCGTCACGCTCAGTTTGTCAGTCGGTCACGCTGAGGAACGTTTGTCGGTCACGCTCAGGAACGTTTAGGTTAAGTCGTGATAGTTTGGTTAATTTATGCTACCCACGACCCGCACGAAGGGCGGGTCTTAGGCTAGTTGTAACTTTTTTATTATTAATTTCTCCAAAAAATGGTTCTGATTTTCGTAATCGGCATGCACAACTACGTCTGTGTAGAAATTTAAAATAAAATCGAACCATGTGTGTCAAACGGAAAAGATCCAGATCACGTGTTGTTCTGTGATTTTAGTGCATATATATATATATATATATTGAGCTTCAGAGACTTTAGATGAACATGAAATAGTTATCTGATAAGAAAAAATTAAAATTAAGTTATAAAAATTGAAAATTTAAATTTAAAAAATTTCACTTTTAAGTTTCAACTTAAATTGCATTGTTAAAATGTGATTCCACATAAAGGACAATGGCGGTTAATGAGTTAAGATTACAGCTCAATACAATTAACGAGAAAGTCTCTCAGCGGAAAGGTGAAAACGATAAACCAGACCTCAAAATATGGAGTTAGCAAAAATAAGTGACTTCGATAACGACGAGGAAACGACAAGAACAAAGCACACCATAAAAAATCTACTCGATTTTTATCGTATATGTATATATATATATATATATATTATATAATAAACAGGAACACCAGAGAAAATACAAACATCCTTCAAGGTTTAATAGTACCAACGTTTCGGAATGCACTAATTCCATCTTCAGGGCTAAAACAATAAAATGCCAAATCACATACAAAATACAATTTGCTTAATAACAATTTAAAATAAACTTAAAAAATTATAAAAAGTAGCTAATTAAATGTAAAACATTAAAACTAAAAGGTAAATAAATGTGAAGTTAAAAAGTTAAAATTATTAAAAGTAAAAGCATTAAAACTGAAACGTACGGACCGATTTACCGAGATGTTCGTAAATACGGGATTTTAAATGTCTTTTAGTTTTACCTATATATGACCCCATACAGTGGTCACACTTGTATTGATAAACTATGGATGACTTAAGAAGTGTAGGAATAACATCCTTGTATTTAAATAAATGGTAAATCTATTTAGACGGGGTGAATATAATTTTTATACATAGTTGTGGGTAGAATTCCTTGAGCAATTTTAAAAGTTTGTTTCTAATGTTAAAACTTGAGGTTCCCATATAGGGCAAAGTGTTTATTATTAAACTGCGTTTTCCGCGCCACCAATCAATAGCCGATATATATATATATAATATATATATATATACACATTTCAACTGCAAAGAACACGCAGTATAATTAACGTATGTAGGAGTATTACGACTTCTGATCGAGTGAGGACCATGGTGTAGTGGTTATCATATCTGACCGGCAATCGGAAGATCCCGGGTGGTTACCTCATTTTTTCATTTGTTCGTTCTCTCTCCTCATCTTGCGCGGAATGTTCTCCTATACAAGCGTCGTTCTTTACGTTGATATATATATATATATATATACAGTACTGGCCAAATTATTAGGAATTTTTTAAAAATTTCATTTTTGGTATAAAATGTTAAATTAAACCAATTTTAAACGTTGAAAAGTTATTTATTTCTACACAAGAATAACATGGTCATTATTTAGCAATAGTTTAGTACTTAGTTTGACCCCCCTTAGCTGCCTTAAGGGCTGCGACACGCTTCGGCATGCCATGAATCAATTTTTTGCATAATTCCTTAATACGTGTAGAGTGAAACCAGACTTGAATAAGTCGCTCTATGAGTTGGTGTTTTGTTGTTATCGGCGTTTTCATGGATTACGTCCTTTAAAATACACTATAAACTTTCGATTGGGTTCATGTCTGGAGAATTTCCAGCCCATGGGAGCAACCGAACACTATTTTCATGACACCATTTTTTAACCGACTTTGCCTGTGGCATGGAGCTGAGTCTTGTTGAAAAATCCAACGTCTATTACCATACCATTCCCTTATTTGAGGCAGTAGACGTCTTCTTAGTACTTCTATATACTTGACTTGGTTCATATTCCCTCAACAATGCTCAAACGACTAGTTCCATGCACAGAAATTGCTCCCCAAACCATGATCTTTTGTGGAAATTTCACCGTTTTCATCAGACACTCAGGCAAAAATTCTTCTCCAGGCCTCCTTCTTACACTTTGAACACGATCGTCAAGCACGGCAATCGTTGACTCATCGGAGAACACCACCTGCAATCAAAGAAAGCCCTGTGAAAGAGTCAGTGCATAGCGTATGAAGTACAGCTAAAACGAAGTACAGTATGACTTGCTGCTTTACAGATATTTTTACTGCAGTTTTATCACGTACTGTAAATACACTTCTATGCATACTGTATTTACTGTATTAACATTCTATTTTAATGTTAAATATTATTCTTACCTGTTCCCAATCCTCACTAGTCCAGTTAATGTGTTCCTTTGCCCATGCAAAACGTGCCTTCTTCATAGCCTCAGTGAGCCTGGGCTTCTTCCTTGGGCGGTAGGCTTTGAAGCCGGCAGTTAGAAGCCTCCTGTTGACTGTTCTACGACTAATATTGATGCCATCAGCCGCTAGACTACTGGAAATGTTTTTGCAAGTAGCTCTTCTATTTCTAAGAGACAAAATTGCAATCTGTCTATCAGTTCTTGGAGTCGTTACCCTTTTTCTGCCGCATCTTCCAACCCTTTTGGGGCCTACATTTTCTCCAAATACCATTTTTTCTTAATACGAAGTACTGACTGTGGTGAAACATGGAGTTTGGCAGCGATTTCCTTTTGTTTAAATGTAGAAGAAGTTAATAAAACCTGTATTTGCCCAATTTTCCGTGGACTCAAGTCATTCTTTCGCCCCATTTTCAAATTCACTTAAAAACTGTAACAAATAATATGCCGAAATTGGTAAATACACTATTTAAATTAAACGGTAGTTACAATGACACGTAAAAGAAAGAGAAACACACCCGCATCGCACGACAACCAAACGACAACTGACGAACAAACCCGCTTCGTTCGACTAAAGAATTATGCAAAAAATTGATTCATGGCATGCCGAAGCGTGTCGCAGCCATTATGGCAGCTAAGGTGGGTCAAACTAAGTACTAAACTATTGCTAAATAATGACCATGTATTCTTGTGTAGAAATAAATAACTTTTCAACGTTTAAAATTGGTTTAATTTAACATTTTATACCAAAAAATTTTTTAAAAAAATTCCTAATAATTTGGCCAGTACTGTATATATATATATATATATATATATATATATATATATATATATATATATATATATATATATATATATATATATATATATATATATATTATAGGGTAGGAAAAAAGTCTAAGATAAGTGTTCAAATGAGAAACAAATCAAACAAAAAGTCTATAAGAATTTTATTCATACAAATATTTTGTTAAATTGTAATTTAATCTTCAAAGAGTTCTCCATCCGTTATGATACATTTGTGGATTTCTCTCTGTGAAACTCTTCATTGCTCTTCTGAACATATTGAGTGGGATCCTTTTCAGTTGTTCATCTATTTTGCGTCTAAGGGCATTCACATTTGGATAGATGAAACCAGGTGTAGTGTTTGACATAACCACTTTCTCAAGAAACTAATACTACCTCAAAAAACTGACTCAAATACCATTACCGGGTTTAAAATGGTCAATATGACCAACTTGACCGGATTTTAACCACCTTTCACTTTCAGTGCACTCGTTTCATTCACAAACACATTCATACCACCTCAGGCCTGCTATACACAAACTGGACCAAGAACTCGGAATATCTGCAATTTCAAGCCTTCTGTTTATACAGACCTCTAGATTCTTGATATGTTCTAACTGATGTTGCGTTTATTTCTCTACAATATTAAACTAAGAAAGAACTAAAATAACAGCATTACGAGTATTTCTCTTTTATCTTTAATCAATTTACCCTCAGTAAATAATACAAATGTAGCTTATATTTGTAATAAGGTTCAGATGAAAATGGCACCAGAAATAATAGTTTATAGAAAGAATAATTCTGGCACTATGACTTCTTGAAAGATCACATTGCTACTGACGAACAAAACCATGAGACGCTGATGATTTTGTTTTTCACTCGAATGCAACATTTATATATATATATATTGCCGGTCAGATATGCTATCCACTACACCATGGGCCTCGATTAATCAGAAGTCGTAATTCTCCTACATACGAGCAGAAACCAATGCCCTGAGGGGGCACCTTCGCATGCCGTACATATATAATACACTACATATACGTATATATACATGCATATACATATATATACGTACACACACATATATAAATATAATATATATATATATATATATATATATATATATATTATATATATATATATATATATATATATATATATATATATACTGTGTATATATATATATATATATATGGTGTAACAAAAGCCCATTCTCATGGGGAAATAAGATAAAACAGAATTGAACACGTAGATAATTTTAACTCTACATTACAAACAATACAATCAACTTACCAATTAATCCAGTACATGCTCAAATTGCATTCCATGTAGCCTTTGACACATTTCTATTTGTCTTTGTAAGCTGTCGGTTACGTTTTGAAGTGTTTCCGCACTAATTCTGTTTCATTGATGTGTAATTTTTTCTTTTAACTGCTGAATCGTTCGAGGTGTTGACTCATAAACAACGGACTTTATGTGGCCCCCACAAGAAGAAGACAAGTGGGGTCAGATCAAGGCTTCGGGGCGGCCATTTCACACAACCTCAGCGTCCTATCCATATGCCACGCAGATTCTCATCTAATCATTGCCTCACTGAACGAGCGAAATGCGGAGATGCAGTGGTGCACCATCTTGCTGAAACCAGAACTTTCGTCTAGCATCCAAAGACATTTCGTCAATGCACTTTTGCAAAATTCCCTCCAGAATGTTGTTCAGGTAAGATTCCTCGTTCATGGTTTCATCAAAAACGTATGTTCCTTTGATGATTCCTCTATAAATTCCTGCCCACACCGTAATCCTGGGATCAAACTGCGAATGTGCATCTTCAACCCAATGCGGATTTTCGTCGCTCCAGTAACGATAATTGTGGTAATTCACTGTTCCCTTTCAATGAAAACAAGCCTCGTCGCTAAATAAAATATTTCCCTATGAGACGGACTTTTGTTGCACCCTGTATATATATATATATATATATATACGTAGGGTGATTTTCTTAAACACCCGCGACACTTTAAAAGATTTGTATATTTTTTTTTATTAACTGAAATAAAAGCATGAAATTTTTACTGTATCTTCTATCTTTACTTATGGAGAATTAATCCCGTGGTGCAAAACATATTCTACTCGTATGTGATGTCCTTTCAGCTCACGATACTTTCGAGGGAAGAGTCCTGTTCAACAGATTTCCTGCGGTTTATGATAAAGGACTATCATGATCACCAACATCACCAAATCCAAACCTCTGTGACTATTATCTGTGTAGTTATTCAGAAGATAGATCGTTTAAACAGAATCCAGACACAATGGAAGGATTGAAAACATCAATTTTACAAGAAATTGAAATTAAACTGCAAAATTTTGTTGTTCGTGTGCAGAGAGTTAATGAGGTAAGAGGACATAACATAAAGTATGTTTTTCACTAGGGGCCTAATTCCCCATGTGTAGAGAAGGTACATTAAAAATTTCATGCTTAAAAAAATCACCCGAGATATATATATATATATATATATATATATATATATATATATATATATATATATATATATATATATATATACTGTACATGGATAGAACTCAGAATGGTCCCCTGAGATATTTTATGATACACACAGATCATGCATGAAACAAGGAACTCTTCTGGAAAAATTAAATCCACTATAGTCCGAATAAGTAATGGTAAATGACAAACACTATAGTTTTTCTTTTTCATGATGTTAGCCCGACGTGGGCAACGGGTCACCCGCAAAGAGGCCCCAAAATATAGCTTCTTCATCAGCTATCTGCAAAGCAGATAGGATCCAGCTTTGGGACAGGATCTAGGGTTTAAAGCAGCTTAGCGCCCCACTATATTTAGAACCTCAATATAAGCAAAAAACTCGTTGCATTCACGTCGGATTGAATACGAGTACATCAAAGAAAAAGGGATAACTTGTAGTTTAAACCAAAAACCAAAACTTAAACTTCAACTGGCAAAATTAAGCGTCCACTTTTCAAAGCAATTAATATGTCCGTTTCATGATGGGATAGAACTCAGAATGGTCCCCTGAGATATTTTATGATACACACAGACCGTATATTATTTACAAAATATATGAAAGCCCATTTTACAGGGTGGCCCATAAGTCCCAATAAGTTATAATTAAAGCGAAAATCCATCTAGCGGAGCTCACACTGACGTAATCGATTAATTATTTTGCACTTTCAGTAATCAATAATTATTTCTAAACTTATTATAAACTTTTCACTTTTTTTTTGTATTTTCGCTTTAATTATAACAGATTGAGACGTATGGGTCACCCTGTAGAATATTCCTTTCAGTAATTTCTATCTTTTACTAGAATTTTAGAAACTTCCCGATTAATACTATGATTTTATCAATAAACTTTTGAAACATACTGTACAGATTGTATAGATAAAATCATAGTTTTAAATATTGTTAATTCATTAGTATTAATACCTCGTAACCTCAGCGTAGTTCTGTGCATTGATCATTTTTCACACTAAAATCAAAATGATGACCCCCACTTCCAGACCTGGCCTGGTGGAGGAGCGAGTTGCTTTCTTGCGCTCTCCATCACGCATAGCTAAGCACTCATCCGGTACCGTTATTTTTTAAATTAAGTTTAAAACATTATTTTAAATAATGGTTAAATAATATTTAAATATAAATAAAATTATATTAAAAATAAGTTTTTAAAAAATTGCCAATTTACTTAAGATAAAGTAAGTTTGAAATGATTTCCAAGGTTCGAAGTGTGTAGTTTCGATTACCTATTCTTAGTAAGTATCCTACTCACTAACTAACGGCTCTGAAAATTTCTAGAAAGGAAATGCTAACTGCATTTATAATTCTGAGAAACTAACATTATAACGAGGTCTTTAAAAATACTCTGCGTATTATCAGATTCTATTATTTCGCATTGTACAAAGATGCCTTAATTCATACACTTTACCCTTAATTTAGCTGAGAAGCCAAGCGCGGAACTTCAGAAAAGGTGAAACAATTCGATATTTACCCTTATTAGTGTTTACTTGAGGTATATGAAGGTGACAAGCTTTCACTCTGTTTATTTCTATTCGTTTCTGGGTGTAATTGATTAAACACATTCTCATATTTGTTCGTAAATGTAAAAATAAAGTCAGGTGTAAAAATGAATTCAAAGCTGTTAATTTATTATTAATAAAAAACTATATAAAAATTACTCATGAGTGCCAGAAACTGGCACAGTGTTCAGGCCAACTAATGCGACCCATTGCTCTAATTCCTGTATTATTATTACCAGTATTATCGGGGTTCAAAACACTGACCTCAGTGTTTTCGCTTATAGTGAAACGGTGTTACCCACTAAGCTACAGACGATAGCTAATAAAAACCATACAATGGCAGACTTACTACAATTTCACATTTAAAAGTATATTTAATGTTATTTTTCTTAAGATAATTTAAGAAAATGTTAAGCTTCTTAAGTGTCAAAAAGCAAAAAACCTCTTCTACATATCTCACACAAAAACATAGGTTTAATGACAATCAGATTTTTGTCTAAATAACTCAAAATAACTCAAAAAAAAGCTCAAGATAGCGAGTTTGAGGATTCCAAGCCAATACAGAGTTAAAGGCTAACAAAGACCCTAAGATCCACTTCAGGCTATCCCAAAAAAGAAGTTGAGAAAAAAAGCAAGCGTAAAAATCACCAGTAAATCACCAGTAAAAATCAAATTATTGTCAGCAGTTGCTCTCTCTAACATTCTGTGGAGCTACTTTCACCTGAAACCATGTCATAGTTAAATTACCAAGATTTCAAATTACTGCTATGGCTACGTCGTGGCCAATGACGTAACACCTCTCCCCGTCAATGAGCAAAGTTAATTGACATTGGGTCTGAAAAGTAGTTGTGTGGGAGACGGCCCTCGTGGTCCACATTAAGTAGTGACCCGTGGTTCGGATCCCACGTAAAGCTGTAGCTTCCCTCCGTCATATTAGTTAAGTTAAGCTAAGCTAAGCAGCCTATTACCTTAGATATTGCGAAGGAGGTTAAACAACTCGTTAAATCAATCATTCTACTACTCTTATTACAACTAATAATACCTACTAATACTAATAATACTTGATAATACTAATATTAATAATAATAATACTTTGATAACACTAATATTATTAATAATAATACTTTGATAATACTAATAATAATAATAATAATATTTTGATAATACTAATAACAATAGTCTTACCTGACAGATCGTGTGTGAATAGAGATGTAATATGCAAACAGATAACCCGTATCACACGCACATAATAACTCATCAAAAATGATGAATTATACAGTCTTTTCGACAATATATGGTTCATATTAACTTGACGTATTAAGTGATAAATTAAAACAAAAATGGTTGATGAGCTTTTCGGAATTGTCATGATTCACGGTATATCATCAGGTCTCGTAACTGGATCTGGGCTCATATCCTCAGAGGGAGTTGGCTGAAATTTCCAGTACTCCAATTTAGGTTTGCCTCACTTCATATTAATTACCTTATCTCTTGTATATATATATATATATATACCTTTCAACCTTTCAAATGTTCCGTTCGATGATTCCTCATTTCACGAAGGTCAAGCTTGTCGCCCCCTCCTCTCGAGTTGGCCTGGTGGAGTAGTGAGTTGGTTTCTTGTAATCTACACTTCACATAGTGAGGTGGAGAATACAAGAACAAAGAACAAAGAACGCGTTTCTATCGCATATCAATTTGTCAATACCATCAATTTAGGTTTGCCTCACTTCATATTAATTACCTTATTTCATGTGTGTGTGTGTATATATATATATATATATATATATATATATTAAGTGAATTTCACACTTAAATACATGAAATATATATATATACCTTTCAACCTGTCGCCCCTCCTCTCGAATTGGACTGGTGAAGTAGTGAGTTGGTTTCTTGTACTCTCCACTTCACATACCAAGGTCTTCTTCAAAGAACGCGTTTCTATCGCATATCAGTTTGTCAGTTTTTGGGATACTGAAAGATGATTCGTACTGAGCTCTTAATATTTCAGATACTTCTGTTAGATCATCAGATAAAGCACTGTCTTCGTTTTTCAAAGGTCTGATAGTTGCATGGTTTTTCGACTTCCTTTTTGCAAAATTATAGAAGTATTTTGAATTAACCTTTATCGCTTCTATAGTGTCGTCTTCTTCTTTTTCTGTATGCTTCTTAATTAGTTCCTGTATGACGTCATCGATACTCTGCAGTTTATCATTTAATATTTTTCTGATGTTTGTTATCTTTACAGTTACTTAATTTTGCAGCCACTCTTTTTCTCTTTCGAAACAATGACCTCTTTTGTCTCTTGAATCGAACCTGCTTCTCTTTCCTTTTTGTTATATAAGTTATATAGTATAGTATAGTGTGTGTGTATATATATATATATATATATATCTGTATATATATATATATATATATATATAATATAATATATATATATATATATATATATATATATGATGAATAAAACCACGAAGGAAAGGAAACACAAAATGGTGCTCAAGCGCTTTCGTCTAATGACATCCTCAGGAACACTAAAGTACATAAAAGGGTAACAGCCTATATATAGGTTACAGAAAGAAAAAAAAAGAAAAATAAATAACATACATACATACATACACACACACACATATATATACACATACATATCTATATATACATATACATACATATATATATATATATATATATATATATATATATATATATATATATATATATATATATATGCAATAAACAGAGAAGTAAAAATAAAAATTAAAAATTAAAAATTAAAGGATTATCAGTGAGGCGTACAGATTTGTAAGGAATAATATCGATTTTTAGCACAAGATCAAATGGATTATAAAAATACAAATTTATATTGGAAAACTGCCCGGGTTTTAACACTGCCTATGGTCAGGTTTCGATATATATAAAAATAAAATGCAAATTAAAAGTTAATAAAGTAGCAGACAAGTTTACCAAAGATTTAGTGTTCTACCCTTCTTATCTAAATCTGTTTGGAAGGAATTCAAAATAACAGGATCGAGTTGAAAAAGACCTTTGCTTATGTTGAAGTTATTTGAAAGTTGGATAATGGCAGACTCAAGAATATTTCTATTAACAATGTTGCTAGAATGGAATAAAACTGAAGCATTATTCCAATCAATACAGTGGGCTAACTCTGACAAATGGACAAACAGGGCACTGGACGACTGTCCTGTTCTAACGGAATATTGATGCTGTTTTATACGTGTGTGCAAATCCTTTCCCGTCTGACCTATGTAAAAGGAATCACATTGTTTACAACCAATTTTATAGATAATGCCTGAATTATTGGTAGGGCTATTTTTTACTACGATATTTTTCACAATATTGTTATATGAAAATACTACATTAATATCCAAAAGTTTAAGTACATTAGCAATGCCTAAAAAGCCCGGGAAAAATGGAAGTACTAAAATATTTTTGACAAAGTACGAGTGTTATTATTGACACGATAGAAAGTTCGTTTTGCCTTGTTGAGACAAGATTCCATAAACGCAGATGGATAACACAAATCACTTCCAATACCGTTGATTTTTTCCAATTCGGCATCGATGTATTCCGGACTGGCGATCCTAAGGGCGCGGAGAAACATTGATGAAAAAATGGCCTTCTTAGTGGGGGTGTCATGTCCCGAGTAAAAGTGTACGTAGGACAAATTGTTTGTTGTTTTCCGATAGATACTAAACTTAAAACCTGGGCTTTCCTATGTACACGCACATCCAAAAATGGGATTGAATTGTCTTGTTCCACTTCTAAAGTAAACTTAATGGAGGGGACTTGATCATTTAACTGAAGGAGGAAGTTATCCAGGTCACGATTCATGGGCCAGATACACAAAATATCGTCGACGTACCGCAACCACGGGATGCCAACCCCAGGATTCTCGGAATATAAGTAATTTCGAAAAACTCCATATAAATATTGGAGAGGAGGGGCGATAAGGGGTTGCCCATGGCCATCCCAAAAACTTGTTGATAATACTCGTTATTGAAAGTGAATTTACAGTCTTTGATGCAAAGCTTAATAAGTTCCAAAACAATGTGTGAAGGTAGTGGCAGGTCATACTTATCTGCGTTTATGGAATATTGTCTCAACAAGCAGTGGCGGTCCTAGCTTACATGACGCCCTGGGCGAACCTCACCTTCAGCGCCCCCCCCCCCTGTTCGCCAACACACACACATTCGAATCCCCCCAAAATAAAGGACAGACATAACTCTTTCACAAAATAACTTTTTATTGGACTAATTGTTGGAACTTCAGAACCAAAACAGACTCAAATTTCTGAATTTTCCAAATCCTTCATCACGTAAATAGAATAACTCACTTAAGAGAATGTAATTATGATACTATGAACAGGAAAAATACAAATTAAATTGCACAACTGCCATAAATAAACTAGAGAATCAAATTTCTAAATTGTACAAATGCTCTATCACATAAATAGAGTAAGACACTTAAGAGAGGGTAATTATTATGCTACACTTTGAACAAGAAACAAAATAAATTGCACCACAGCACAACTGCCATCTAAAGCCTGACTCTTCTTACCTTCCTTGATGCAAAGTCATGAATTAAATCATCATATGAAATCTGCTCAGCAATTGTATGATTTATACTGATGATGGCCAGACCGGTAAGGCGTTCCTGTGACATAGTTGACCTCAGGTAGGATTTGATGAGCTTCAGCTTTGAAAAGCTCCTCTCTGCTTCAGCAACAGTGACTGGAAGAGTAAGACCAATTCTGAGAGCAGTCCACAAATTTGGATATATTTCAGAGAGCTCCCTTTCATGGATAAATGTCAGCAGTTCAAGCAAGGATATGGTCTTTGATGGCAAGTCAGACAAGTTCTTCAGCTCCTGTGCAAGCTCTCTGCCATCCAAGTCAGATTGTCCCTTAAAGTGTAGTGTAGTACTAAGGTTCACACATTGTTCTGTCAGCTCCTCAAATGTGAGATTTTGGAAATGTGTCAGCACTCCAAACTTCTCTCCCACAATTTCCAACGTGGAAAATCTTTCCTGAATGGCTGATGTTGCAGCATCAACCACTGCATTGAAAAATGTCACCTCCAGCTTCTTCAAAGCATCAATCAAGGGCTCATCAGATGCTTCATAGGAGAAGTGCCGCTTTGTGGACCTCAGCCGTTTTTGTTTTAACACAGCCTCCACATTCATTTGTTCACAGATATCTGTGGCTGCCATTTGTGCAGCCACAAAACCTGTTGCCCTGTAATTGCGGAGACCTCTCTCTGTTTTTTTTAGGAGATTTACTGCAACATCAACGTGCATGCTAGGAGACTGCATCTGCTTGCTCACATGCTGAATTTGGCACAACAGGTCATGCCACACCACTGAACAAATGGCGAAGCGGTATGACCCAACCTCCTCTGACAGAGATTGAGCCTCGACCTTTATTACAGAGTCTTTGGTGTGGTCCCTCACCTCGATCAGTGCATCTCTCACTGCAGCTGCCTGATATCTCAGGGGCTCCACACTCTTGATCTTGCTTTCCCACCTTGTATCAGACCACATCTTCAATGTGATGTTCACATGTTTTTTCAAAATGGCCCATCGTTGTGTGGAGGCTGAAAACAAGTTGTAAAGCTTCTGCAAGATGCCAAAGTAACTTGTGGCATCAATAGATCCCTTAGCAGCATCGGCCACAAGCAAATTCAGAGAATGAGCCCCACATGGAACAAACAGAGCTCTGGGATTAATTTCTAGGAGCCTGGATTGAACATCCTTGTTTTTTCCCCTCATGTTGGCCCCGTTGTCGTATGATTGTCCTCTACAGTCCATGAAAGGAACTTTTAGCTCCTCCAGTCTCTTCAGAATCAGAGATGCCAAATGTTGACCAGTGGACTCCTCTGCCTCCAAAAACCCCATGAAATGTTCCTTTATATGTGGCTTCCCCTCCAGTGACACAACCCGAATCACAACTGACAACTGTTCAGTGTGGCTGATATCTGGAGTGCAATCTAGAATTATTGAAAAAAACTTTGATTGTTTGATGTCGCTCACCATTGCTGAAATGGTCTTGCTGCTCGACAAATCAATGAGTTCGTTTTGTATGTGGTGGCCGAGGTAGCTGGTGTGACTGGAGGTCCCTTTTTGGACACGGTTAATGTGCTCTTGCATTATAGGATCAAATTGTGCCATCAGTTCAACTTCTTTCAGAAAATTGCCATTTGATGGTGAGAACAATTTTTCTGTATGTCCCCTTGTGCCAAATTCCTAACTGCCAGAGAATGCACAATAGCAGTGAGACGTGTCAGCACCGCTCTCCATCTCAACTTCTCAGCCTCCAGAAGTGCCATCTCCTGCTTGTCAATGGTCTCCCCCTTTCTCATCCTCACTGCCAGTTCTTTCCAGATTTTCATAGAATTTAGGTGTTCTGAACTGTTGTCATGTGATGTGAGCAATGAGCTTGCATGCTTCCAGTCCGAGAGTCCCAAACTTGTTAAATTTATTTTCCTCTTGGAAAATAATGTACAACAGAAACAGAAAAGGCTGTTGTTTTTTAAGGAATAGACCAACCAACTTCTGGTTATATTTTCCCCACTAACCAATGACTTCCTGAAGTATTGATGGTGGAAACTTCTTCCGACACTGTCGTTTCTAGGGAATACAAAGTCAGATGGTACTTGACTTGGTCCCCTGGAAACCAGTTGTGTCCGAATTCTCTCAGTCAGAACTGAAGGCCAGTTAGCAGGGTCGGTGGACAGAGACTCATCCACAGGAGGCGATTCTGCTCCAGGCATTTCTAATAGAAAGAGCAAGAGCATTACTCATTAGTACTCACACCTAAGTTAGATAACACATTATTCACAGCACTTTGTTATGGTGGTGGTGTTATGGAATTATGGTGGTGAAACACCACACATACCCAGTAACCCAGACCCAGTGATAATAACATTATAATTTATAACTGTTTGCAAAATGCTTTGCAGGGATGCGCACACATACACATACACACACACGCACACACTCACAGACATATGTGCACACAAACTCACCTGAAGACTCCTGCCGGGGAGAAGTAGAAGCAAATGGGTCTTCATCCTCAGGATCAGACTGCATTTGTGGAGACATATGTGAGGCTGAGGAGGTAGATGGCTCCTCAGCCTCAATAATGGCAGAAGTAGACGGCTTCTCATCCTGGCTAGTGGCAGAGGGTGTTCCAAAATATTTCAAAAGTGCCCCTGCAAATAGTAAAATAGAACATAACAGACCAATGCATGAATAGGCTAGTACAATTAATTTAACATGTTATTAAGCACAATTTATTAAACTTTTAGAATAGGAAACAAATGAATAATACAACCTCCTTGGTTAATGGCTAATTATATACATAATAGTACACTTCAAATGACTCAGAAAGCTATATCACAAAATAGCAGTGCAATATAGCAGTGAAGAGTAGATGACATAGCTCTATACCTTTATCTTTTGCTCGTTTCTCCTCTTCTTCTTTCCTCTTTTTTCTAAACTGAGCACCTGATAGCTTTGACCTCTTCTTATCCATTTGCGGTTATTTGACAGACCTTAGTGGCTTAGTGTGAAGATTCGTTCTGTAATAAATAATATACATTTCACTATTTAACCAAACCCAGAAAAATAACATTACATATGTTAAAGTATGGGCCTTTATTCCCAATAATATTAATCTGGAAGCATTTTGCATTGTTTAGGTCTTTTATGGGAAGGTTTATGGAAAATGCAATAGATGGTTTTTTATTAATAAAAATATATTTATTGATTTTTATTATTTATTTTATTTTATTTTTTATTTTTATTTATTTCTTTATTTATTTATTCTTATTTTTATTTTTATTTTTTTTGCAGGCGCTCATGCCGCCCCTCTACAAATGCCGCCCTGTGCGGCTGCCCATATTGCCCATATGAGGAACCGCCACTGTCAACAAGGCAAAACGAACTTTCTATCGTGTCAATAATAACACTCGTACTTTGTCAAAAAATATTTTAGTACTTCCATTTTTCCCGGGCTTTTTAGGCATTGCTAATGTACTTAAACTTTTGGATATTAATGTAGTATTTTCATATAACAATGTTGTGAAAAATATCATAGTAAAAAATAGCCCTACCAATAATTCAGGCATTATCTATAAAATTGGTTGTAAACAATGTGATTCCTTTTACATAGGTCAGACGGGAAAGGATTTGCATACACGTATAAAACAGCATCAATATTCCGTTAGAACAGGACAGTTGTCCAGTGCCCTTTTTGTCCATTTGTCAGAGTTAGCCCACTGTATTGATTGGAATAATGCTTCAGTTTTATTCCATTCTAGCAACATTGTTAATAGAAATATTCTTGAGTCTGCCATTATCCAACTTTCAAATAACTTCAACATAAGCAAAGGTCTTTTTCAACTCGATCCTGTTATTTTGAATTCCTTCCAAACAGATTTAGATAAGAAGGGTAGAACACTAAATCTTTGGTAAACTTGTCTGCTACTTTATTAACTTTTAATTTGCATTTTATTTTTATATATATCAAAACCTGACCATAGGCAGAGTGTTAAAACCCGGGCAGTTTTCCAATATAAATTTGTATTTTTATAATCCATTTGATCTTGTGCTAAAAATCGATATTATTCCTTACAAATCTGTACGCCTCACTGATAATCCTTTAATTTTTAATTTTTAATTTTTTTTTTACTTCTCTGTTTATTGCATATATATATATATATATATGATGAATAAAACCACGAAGGAAAAAGAAACACAAAGGGGTGCTCAAGCGCTTTCGTCTAATGACATCCTCAGGAACACTGGAGTGAAAGGACAGATCAAGGCAATATATAGGTTACAAAAATAAACATACATACATACATATTCACATATATATACATATATATATATATATATATATATATACATATATACATATATATAGTAAGCATAGAAAAAAATTGTGGGAGGAGCCAACATTTATATGGTCACAGAAGAATAAAGAAATAAAAATAAATATAAATATAAATTGAGAAAAAATTAATTACAAAATAGTGCCTTAGTGATATATATGTCACAGCCTAAATAATCATAAAGAAATAAACAGGCAAATAAAAAAAAACCATAAATCTATATACATACATATTATATAATATATACATATATATATATATATATATATATATATATATATATATATATATATAAAGACACTTTTAGCACTTTGGCCGACCTTCAATATAAATTCAAATGGCTTTTTTATGGAACAGGTCACAAAAGAATAGAGAAATAAAAATAAATATAAATATTGTAAGTGGTCTACCAATTCAAGCTCAAGAGGGAAGTTTTACAATCGATTTAATAGATGCTGCCAAATTGATATATATGTCACAAAAAAATAAAGAAATAAACCAAAAAAAATTAATTATTAAAAAAAAAAAAATAATAATAATAAATTGAAAGATAAATTTTAAGAGAGGCACACCAATTTATAAGGGAAAAATTACCACATATGCATATTATAGTCACAAACGAATAAAAAAGTACAAGTAAATATAAATTGGAAAACAAAATGATGCCTAGATGATATATAAAGAACAATAAAATATATATACAACATATATACGGTATATATACGAAATATAAACGCAATATATACAGAATATAATATATATATATATATATGCATAAGGGAAAAAAATTACCAAATTTGTTTTTATAATTATTGTCTGAGAAAACGGTAGGTCGCAAAAGAATAAAGAAATAAAAATAAATATAAATTGAAAAAATTACAAATAATACACGTACACATGTATACCCGCCTAACCAAATATATATATACATATACACACATATATACAAACACACACACACACACACACATATATATATATATATATATACAAGCTTGACCTTCACGAAATGAGAAATCATCCCGCAGAACCTTTGTGAGGTTGTAAGGTAAGGTAAGGTACATACACATATACATATATATATATATATATATATATATATATATATATATATATATATATATATATATATATATACATATATTTAACTGCATACATACATACATACATACATATACACACATACATACATACATATACACACATATACATACAAACACATTTAACTGCAATGACCACACACATACTCACATACACATACATACATACACCTACACGCATACAGCAAAAAATTGAAAAATAAAATTGTAAGGGAAACAACAGACAAAAACAAATTTTTTACCAAAGATTTAACAACCTGCCCTTTTTGTTTAAATCCATTCTGAAGGAATTCAGAGCAACGGGATCAAGTTGAAACAGACCTTTACTCATGTTAAGGTTATTTGTAAGTTGAATTATAGCCGACTCAAGAATTTTCTATTAACAATGTTGCTAGAGTGAAACAAAACTGAAACATTATTCCAATCAATACAATGGGATAACTCTGACAAATGGACAAAAAGGGCACTGGACAACTGTCCCGTTCTAACGGAATATTGATGCTGTTTTACACGCGTTTGCAAATCCTTTCCCGTCTGACCTATGTAAAAGGAATCACATTGCTTACACCCAATTTTATAGATAATGCCTAAATTATTGGTAGGGCTATTTTTTACTATGATGTTTTTCACAATATTGTTATATGAAAAAACTACACTGATATCCAAAAGTTTAAGTACATTAGCAATGCCTAAGAAGCCCGGGAAAAATGGAAGTACTAAAATATTCTTTGACAAGGTGCGAGTGTTATTATTCACACGATAGAAGGTTCGTTTAGCCTTATTAAGACAAGATTCCATGAACGCAGATGGGTAACACAACTCACTTCCAATACCGTTGATATTTTCCAATTCGGCATCGATGTATTCCGGACTGGCGATCCTAAGAGCGCGGAGAAACATTGAGGAAAATATGGCCTTTTTAATAGGGGTGTCATGTCCAGAGTAAAAGTGTACGTAGGACAAATTGTTTGTTTTTTTCCGATAGATACTAAACTTAAAACCTGGGCTATCCCTATGAACACGCACATCCAAAAACGGGATTGAGTTGTCTTGTTCCACTTCTAAAGTAAATTTAATGGAACAACTCAATCCCGTTTTTGGATGTGCGTGTTCATAGGGATAGCCCAGGTTTTAAGTTTAGTATCTATCGGAAAAAAACAAACAATTTGTCCTACGTACACTTTTACTCTGGACATGACACCCCTATTAAAAAGGCCATATTTTCCTCAATGTTTCTCCGCGCTCTTAGGATCGCCAGTCCGGAATACATCGATGCCGAATTGGAAAATATCAACGGTATTGGAAGTGAGTTGTGTTACCCATCTGCGTTCATGGAATCTTGTCTTAATAAGGCTAAACGAACCTTCTATCGTGTGAATAATAACACTCGCACCTTGTCAAAGAATATTTTAGTACTTCCATTTTTCCCGGGCTTCTTAGGCATTGCTAATGTACTTAAACTTTTGGATATCAGTGTAGTTTTTTCATATAACAATATTGTGAAAAACATCATAGTAAAAAATAGCCCTACCAATAATTTAGGCATTATCTATAAAATTGGGTGTAAGCAATGTGATTCCTTTTACATAGGTCAGACGGGAAAGGATTTGCAAACGCGTGTAAAACAGCATCAATATTCCGTTAGAACGGGACAGTTGTCCAGTGCCCTTTTTGTCCATTTGTCAGAGTTATCCCATTGTATTGTTTGGAATAATGTTTCAGTTTTGTTTCACTCTAGCAACATTGTTAATAGAAATATTCTTGAGTCGGCTATAATTCAACTTACAAATAACCTTAACATGAGTAAAGGTCTGTTTCAACTTGATCCCGTTGCTCTGAATTCCTTCAGAATGGATTTAAACAAAAAGGGCAGGTTGTTAAATCTTTGGTAAAAATTTGTTTTTGTCTGTTGTTTCCCTTACAATTTTATTTTTCAATTTTTTGCTGTATGCGTGTAGGTGTATGTATGTATGTGTATGTGAGTATGTGTGTGGTCATTGCAGTTAAATGTGTTTGTATGTATATGTGTGTATATGTATGTATGTATGTGTGTATATGTATGTATGTATGTATGTATGCATGCAGTTAAATATATGTATTATATATATATATATATATATATATATATATATATATATATATATATATATGTGTATGTACCTTACCTTACCTTACAACCTCACAAAGGTTCTGCGGGATGATTTCTCATTTCGTGAAGGTCAAGCTTGTATATATATATATATATATGTGTGTGTGTGTGTGTGTGTGTTTGTATATATGTGTGTATATGTATATATATATTTGGTTAGGCGGGTATACATGTGTACGTGTATTATTTGTAATTTTTTCAATTTATATTTATTTTTATTTCTTTATTCTTTTGCGACCTACCGTTTTCTCAGACAATAATTATAAAAACAAATTTGGTAATTTTTTCCCTTATGCATATATAATATATATATATATTCTGTATATATTGCGTTTATATTTCGTATATATACCGTATATATGTTGTATATATATTTTATTGTTCTTTATATATCATCTAGGCATCATTTTGTTTTCCAATTTATATTTACTTGTACTTTTTTATTCGTTTGTGACTATAATATGCATATGTGGTAATTTTTCCCTTATAAATTGGTGTGCCTCTCTTAAAATTTATCTTTCAATTTATTATTATTATTTTTTATTTTTTTAATAATTAATTTTTTTTTGGTTTATTTCTTTATTTTTTTGTGACATATATATCAATTTGGCAGCATCTATTAAATCGATTGTAAAACTTCCCTCTTGAGCTTGAATTGGTAGACCACTTACAATATTTATATTTATTTTTATTTCTCTATTCTTTGTGACCTGTTCCATAAAAAAGCCATTTGAATTTATATTGAAGGTCGGCCAAAGTGCTAAAAGTGTCTTTATATATATATATATATATATATATATATATATATATATATATGTATATATATATATATATGTATGTATATAGATTTATGGTTTTTTTTTATTTGCCTGTTTATTTCTTTATGATTATTTAGGCTGTGACATATATATCACTAAGGCACTATTTTGTAATTAATTTTTTCTCAATTTATATTTATATTTATTTTATTTCTTTATTCTTCTGTGACCATATAAATGTTGGCTCCTCCCACAATTTTTTTCTATGCTTACTATATATATGTATATATGTATATATATATATATATATATATATATATATGTATATATATGTGAATATGTATGTATGTATGTTTATTTTTGTAACCTATATATTGCCTTGATCTGTCCTTTCACTCCAGTGTTCCTGAGGATGTCATTAGACGAAAGCGCTTGAGCACCCCTTTGTGTTTCTTTTTTCCTTCGTGGTTTTATTCATCATAAATACTTTTCACGTGTCACTTTCGTGAAATAATTTTTCATATATATATATATATATATATATATATATATATAGAGATATGTATGTGTATATATATATGTGTGTGTGTATGTATGTATGTTATTATTTTTCTTTTTTTTTCTTTCTGTAACCTATATATAGGCTGTTACCCTTTTATGTACTTCAGTGTTCCTGAGGATGTCATTAGACGAAAGCGCTTGAGCACCATTTTGTGTTTCCTTTCCTTCGTGGTTTTATTCATCATAAATATTTTTCACGTGTTACTTTCGTGAAATAATTTTCATATACAGGGCGTCCCAAAAAAATGTATACACACTTTAAATAATTATAAAGGCAGTGTTTATTAAAATACATTTCATTTTCAAAATGTAATAGAATCTACAGACATTATTTAATTGTTTTGTCAACGCCTGTTTTCAAACTGACGTCCGTTCTGGTCCAGGCACTGCTGATAACGCGAAGCAATGGAATCGCAAACATCACGAAACATTTCGTTTGGTATTTGTGTGCATTCTCGTTCAATGGCTGCTCTCAATTCAGCGACTGTTGCAGGTTTTATAGCGTAGACTTTGTCTTTTAAGTATCCCCATAAAAAAAAGTCTAGTGGTGTGAGGTCTGGTGAACGCGGAGGGTATTCTACGAAACCCCTTCGTCCAATCCACATCCACATCGTGCCAAGTACCACTCGCAATACTCCACTCTTCGGTCCGGATCATCATCTTCATTAATAGCATGGACTAATCTTGGAATGTAACTTTTCCATTGACAGCGCTTCAAAATGCGTTGGACAGACGATTCTGAAATTCCTACCTCACGACTCGCTTGCCGCACAGATTTTCTTGGACTTTGGTGATACGTTTCCAGTACTCTTTCTTGCTTTGTGGGGCTTGTCGATGTCCGTGGTCTTCCGGAACGCTTCTTGTGGACATTCTGAACAGTTCCATCGGCTTCAAACTTATCTCTAATTCGAGTGATGGTAGTCGCGTTGGTGGATCTGTTTGAAACTCCCTCCTAAACTGTCTTTGCACTTCAACTGCGTTTTCACACTTCCAGTAGCATTTTAGAATGAATTTCCTTTTGTTCAAAGCTTAGTCTGACTGCCATTATTAATTCTAATGGGTTTAACTTGGAAAGAAAGAAACATCAATTGAGCTATCAGCTGTTAAAGTGTGTATACATTTTTTTGGGACGCCCTGTATATATATATATATATATATAATTTGTCATATGGACTATAGTCTGCCAATAAACCTTTTCATTTTCATTTTCATTTATATATAATATATATATATATATATATATATATATATATATATAATATATATATATATATATATATATAATATTAAGGTGGTCCAAAAAAGTGAAAATGAAAAATATATTTCTTATGACATTTGCCCATATTCCACAACCACTATCGATGTTCGAAATATAAAACTGAATTGATTCCTGCATATTTAGAGGTGGCGCAACTCGAAGCCTTAGTATCATTATACAGTGGGGTGGTGAATTTCTTCAAAGTTGTGCCACCCATAAAATATTAATGGATTTAGCTCAAAATCCGATCTGAGGTCTTTTTTCCATTAAGGAATGAGAAAATGCACCAGGAGCTCTTATTTGTGCATTTTAATTTTTTACCATATACTGTATGTATGACTCACCCTAATATCTTTATTCTTGACATATGCGCCTCGGTGGTATAGTGGTTAGCATCACTGACTACGAATCCATCGGGCCCGGGATCGAGACCCGATGACGTCAGGCGGCGCGCAGCCAAACACAGCTGTTCATCCTTCTACACAATACAAAAATTGGTTGGTAGATAAATGGGCACTCTGTTCATGATTTAATTTTCCCGGAAGAGTTTCCTGTTCCATGCGCAGTCTGTGTAACATAAAAATTTCTCAGGTGACCATTCTGAGTTGTATCGTGTATATATAAGCCTATATATTAGGGTGAGCCACACACATATATATAGTAAAAAATTAAAATGCACAAATAAGAGCTCCTGATGCATTTTCTCATTCCTTATATGTAAAAAGACCTCAGATCGGATTTTGAGCTAAATCCATTAATATTTTAAGGGTGGCGCAAATTTGAAGAAATTTGCCACCCCAAAATGTATGATGATACTAAGGCCTCGAGTTGCGCCACATCTAAATATACAGGAATCGATCCAGTTTTATATTTTGAACATCATTAGTGGTTGCGGAATATAGGCAAATGTCATGAGAATTATATTATTCATTTTCATTTTTTGGACCACCCTAATATATATATATATATATATATATATATATATATATATATATATACCATCAGGATTTCAGAAACAATACTGATTGTAGTTTAAAAGAAGTACCTTTAAATAAGGAATTAATTGCGAATGCGGTTATTGTAACCTAATTTTATTAACTTTTATTCAATAGCGATTTTTTTTACGACCTTCATATAGTCATAAATAAGTCATAAAAGTAAATGAGAATAGTTATACGTCACATTTTGCCTCAAACGTTCTTATTAAAGTTCGTAACTTGTCCTTTATTTTTTTTATAACGAAATACTTTTTATAAGACTCGAAGATTAAGTGTTGAAGTATTCTTACGGAAATCGTTCTACAAGAAGGGGTCGAGGTCACTATAATGTAATGATGGGTTTGTTTAACTTTCCTCGAAACGTGTAAGATAATATGACGTAGAGGACTTACAGCTTTACGTGGGATTCGGACTAACCACGGATCGCTACAATCTAGACCAGTGGTCGGCGAACTTTTTTGGGTATTACCCCAAAATATATTTGAGGACGTAATCTGGCCGTAAATTCGTAATATTCTAAAATTTAGAATAACGCCACATTTATGTAACAAAATAAAAAAAAAAATATATGAAAAAAATATCAGCACAAAGTGTCTCTCATACCGCACGCATTACCCCAAAAGTTTTAAATTTACCCCATTTGGGTAATTTACCCCTGTTCCCCGACCACTGATCTAGACGAAGAGGAGGATCTCCCATCGAACTACTCTCCAAACCTACTGTCGCTTAACTTTGTTAATTGATGGTAAAAGGTGTTACGACACTGGCCGCGACGTAGCCCTCGAGGTCAGTGGATGAAATGTTTATCTATTTCTGTAATTTGAGATTGAGCAAAAACTCGTCGCGGATTTCATCGCTGAGAATGGAAGAATATTTTGCGATTTCGCTTTCCTTCTTTTTCTGATTCTCTTTCTTTATTCTCGTTTATCCTCCCTCTCCCTTCCACCCCCTCCTCTCTCTCTCTCTCTCTCTCTCTCTGACGAAGAATGTAATAATCCCTGGTTCGTTTTAAGGCACGAAGTAGAACTCAGTCTGGTGGCACCCTCCCCACTGTAAGCATCTCCGGCTCGCCCTCTTGATCGAATTCACCGCGTCATTACGTGACAGGGGAACCTCTCTCTCTTTTTATTTGTATTACTTTTACATTCTTATGAAGCAAGTGTCGCCGCATTTAGTGTCGAATTCGTGTTCCTTTTAAGAAATAAACTTAATTAGGGTATAGGGTATAAGAAATAGGACAGTTCTATTATAATATATATATATATATATATATTTTTTTTTCCGTGCGATGGTTGTGCTCATTTGTATCTAATTAATTAAATTTTAATTTTGCCATTTATTTTTATCAATAATTATCATTTATTTATATATTTATATATAAGACTATATAAAGAGTTGCGATGAACTAAGTAAATTTATTAATTAAACTTCATTATTTATTATTATTATTATTATTATTATTATTATTATCATTATCATTATCATTATTTTGAGTGACCCTAAAAATCCTAAAAGGACTTACGATAAGCCATAAATAAATAATAAAGAATTTATATAAAAAGCAGGAACGTAAATAAGCTTTATACAAAAAAAACATTAAAATAAATACAAAAAATAAACCCAAACCAAATATAAATTTAAGAACGAAACCTCCTTCACCCCCTCCCCCCCAAAAAACCTCTCTTATAATACCAATTAAAAATACCAAATAATTAAGCGTACAGGTAAAAAAACCAAAAAAAAAACCGACTTTTTCAAAAAACTTTACCCCAAAATTAATTAAAGCGAAAAAAATTAAATTGAAAATGGAACTTTAGACAGACGTCTTCGGATGATCATCTATCGAGCGAACGATTCCAGTTGAGGTGAGTACATAATCCTTTCAGTTTCTGCTTTTTTGATTCTTGTGGAGATTATCCATCAAACGATTTCAGAAAGATTCTTGCAAACGAGCAAACCGTAGTCTTCTGTAATGATAAGAAGATACTCAATATTATTTCAATCCCTTTTCAGTCATGTCAGGTTGATGGGATTAGAGAGATATATATATATATATATATATATATATATAATATATAATATATATATATATGAAAATTATTTCACGAAAGTAACACGTGAAAAATATTTATGATGAATAAAACCACGAAGGAAAGGAAACACAAAATGGTGCTCAAGCGCTTTCGTCTAATGACATCCTCAGGATGTCATTAGACGAAAGCGCTTGAGCACCATTTTGTGTTTCCTTTCCTTCGTGGTTTTATTCATCATATATATATATATATATATATATATATATATATATATATAGATAGATAGATAGATAGATGTGTGTGTAAGTGTGTGTGTGTACGTATATAATATAATATGAAAGTGTGTGTTAAGGATGACTGTCGTTTTGATGTGTATACTGTAGCTGTAAATACATATATATATATATATATATGGAGCAACATCTCTAATCTTTAACTACTAAAAAAAAAAAAAAAGGAATGATATATTCAAACTCGAAAAACAAATGAAAATAAACTTTTTTGGACACCCACTTAAAACCCCAAAATAAACTGAAACAAAAATCTTTATTCTTTCTGAAATATCTTCTCCAAATAAATGAGCACCTAAATAATAATAAAAATAATAATAATAATAATAATAATAATAATAATAATAATAATAGAGACAGAAAACGTCGCTCCATTAAAATTATATTTAACATCCGTTTTCTCTTCCGGCACTCAATGTGTGTGTGTGTGTGTGCCATGCCCTCCGGCCGCGGAGATGAAAAATCTCAGCGGCAATACTACAACGACTCATTTAACTCACCATTACTCGTCACTCAGGTGCATCGAAAAGCATCCATTGAAGAATTATATATATTTATATATATATATATTATATATATATATATATATATATATATATATATATATATAATCCCCTCCACTCTTTCTTTTTCCTCTGTCTTTCCTCTCACTTTTTCTTTGTTTTTCCGCCGAGATATGCCCTTTTAAATAGAGGCGAATCGGTTCTTCCCGAACTTTAAAAAAAAAATATATATATATATACACACACACACACGCTATAGTTTATAATATTTAAAAGCATTTTGAGCATTGCTCTGTTATTCAACAAAATAACCTTTCAGGGTCTTCTCGGTTTGGCGGACTGCTACAGATTTTTACGAAACTTAACAAATCAGTACAATCAACAGGGGCAACCTATGGGAAAATGATTGAATGCCCGGTTAGGTCAACTGTACGCCCTTGACGATTGGTTAGGTTAAGTCGTGATATTTTCGTTAGTTTCAACTAAATAAAAAAGCTGTTGTTTGGGTGGGGTGGGGGGGGTGGGGGGGTTCCGCAGGCTGTCAAACCGAAAAGATCCCCCTTTCAAACTCATTGTTACGAGACGCATGTTTTTGAAAAAAACTAATATCTGAATTTTGTTTAGTTTAGTATCCCATGAAATATTTTGACAATTTTTTTTTTTCTTTCACTATAAATTGTAAGAAAAAACATATCCTCACTTCCTAGTAAATAATGGTTGGCCAGTCAGCTTGTAATACAACTCCTTCAGATCTAATATAACCAATCAGGTCTAAGAAATTAGTATTATGGGAGTACAGTAGTTGTGGGTGTGGGCTTAATGGTAATAAATGATATTGTCAAATGCGAATGGGATAAAACTGCTTATTCAATTATTATATAAAGAACTAAACTCATTCATTGGAAAAGTGTATACACACACACACACACACGTATATATGTATATATATATATATATATATATATATGTATATATATGGAAATGAACTCAGAATGGTTCCCTGAGTTTTTTATGATACATACAGACCGTGCATGGAACAAGGAACTCTTCTAGGAAAATTAAATCCACTATAGTCCGAATAAGTAATGGTAAATGACAAACACTATAGTTTTTTTCTTTTTCATGATTTTTGCACTACGCGGGCAACGGGCCACTCGCAAAGAGGTCCCAAAAATATAGCTTCCCTCACCAGCTATCTGCAAAGCAGATAGGATCCAGCTTTGGGACGTGAAGGCAGCGAGTCTTTTGCTTATATTGAGGTTCTAAATGTAGCGGGGCTAGGCTGCTTTAAACACTAGATCCTTTCCCAAAGTTGGATCCTATCTGCTTTGCAGATAGCTGGTGAGGGAAGCTATATTTTTGGGACCTCTTTGCGAGTGACCCGTTGCCCACGTCGGGCTAGCCTCATGAAAAAGAAAAAACTATAGTATTTGTCATTTACCATTACTTATTCGGACTATAGTGCATTTAATTTTCCTAGAAGAGTTCCTTGTTCCATGCACGGTCTGTGTATATATATATATATATATATAGAGAGAGAGAGAGAGAGAGAGAGAGAGAGAGAGAGAGAGAGAGAGAGATGGGTTGACAAAAGTAAATAGACACCTTTGTTTTTTTCCAAATTTTTTACTTGATTATAAAAGTCGACAAATAGCAACAATTTAATTTAATCAATATATTTAAAATTGTGTACTTTTTCCCTTTTGCATTTATTTACTTTTGTCAACCCTCTGTGCCTATATATATATATATATATATATATATATATATATATAAACTCATCCTGCGTAATTTTTTATGCCCTATTTAATATTGCAATTTTGGCAATATTGCACCTTATCTTATATCGAAGAAATCACTCTACTAAATTGACAGCGGAAAACATTTCAAACTCTGAAGGAAGATGGATGTTTATTTAAACGCCCTGTGTTTTGTTCAAACGTTTCGTATGAGACTAAACACTTTAATTGATGAAACATTAATTGTTTCTGATCATTATCTCGTCATTTCAAATGGTCATAATATGAATGGTACGTAACATTTAGCCAAGTATCAATCTCTGTTTTGAGTGTTGCAGAAATCGTGAGCGAGAGTCGTGTCGATTTAAGAAATTTGATTTTGAATTGAATTGAATTGAATTGAATAATCTTTATTAATAATAAAATAAATTCATTGGTTTTACAATTTCACTGTTATAAATAATTGTGAAGCTGGGCTATTTATTTTATTTAATTTAGCCTAAGCTTAAGCTTCAGGGTTCACTGGGATTTGCTCTTCCCCATTCAATGTGATTTCCCATTTTTAGCAGCGGTCCGCGAATGGGAAATGGGAATTTTAAATTTGGGAATAGGGTTTCCCGATTTGAGAAAATGTAAAGAGATATTGTGGTTGTAATTACGGCCTTGACACTTTCTTTAGGGGGAAACATCTAACTTAAAGTTTGAATCCTATACATTGGGAAGGAGAATGAATCAATCTCAGAATTGCTTTTGAGATTCCCAGTTTCGGATTTCCCATTCTTGGACGAGTGTTGAAACAGGAATGACTGAAACTGCGAAGAAACCCCAACGAATGCATCATTTTGAACGTAAAAATAAAGGGATTAATCTCTGACTGAAAAGGCTTCATTTTGTACGAGAATTATACGAGTATTTGGATACAAACTTCTATACAGAGAAGATTCCAATAAGGGAATTAAGGACCTTAAAAACTAATTAACTATTTTAACTGCATTTTATGTTAAATAAACTCCGATACATCAAGTTTTTAGAATTACTTATTTAGTGTAATTCTTAATTTCCTTATTTTCAACACTATTGAAATAATGTAGTTATTTTAACTACTTAGTGAAGTAATTTTAACTACTTAATGAAGTAATTTTAACTACTTTTGGGTTCAAAGTGAATAATTTCTAGAGTTCAAAAACAAGCAGTGTGTAACGCGCGCCTCCATCCATTAATAAACCAGCGCCCGTAGGTCAGTGAGTAACACCGTTTTCCTGTGAGCGAAGTAAAGACACTGAAGTCGTTGGTTCGAATCCCCTTGAATGCTTCAATTTTGTCCGTTTTGCTGAAAAAGTATGGCGTTATTCGCATCTGTAACTGCGTACCAGAAACTGACACAGCTCTCAACCTAAACCAATGCGGCCAGTGCGTTAACTTTGGTTTTGCTTCCGCCCGAATTGTTCATTATGACGAAGATCAAGCTTGTCACGCTACCTTAGACTTACAGTTTAACTTGGAATCCGAACCACGCTCCACCAGCAGCCCAAAGTCTTAACTACTAGGCTACCCAGGGTACCCATTTATCTACCAACTAATTTCTTTATTGTGTGGAAAGATGAACAGCTGGGGTTTGCTTCGCGCCGCCTGCCGTCACCACAGTCTCGATCCCGGGGCCGATGGATTCGTAGTCAGCGACGTTAACCACTACACCACCGAGGCGCATAATATATATAATCTGTAAGACGATGGCAACTTTCCCTTTGTTTTCATTAATTTCGGGCCTCTTAATTTTTCCTATTTCAATTAAATATTAGTGTTATTAACCATTATAATAATTTTTTTTGGTTTTCTGTACTGGTGTTTTGTCTAATTTCATCTGTATAGTAATTAAGCAGCCTATAGATTATGTTTTCTATTTGTTATCTACATTATCTATTTGTTTTTCATTAAATTCTTGCCAATTAATTGCCTGTTTTAATTAAATATTAGTGTTAATAACCATTATAATAATTTTTGTTCTCTGTATTGGTTTTCTTTTTGTCTAATTTCATCTATACAGTATATATTTTTTATATTCAGTTATTTAGCTGCCTACAGATTATGTTATCAATTTGAAAAAATCTTTAGAGGGCTTTAAGGCCTTTAAATTGAGGTGCCAATTGTGAATTTTTTTGCTTGTCTATTTAACTCATTTATTTTGTAATCTCCGTCTATTTTCTGTTCCTCCTTGATAATGTGAATATATCACGAAAGCGCTCGGACTTTGTGTTTCCTTTTCCTTGTGGTTGTTTGCTTATATATATATATATATATATATATATATTATATATATATATATATAATTCTAAAGAAAGTCAAACTTTTCGCCGCACCTTGAACCTTCAGCTTAATGTGGAGTCCGAACCACGATGCCAAGTAAGTCTGAAATTATAAAATCCTTGCCCTGATCTCATGACCTCCCGATCAACAACCGAGCGTCTTTACAACTTGGAAACCCTGTCACATAATATATATATATATATATATATATATATATATATATATATATACTACTAATTATCTTTCGAAAACAAAACAAAAAATTATCTTCGAAAGTGAAGTTTCCGGGAAGAGTCAACATTTAGGAAGCGTTTCGGAAGTGCTTATTAATTAATCATACAGTGTTAAAAGGGCAATTTAGAAGTTTACCCATTTTTAAAGCTTCTTTCCGTTAAAGCACATACTACTGCAATTAGCAGAGATAAGATAGAATGAGTTGATACAATACGCAGGCTTTAAGTCGTCTTTCGTCGGCGATTTTTTTTTTTTTTTGGCGTTGAACAAATGTTCAGGATTGAGCTGTGTTCGACCTCCTCTTTACAACATCCCGCTTCGTTTGGAGTGGGTGGGGGGGGGGATTTTATCGTGCTTTATTCATCTATCAACGAAAGGGAAAATGAACAGTTGGGTGGGCTGCGCTCCGCATGCCCGTGCCTGGAATCGAACCAAGGCCGATGGATTCATATTCAACGATGCTAACTACTACATTACCAAGGCGAAACTACTTCACCCCAAGATTTATACAGAAAATGCCTTAATTGGTTAGCAACCGTAGCTTAGTGGGTAACACCGTTTCCCTGAAAATGAAGTCTGGTCGGGGGTTCGAATCTCGCTGATGCTGATAATGACAATGCAGGAATTAGAGTAGCGAGACACATTAGTTGGTCTGAGCGCTGTGCCAGTCTCCAGTCCTCCTGACCGATTATTATGCCTTAACTGATGCAACTTCAAATGAATGGAATAGTTAAATGACTAACCAGCAAACCAACTAACTAGATAGCTAATAACGAACCAACTAATTACATTAAATACATTTAGGCGAAACATCAATTTTACTGAACATTTATATAAAAATTTCACTGTTTAGAATTTGTTTTTTAAACCACTGAACCAAGCGACATGAGGTCTGGACAGCAGTTGGATGGGAGACCATCCTCGGCATCCAGATGATGTAGCGACCCATGGTTTAAATATCACATAAAGCAGTAGATACCCTCCGTTATATGGCTTTAGATGTTGCGAAAGAGGTTAAACAACCCCACTAAAACCAAACCAGTGAACTAATGAGGTATCGGCCTTGGTAGGCCTAAGTGGTGGACTAGGGAAATAGGCGAGTTCATAAACGAGCGTAACAGAGCGTATAGACTTAATAAGCGCAGTGGCACGATAGCTAACTTTAATAGATATATCGAGCTTAGACGTCAGGTTTAAAGATCAGTTAGGAATGCTAAGCGTAATTTAGAGATACTTATAGCTGCGGATAGTAAACATAATCCAAAAGGTTTTTTGACTACGTCAATAATCGTAAGTCGATAAAAGATAATATAGGCCCTCTAGTGGACGCTAACGGCGCTTTGGCTTCGGATGCTCAGGCAATGGCGTGTATTTTTAATAACTTTTTTGCGACAGTTTATACCGTAGAAGGCGTAAATAATGTCCCCGATGTGGGCGATATCGTTCCATTTAGTAGCGAGACTATTTTGAATGAAATAACTGTTTACGAGGGTGAGATTGTGCATTATATCGATAAGCTAAAAGTTAGCAAGGCTCCAGGCCCTGACGCGCTTTATCCTAGACATCTGAAAGAATTGAAAAACGTTATCGTAGGCCCCTTAACGAAGATTTTTAATCAGTCACTGGAAGCGGGGATTATTCCTGAAGACTCCAAATTAGCTAACGTTACGCCCATTTTTAAAAAAGGCGACCGCACAGTAGCTAGCAATTATAGGCCTGTTAGCTTAACATTATTTGTCGGTAAACTTTTGGAATCCGTAGTTAGGGATCGTATCATCGATCACTTAGAAAGTAGAGATTTTATTAATAGTAGTCAGCATGGGTTTCGACGCCATATATCTTGTTTAACTAATTTGTTAGAATTTTATAACGAAATAGTGCGCGAATACGATAGGCATAGAGCGGCTGACGTTATTTATTTAAACTTTAAAAAAGCGTTCGATACAGTTCCGCATAGAAGATTAATTGCAAAGGTTAAAGCGCACAGTATACGCGGTCAGGTAGCTAACTGGTTAGAGGAATGGCTTCGTGCTAGGAAACGGAGGGTCGTTGTTAATGGTAGTGAATCGGGGTGGTTGGATGTAGGTAGCGGTGTCGCTCAGGGTTCAGTGTTAGGCCCATTGCTATTCGTAATCTACATTAACGACAAAGATGTAGGCTTGACCAGTGATGTGTCAAAATTCGCGGAGGATACTAAAATAGGCGGTAAAGTCGTTAACGTGGACGATAGAAATAGGTTCCAAGACGATGTAAATAGGATTATGGAGTGGACGGATAAGTGGCAGATGCAATTTAACGTAGACAAATGTAAAGTTTTGCATATAGGTTCTCGTAACAACAATTACACGTACACGATGGACGATAGACAGTTAGCGAGCGTTGACGAGGAAGTAGATTTAGATGTACGCGTATCTAGGGATTTAAAAGTTAGGAACCAGTGCCTGGAGTCTTGCGCAAAAGCTAATAGGATGTTAAGCTTCATAGCGCGTAATTTCGAATTTAAATCGAAGAATATTATATTGCCCCTTTACAAGTCCCTAGTCAGGCCTCATTTAGAATATGCCGTTCAGTTTTGGTGCCCGTATTTGCGTGAGGATATTGATAGGTTGGAAAGGGTTCAGCGTCGCGCCACGAAACTAATTCCGTTATTGCGCAACAAGTCTTACGAAGATAGGATTAAAGAGTTAGACTTGCATTCACTCGAAACTAGGAAATTAAGGGAGAGCTTATTGAAGTTTTCATAATCGTTAATAAAATCGATAACGTAAATTTTTACAAACTGCTCACTTTCGATAATAGCAATACTCGTAATAACAGATTTAAGTTGCGTGGGAGACGTTTCATTACTAATATCGCTAAAAACCTTTGTACGTTTAAAGTCATTGATAACTGGAATAATCTTCCCGCGTCCGTCGTGGACTCTACCAGCGTTAATATGTTTAAGAACCGTTTAGATAGGCATTTTAAAAATATTAACGTTGTTTAAAATAAAAAAAATAATTAGCAACAGGAGCTCTGGGGGTAATGGTCGGGGATGAGTCTGTTGACGATTAATGCCAGCTTGTGACATGCCAGCGTGTGATATGCCAGCAATTAAAAATAAAAAAATTAGACTAGCACGAACTTAGATGTAGCTCGTAGCGTAAACTAACCCACTTTTTGTTATACTCTTTATACTTTTTTTTTCTTCTCCTCTCCTTACTTGCATGTCTGTAGTTTACATGGTATGACAGTGTTTGAGTTAAGACTGTGTTCGCATGGTTTGTAAGCGTTCTTATTTTACTTTTTTTCATCTGTCACCCCTTTCTTATTCTCTTCGATTATTTTTCCGACTTGTCGGCAGTGGTAGCGCGGATGATGATGGTGAGTCTTTCTTTCTCTTTTTCTGAATGGATGTTAACCCACGAATTGATAGGTTTTGCTACTTACTTAACCCGTTATTCTCTTCTTTTACCCCCCCCCCTCTTTTCTTTCTCTCGGACTAACCTTAGAGTGGATCTTAGGGTCTTTGTTAGAGTTAGCTTCTGTAGATTTTTCCAATTTCAGTCATTCTTATTTCAATCTTCGACCAAGAATGAGGAATCCGAAAGTTGGAACTTGAATGTCGGCAATTCTCAAATAGATCCATCCCTATTCTCACTGGATAGATATTCCCATTTTAAGTTAGGGTTAAAAAACACATCTTTGCTCCCTCTTTTCTATACCCATTTCCAAATCAGAAACATCTTCCGAGATTTGGAATTCCCGCTTCGAACCCCGAGTGGAAAACAGAAATAGTGCCAAGGGTATAGAATAGCAATGGAAACAATAGGTTAGTAAATGAGACTGTACAGTGAGTGTACACTGTTAAATGCAGGTAATACAGACCCTCCGTAGCCCCTCCTTCCCGTATTAAAAAATAAATCAAAATAATTAAAATTAGGAATATATGGTTTCGGAAAACCTAATATTTCTAAAAGAGCATAAAATATTGCTAATTGGTGACATATCTTTTTATTTTGGATATTTTATTTTATTTATTTATTTATTTAATTATTTATTTTTTGGTGGCAACAATAAAATTTCAAAAACAAATCCAAGTCATTACGCATTGGTAATTTTTTATGCTTTTTAAAAATTTATATTTGTAGGCGAATTTTTTTCGAAACTGCTTTAGTTAAACACACACACACACACACACGCACACACACGCACGCACACACACACACACACACACACACACACATCTTTCAACCTTCCAAATGTCCCGTGCGATGATTTCTCATTTCACAGAAGTCAAGCTTGTCGCCCCTCCTCTCTCTCTCTCTCTCTCTCTAATATATATATATATATATATACACACCCTTTCTGTTTACTTATACGATACAATGAAAAACTTGCTTTAATTAATTTAATCCAGAATGGTGTCGAGGTAATTTCAGTACAAAATATCACGTGGGAACCTCTCATTCTCTTCATAAAAATTTATGACAAGGGAAGAATTAAATTTCTAAGTTAAATAATAATATAACGCCAAAGGGGGAAATATAAGTAAAATATACCGTGTATAAGTATTAAAATATGTTAATAACATACTAAACTTGATAAAACTTTCACCATATACTTATTTTTTTACACGAGTTTGTCAAAATATTAAAAAAGAGAGAGAGAGAGAGAGAGAGAGAGAGAAAGAGAGAGAGAGAGAGAGAGAGAGAGAGATATTATTCCTGTGATGACTGTACATCCCTGTAACCCACTTCAGAATATATGATAGGACATACATACAAGATACAGAAAAAGCGTCAGTCTCAATACGCTTTGATTTTTATGTTAAGAACTCTAGGATCGATAACCGATGAAAGGATCATCTCAAGTGGAGACTCATTGATAGGAAAAATTGATGAGAAACTTCAGTATTATGTTCTGTGATATGAAATAGAAATAACGATGGAGTAAATGTGTTCACTCAATTTTCTACTTCCTCCGTCACAAGGATGAACTAGTAGTATAGTAGAAAACAGGTAGGACGGAAAATTAGTTTCGAAAAGAAGGATAAAAAATTAAAAGAAAATCTTCCTTCTTATTTTTAATATCTCAAATTACTACAAAAAAGTATTAATATTTATATCTAACGTTGAAAAGTTCATTTAAATCTTTCCTTTAAAGGAATTTAAGCTCATGCTTAAATATTTCTTAGGATTTTTAAGAAACTTTTGAGTATAAAAAAATTTTAAAATGTTATTTGGACTTAAATTCGCATTCGCACTTGGCCCCTCCTTCCTGCATTAAAAAAAAGTTATGGCATTTAATTTTTGTTTAGGCAAACGAATCAAACATCTCTTACCATTTTTTTATTTAATTTATTAATGTATTCAGTAATATGGTGAAGATGATCTTAGTGGCAATACTGATTTTACAATCAAATATACAGAACCGCATCGAATCTCAACTTCGCGAGAGGGTACCTCATTTAAGCCCTTTAATTTTAAAATGAATCTCATATTTGGAGCGTGAAGCTTCTTTGGCATAAGTTTTGCACACGAAATTATACTGTAGTGGTTCGCATCCCTAGGAAGTCATGGATAGCTAATTGGAGGATATGATCAGCGCATCTTGCTGAAATGACAATTCTCTGATTACCTCCAATATATTTACTGATCATTAGGCTAGCAACATCTGAATTTATTAAAAATTAAAAAGTTTCTGCAATATTATTTCAGGTCATTGGCTTAAGGTACTTGCCAGGCAAGTTAAAATCTTATATTTTAGTAAGTACAACACTCTAAAAAGAGAGATTAGATTTGTGTTTTGTCCTAAGGACATTAATACGCTTAATACGCTTAGGTCTATAGATCTAGCTCAGTGGTGGCGAACCTATGTCACGCGATCAAATTTGCCTGGCACGTCTAAGCATAGAAATTGTTATCCAAACATGAGTATAAAATAATAGACTTAATGTTTATAATTTGGTGTAATATATATATATATATATATATATATATATATATACTTTGGTGGGCAGGTGAATTTTTTTTTATGGTTTGTGTGGGTTTTTTGGCACTCGACTGTAAAAAGGTTCGCTCATATTTAAATAAGCTCATATTTAAATAAAAATTAACGCTATCCACTTCACTGCACTTGCCTCACCCCTTTAGAAGTTAGAGGCTTAAGTGGCAAGTTGACAACTTAACATGCCTTAGTCAGTCACATTTTCGATGCGAACGATATGATGCTGATGCTCAAAGGTATACAACTGAATTTATTGCGTCACTTTGTATTTTTTATCACAAAAAAATTAGGTATTGGTTTATAGGCCTATGTTTCACAGGTATAGAAAATAATAGGAAATATATTTATGTACCCATATCTATAACTATATTTGTAATAATAATTATAATCAGTCAAGTGGTCCAGAAACTGGCACAGCGCTCAGATCAAATAATTTGGCCCATTACGCTAACTCTTGAATTATTACTACAGGCACCATCAGGAGTCGAACCCCCGACCCCAATGTCTTTCCCACTGAGCTTGTACTTGTAAATGTATTTATTTCTATACCGTTCCTATACTTATACCTATTCCTGATATATATATATATATATATATATATCGTAAAGAACGACGCTTGTATAGGAGATATTCCGCGCAAGACGAGAAAGAGAAAACAACAAATGAAAAAATGAAGTACCACCTGGGAATCGAACCCGGGATCTTCCGATTGCCGGTCAGACGCGATAACCACTACACCATGGACTTCACTCTTCCAAATGTCGTAATTCCTCTACATACTCGCAGAAACCAATGCCCCAAGGGGGCACCTCCCGCTTGCAGTATATATATATATATACTTATATATATATATATATATATATATATATATATATATATATATATATATATATATACATTTAACTGCAAACACGCAGTATAATTAACGTAAAGAACGACGCGTCGTTCTTTACGTTATATATATATATATATATTATATATATATTATATATATATATATATATATATATATATATACTGTACGAGATCAGCTTTTCCTGACAAAATCATATTGTCACAAAGGATGATAAATACATATTTCCTTATAACTCCGTAATAAGAAAACACTGTACTTTATTACCAGAGTTGCTAAATCGTACAATGATATGTAAATTACTTTATTTTATGCTTGGAAAATGTATTCCTAACCAATTCAAATGCGAACATTTGTAGAAAAGCGAACGATATCTTCTTGTCACTAAATAACCTTTCTTTGTTGGGATGTCATACGAGGAAGGATAAGAAACAAATGTTGAGATAACATCACATAAATTATATAAATAGCCATTTCCTTCATATAAATCATTTGAAAATAGGTACATGAGGCGCTGTACTGTACATTCTAATGAAAGTGTAGCCACGCAAACGAGTTAACAATATAATACTATATAATAGCTGAGTGAGCTGTCAGCTACATTAATATATGAGTTGTTAGGTGCGTTATAATATCCTAATTAAAGAGAATGTTAATTAGTTATACATCATTTGGGTTAGCAGATGCAGTAATGAAGCTGCCATACAGGTACCAAAATCAAATCCTGAAAGAGAATACCCAAAGAGTCATGCGCTGTAACACTAACTTGAGTAAAAAGCGTTTCCTTTAATAATTTAATGAATATCTACTTTCGTCTTATAACGATCGAATCTAATGTAGACCAACATAAATTAAATAGACCTACATAAGGTCTTCACGGGTTTAAAACTTTTTGGTGCCTATTTTGTGCAAGTCGACTTTATGCACTTCGATTTTGTTCTTCTGTACAGAGGATTGACAAAAGTAAATAGACATCTTCTGTTTTCCAGAGCTTTTGATTTGATAATAAAAGATTTATTGAATTAATATATTCAGAATTGAGTTGCGTTCCCCTTTGCATTATGTAAAGCTGATACACGTTTTGGCATTCCATTGATGAACTTTGCCATTTGTTCTTGAGAACAATCATCGTAGTATCTATTTATTTTTGTCAACGATCTGTACCTTTGGAAGTCGATCTTCACATACTAATTCAAAAAAGTTTGAACAATATATGAAGGACTATAACTGAATATAATGCATGCATTTCGTAGAATTCCAACAACATTCAAAATAAAAATTAACTGCAATATTACTGTATAACCATTCACTCAAAATATTTTATAACAAAAACACTCTAAACCCTATTAGATTTTGTATTATACATTGTGTTCCATTTTAGCAGCATATCAAATGCATAATGCAATGCACCTTCTTTAGTGTCTTGTTCATACGTTTCAGCTGGGATGTGTAATTTATGCATCTTCACTAGTAGTTTAGTTATATGTGTAAACTGAAACATATAATCAAACTCATCACTGAGACTGGAATTTTCATCAAGACGTTGAAAATTCTTTCATCGAGAAAGTGCCCTCAGCTGATGACAATAGTTTCATCAAACTTCGATGCTTGATGAAATACTTTTTTCTTGAAAATGATTCCTTAAAAATAATTAATCAGAGTTTGTGGCACCATCTATTGGAAGAAATGTCAGTTCAATTTAATTTAGTTCATTTTCATTAAACTGAGTGTAATTACACGCACATTATTTTCATGTTAATCAAGAACAACATACTAACAGCAACTTAAGTTTTAAGTTGAAATACATTCGGAGTAAATTTACCTCACCTCAGTGGGGTTCGAACCGACGTCACCGAGGATTTGAAGTTTACGAGCCGTCACGTTACTCACTCGGCCATGAGACATATATATATATATATATATACACACACACACATATATATATATATATGGTTAATTTTTACATGTTCATCCAGAACATTATACTAACAGCAGTTTAAATCTTAAATTTAAATACATTAGAAATAAATTCACCTTACCTCGGTGGGGTTCGAAACACTGTCATCGAAGATTCGAATTTTAAACTGCTTTGTAGTTCTTATAGTGAAGACTGCACTCTTCTCTCTAAAAACTGTCCGCTGTGTGTACCTAAGATCCGACCAGAAAAAAAAAAGAACTACATACCCTGTAAAAGATAAAATATTCCAAGGGTACATATATAGTAGGTCGATAGTAGATAGAGAGTAGCTGAAACGGTTATTTTCTCGACAAGCGGTGTTCCCTGGAACAAAGTGAAAAATGCAAGAGAGTACACTTCCAGTTTACTCTCCGTGTACCTTCGGTCTACAGAGTGTGCTCTTTACAGGTATCTCAAGCACTAAAGGGTTAAGTGTGCTTTATAATTTTCACATAGGTAATTATTACATTCCCTCACTGTAAACTCATTGTCAATTAATTCCAATCCTTCTCTTCTACGAGAGACATATTATTATTATTATTTCAACATTATTATTATTGGTAGTAGTAGTAGTAGTAGTAGTAGTAGTAGTAGTACAAGAATTGTATATCAGCTTCTGTTTTTATATATAATTTTTGCTTTTGCCTTCTAGTGTCCTGAAAGTATCTCTTGCTTTTATGTTTAATTTCAAGTTAACTTTTGAGAGGAATAAAGAAATGACTTTATAATTATTATCATTTTCATATTCCAGTATAATTAAACCAATTTTATTATTCCTTTCAAAAGTTATCTTGACAAGATTAAACATTAAAGCAAAAGATATTGTTAAGAAATTAGAAGGCGAATGCAAAAGATATTATTATTATTATTATTGTCCCGACCTTCCAGCAGAGCTGACTTGTTCCTCTCACGCTCCGCCGCATAGCTCTTCTCGTGACTGATTACATTTCGATTACCACATCCCTTTTATTAATTTCCGACCGAGAGTCGCTCTCCATCATGCTACATAGAAGAAGAAACACAAGAAACACAAGAAATTCATTATCTACTCGGGCTACCAACGAAGAAAACATTAGTCACCCTGAAATGAATAACTTGCAAGGCGCTTCTGGCCCCTCAACAGAGGGAGAACACTCCCCCAGAAGAAACAACATAACTAGCGACACCTCCCGCTCACGAGACAATATCATCGAGAGCTGGAACATCTCCCCCAAGATAAACACACTAATAAAATGGTTATTAATGGTCCCTCTCTCCCTGCGGAAGCTCAGGACGAAGACTACAAAGGGATAGTGATTGGGACTCTCCAAACCCACCCCAATTATTCCGTCAGCCAAGATATGATTACCGAAACATTCAGATTAGAGGCCAAATCAAACCTCAAGAAGGCCGACGTAAAACAGGAAAAGAAAGAAGCCTTGTATTTACATGAATGAATACCTTACAAAATTTAAGTAAGATCTGTTTAAAACAGTTCTAAAATTAAAGTTCCACTATATTAGGTGCGCAATGATGTTATTTATGTGAAAAAAATCGCACACCAGTCAAAGACGACAGATTAATGGTGAAACAGATCTAAATAACTATTTCCACGAAGTACAGGGTCAGCCCTTTATCTGACTCAGGTAATTCTTACCACAGAATCCTATACTTTTTTTATGCAGGAAGGAGGGGCCAAGGGCAATGTCCGCAAAAGCGCCCCCCCCCCCCACCCTATAGAAGAAGAAAAGCCAAAATCAAGGTCCAAGATTTTCGAGATGCTTTCGAGATGATTATTTCACCGAAATGGGAGCCAGTCTTGCTTCTAAAATACCACCCACTAGACCCTCCGTTACCGCACTCTTCCTTCCTATCCCTGACTACGACACACGATCTAATGACAGCCATAAAACGATAAAAAATAAAAGTTGTACACTAGACACAATCCCAAACAGAATTTACAGAGAGTGCGCAAACTTAATTGCGCCCAAGCTTTCAAAGCTCATAAACCTATCCATTCAAAATGGTGTCTTCCAGACGGCCTAAAAAAGGCTAGAGTATGCTCTATCTATAAATCGGGCGATAAAACTTCCCGCCTCAAACTACAGACCTATTTCCTCCCTCCCAACCGTCAGTAAACTATACGAAAGAGTAATATATATTCAAATAATAAAATTCATATTCAAATACAATATTAGAGGAACGTTATAGCAATCTCAACGACAAAAAATTCAATAATCATCCTAACTGATGTAGCTAAGGCCTTTCACACAGTACCTCGTGACATATTCTTAAAGAAACTCGGACACTACGGCTTCAGGAGACTATCCTCAAGATGGTTCAACTCATACTACGTTAACAGAACACAATTTATAGCACACGACTCTTTTACTTCACAGACATGACGCATCTCCCTCGGGGTACCCTAAGGGAGCATTCTGGCACCTATCTTGTTCCTCTTTTATATTAGCGACTTCCACAGGTCGCTAAATAATACTGCTACCAGTATGCAGATAATACTTCAATCATAACTTCACATAAAGACTCACAACCACTCCAAACGGCCACCAACAATAAACTCCAAAGTGTTTATGCATGGCTTAATGCCAAAACTATCCTTAAATATTAAAAAGCAGCCTATATGGTTATCACAAAAAAAGAAATCGTTGCCTCCTCTAAATCTATACAGAAATTCAATCCCGTTCAGCGAGTACAATCGGCCAAACTTCTGGGAAGTACCATCGATTCAAAGCGCTCATTCAAAGAGCACACTGAAGATCTGTACAACAAATTAGCCAAGGTCTCATTTATAATTACGAAAGCTGGTGCGGCACTTCCAAAACAGGTTCTTCGATCCATATACTTCACCATGGTGTACTCCACATCTACAATACTGCACTAGTGCTTAGGGAAGCACACGTCAATTTTCGCTACAGCCATTGGTAGTAATGCAAAAAAGATTAGTTAGGAAAATTTATAAATCGAACAAAAATACTGAAAGTACAGATCAACTGGTTCACGAGTTAAAAATTCTTAAACTAGAAAAAATCTACAAACTAAACATTACCTGATGTATGTATCAAGTCGTCCATAATACTGCATCAGAAATCATCCAAAATGATGTCCTTTGTTTCCTGAGAGAGTGGCAAATTTGGGCCCCCATATTTGGTTGTATCCATTTCACATTCATTCAAAGTTTTATTTCAATTTCTTTTGACGAAGTCCTCACTTCTTCGCAACCCATGAACGTGTTATAAAGGTAGCTCCAGCATCACGAGCTTCCCGAAATGTTATTGCTCGTATGCGATCTATCACACGTTGCCTCTCCGAATCACCAATTAATTGAGAAGCCATTATATTATCACTTTATCAGCTCGAGTAATTTTAATACCTGCAATAAATAAAGAATTTTATATATTTTTATAATCACTAAAAACTATTTCGATATAAGTAAACATGTAAGCTGCAAATGGGGGGGCTAAGGTTTTTTGGGACCCCTTATGTGTGTATGTACGGACATATATATATATATATATATATTTTAGTGGTGGACCGGATATCCGCATCTGCAGATATCTGCATAATTTTTAACATCCGCACTTCTGACTGCGGATGTCATGCGGATATTACTTCTAATAAATTATGCAATTAACAATTAAATTAGCTTATAAAGTAGTTTATAAGGCCCAGTCATGCACATTTCATGTAAAGTATTAATTAATTATTAATGAACAAACAAATAAACCTCAAAATATAAATAGCTGGTAACACAGAAAATTGAATGAAACTTGTTTCATTGAATTTTCTGTGGCTGAAACTCTTGAGAAAGTTATTATTTTTATCATAATGAAAACATTAATATTAATTTTAATTCTTATGCATTGTCTGCCATAATAGTAATATCACGAAATTTGAAAAATTATGTCATATATTCATAATTCTATATTATATTGATAGGTTAACTAAATATCCGCATCCGCGGATATTGAAATTAAAAATCCGCATCCGCAGATGTTGAAAAACTGACATCCGGTCCACCACTAATATATATATATATATATATATATATATATAATATATATATGTGTGTATGTATACTTCCTGTAGCAACTGATGTGCACCACCAACTAGTATAAAAACAATAATAAATTGTAATATTGATATTATTACTGTTGTTGCTGTTGTTACTATTGTTTTATATTCTCTCTTCCACTACGCTACATATGCTTAAGAATGCATTAACTGTCGCACTATCATATATATACAGTATATATATATATATATATATATATATATATATATATATATTCTAACTGCAAACACGCAGTATAATTAACGTAAAGAACGACGCTTGTATAGGAGAATATCCCGCGCAAGATGAGAGAGAGAGAACGAAACAAATGAAAAAATGAGGTAACCACCCGGGAATCGAACCCGGGATCTTCCGATTGCCGGTCAGATATGATAACCATTACACCACGGGCCTCACTCGATCAAATGCCGTAATTCCTCTACATACGCGCAGAAACCAATGCCCAAGGGGGCACCTCCCGCATGCCGTACATTATATACATTATGTATATACATTGTATACAATGTATATACATTATGTATATAATGTACGGCATGCGGGAGGTGCCCCCTTGGGGCATTGGTTTCTGGGCGTATGTAGAGGAATTACGGCATTTGATCGAGTGAGGCCCGTGGTGTAATGGTTATCAACTTATCATATCTGACCGGCAATCGGAAGATCCCGGGTTCGATTCCCGGGTGGTTAGCTCATTTTTTCATTTGTTTCGTTCTCTCTCTCATCTTGCGCGGAATATTCTCCTATACAAGCGTCGTTCTTTACGTTAATCATACTGCGTGTTTGCAGTTAGAATGTATATAATGTACGGCATGCTGGAGGTGCCCCCTTGGGGCATTGGTTTTTGCGCGTATGTAGAGGAATTACGGCATTTGATTGAGTGAGGCCCGTGGTGTAATGGTTATCATATCTGACCGGCAATCGGAAGATCCCGGGTTCGATTCCCGGGTGGTTACCTCATTTTTTCATTTGTTTCGTTCTCTCTCTCTCATCTTGCGCAGAATATTCTCCTATACAAGCGTCGTTCTTTACGTTATATATATATATATATATATATATATATATATGCAAATAACTGCAATGACCGCGCAGTATATAAATGAATAGAAACGACATAAGTATTAAGGAACGTTTCTGCACACGAGGAGGAGAGATAACGAAATAATTAAAAATGAGGCGGTTCGCCTCATTTTTCATTATTTCGTTATCTCTCCTCCTCGTGTGCAGAAACGTTCCTTAATACTTATGTCGTTTCTATTCATATTATATATATATATATGTGTATTATATGTTACTCACTGTATACCTTTTGTATGCCTTATACTGTATATGTAGCAAAGAACAATAAATTTATTATATTATTATTAATTAGTATTATTATTATTATTATTATCATCATTATATTATTATTATGAGAGCATTAAACAATGAAATTGACTGGCAAATTGTTGTCCTAGTAGTTTCGATTTTTGTTCAGATTGCAATTAATGAGGTGCCCTTTCTTCTTTGTAAGAGGTGTCATATAAAAAAGAGAAATACTCTCTCTCTCTCTCTCTCTCTCTCTCTCTCTCTCTCTACCATAAATTCAAATCAGACTTCGATTTTCGTCATGTCATCGACTACTTTCCTTTTAAGTGACTTTGAGTAAATAACTAAGTTTTTTTTTAAAGTTTTAATGGAGGAAATTAGTTCCGGTCAAAGAATCTGACGATATCTTAAATTTTACAAATCAACGACACTAAATCAGGTACGCGAATGATGTATCTACGAGTATTTCCTAAATCCTAAAGCAGGTGTTGAGCAATTTCTACGTGTATCTCGGAAGTAACAATTCAGATTAACTTGAAAACAATCTTTACCGAAACGTAATAATTCAATTGAATATAAACAAAGAATTGCAGGTACATAAAAAGCTAGTATTTATAAAAGAACTAATTGCAAAAAAAACTTCACGTTTTCTACGTGAAAGCCACAATATGATAATAAAAACCCACTCTAATAGACAGAGTTCATTTCCACAACAGTTTCGATGCCACACTGGCATCCTCTTCGGGTGGATACAGAAAAAAGAATGAACTAAAAACAAGAGGGAAAACAGTACAGAGCCTTTAAAAAATTCGCACGTAGAATCCAGACAGTGGAAGGGCATTTTATTAAAGGGACCCATTTTTAAGTACATTCGCATAAATTTAAAACTATCTTCTTGTTGTATACATATAGATTCTATTATTTTACATAATTGTTACATTTATTATTAAGTATGTTACATTTAATATTGTATTATTATTTATTACAGAAATAATAAATTTATTATTACATTGATTATTACATTGTTGTTTAGTATACAAAAATTATAATCCGAAAAACAAATGAAAAAGGGGGCGAGGAGGGAACAATCAAGAGACCGCTACGAATAAATTAGGTCCCGTTCTTCCGACACAGGAAGGGCATTTTTATTAAAGGGACCCGCTTATAGGTACATTCGCATGAATTTAAACTATATACTTGTTCTATACATTTATTACACATTTATTATTCAATTTATTACATTTAATATTGCATTGTTATTTATTACAGAAATTATAAATTTATTATTACATTGATTATTTATTGATTATTATTGTTATTTATTATACAGAAATTGTAAACCGAAACCAGAAGGGCATTTTATTACAGGGTCCCGCTTATAAGTACATACGCTCAAATTAAAACTCTCTTCCTGTTCATACATACAGATTCTACTATTTTGACATAATTACTGCATTGATTATTGCATTTACATTTTTTAACACTTATTATTATTACCTTTACACTAATTACACTTATGTTAGAACCCGTTCACCGGACTCCGTAAGGGATTTTTTGACCAAAAATCTCATTAAATGGTCTAACTTACAGGTACCCTCGTACAAATTAAAATTATCTGCTTGTTCTATACACACAGATTCTATTATTTTTCTTTTGACATAATTATTACATTTATAAAGTACTTTACTTGATTCCCAATCTATAGCATGATTATTTTGGCTGGCGTGATGAAAAATAGCATTATTGGTGTTACAACTTCTGAAGGCATATTTGTGTTCCTTAATACGGGTTGCAAGATTTCTTCCAGTTTCTCCCACGTATACTAAATCACAACTTTTACAGGGAATGCTGTAGACACATAAACTCTCTCTATTAGAGTGGGTTTTTATTATCATAAATAATTAATTATTTTTATCAGTCTTTGATGTACGCAATCAAAGCCAAAAATCAGTGTTTTTTCCCACCCAAAATTAAAAATTGCATCATTATTTCGGTTTTGTAAAAAAGTCTTAATTAAGATCTGCAAAGCGTTTATCTTCTTTGATTAAAAGGAATGAAGAGATCATAAATTCCGATTTTGAATGGTAAATAATTCTGTTAATTTGTCTTTCCTTACATGAACAGAGTTATGAGGTCAGCCAGCACACACACACACACACACACACACACACACACACACACACACACACATCCCTATATCTAAAAACCTAATCAACCAAACCTAATTTAAGCAAACCTAATCTTGGTGCCATCGGGTCTAGAAGGGCATGATAACTACTTCGGAAGCAATTCAGGGCTCGAAGGGTGGTTTCTCCTAAGTCAATAAATAGTGAGATACTCGCTAATATAGTGTAACCTAACCAAATCTTAACTAACCTAATCTAGCATAATCTAACCTAATCAAGACAAACATATCTTTTTCCGGCAGTAAATATGTTATTTAGATTTTTTATAGAAAATGCTTAATGTTCCGAGGTATGAAAAGTGGTAACTCACAAAAACATTACCCCCACTACATCTGTGAATTATCACACACTCGACCACACTTGGATTTAGTTGCACACGCGCGCGCACACACACACACACACACTGTATCAAAAGTGGTAACTCACAAAAACATTACCCCACTATATCCGTGAATTATCACACACTCGACCACATTTGGATTTAATTTCAGTATTTAATTGAATGTTTTTATTTTGGTTGAAAACTAATTTGGAAGATGTGAAAAAAATGAACTCCGCGTCTCGCAGTCTGCTTTCTTTGCTTCGCACGGCCTCAAATATTGGCAGGTCCGGCACGTCCTCTCGTATATGAAGGTCTACAACAATAATAGACGTAAAAAGGAATTTGAAAACGCTTCTAGGTTATGTCAGTGTCTTAGCAACAATAAGTTGTAAAAAGGTGGAAAGAATAGTAGATAACGGAGAAAACATCTCATTTGTAAGAGAAAGGTATGTTATAAGATTCACTTTTATGCCTTGCGTAAAAATACCATTTTTTATCAAACACTTACTATTCTGGGGACATTATGTAAACAAGTTAATTCTAAATTACTAGAAAGAACGGTTAATAAGGCAAAAATTCGGGAGGCTTTTAAAAATGACCCAAAAAAAAAGGACGAGGTTGGTTTGTCTAATAGACCACTAAAAACGTATGAGGTAATTCGCTTGGAAAAAACTTTATTTTTACTGTACTCTAAATTCAGAAAAATTCTAATTTGTTTTACTGTACTTTTACAGTGGCTGTAAAATAATAGCAAAACGTTCTTTCTCTTTAAATAAATCCAATGAATCTGTTTATTTCTTTCCCCTTAGAGGGAACTTTAAGAGTACCATAAATATATCTTCTAAGTTATTAATATTATTTATGATAATTAAAACCCACTCTAATAGACAGAGTTTATTTCCATAACAGTTTCGATGCCCATTGGCATCCTCTTCGGGTGGATACAGAAAAACGAATTCTTTTTCTGTATCCACCCGAAGAGGATGCCAGTGGGCATCGAAACTGTTGTGGAAATAAACTCTGTCTATTAGAGTGGGTTTTAATTATCATATTTTGACCTTCACGTAGAAAAAAGTGAAGTTTTTTTGCATTTGTAATATTATTTAGTTATTAATATTATTCAGTTATTAATATTATTCAGTTATTAATATTACTCAGTTATTAATATTACTCACTGTCTTCAATCTCTCTCTCTTCGCCGCAATGTTGCCTCACTCTCTCTTTACTCTCGCTATTATAACAGACACTGCTCTTCTGAACTCTCTAACTTTATGCCTCCTCCTTTAAGGAGAGCACGGAGCACCAGACTTTCTACACTTTCTCATTCCTTTTCTGTCCAACTCTCTAACGCAACGATTAATCGGTATTTCCAGTCCTTCATCTACTCAACCGGTCAACTTTGGAACAAGCTTCCTCAATCCATCTTTCCCCCTGTCTATGACCTCCAGTCTTTGAAACGCAGAATGTCTAGGCATTTCGATAACCCTGGACCTTGATTTTGGCTCTCTTCTTCTTCTATTGGGGGGGGGGGAGCACTTTTGCGGGCGTTCGCCCTTGGCCCCTCTTTCCTTCGTAAAAAAAGAACTGGAAAAATGGCGCGTATGTTCTTCTATTGTGTTATCATGAAGAAAGAAAAATGTTTTCGTTATATTTAATTTTTTTAAAATTGTAAAATACTGTTAAAATTTCTATGACATAGGCCTACGCTGAACCTAAAAATTAATTTCGTGGCACGTCAACCTGATTAAATTCAAATCTTACAGTATATTAACAAATCCATCAAAGTTTGTGAATCGGATATGTACAGTCACTTCAAAAAAAAATCCTGTCCTAAAATTGCAAATTTCTTAACAATATTTACCAGTAGGAAACACGCAGTTTCAAGACAAAACTTTTTAAACATTACAGTACTACAGTACTAATGTACTAATGTACAGAACCTTATCAGACAATGATAATACAGATTTTACATAAAGACTCTTCAATAAAGACTTCATATTACAGTATATCTTTAGCGTATTACAAAAATTTACGTAAAGTACATTCACACGAAGTCGAAAAAGAATCCAAGATATTCATTTCCCACTGCGTGGGGAGTGAGTATGCCCTAAAGTCACCTGAGGAAGAGCAGAAACATATTAAACGGAACCAACTCAACTCCACTCGATGCTACAGCGGCTGGGCTGGGAGCGAACTAGCGCCAAACCGTTCAAAGTCCGCCACCGTAATAATTGAGCACCGGGGACCCATGAACATTTACATAAAATATATTCTGTAACGTACACTTTATTCTCGTTTGTTTTAAATAGTAGTGAAAATGGAATACGTAAAGTGTATTTCAAAAGAGTCTCTTCTTCGCCATTCTCAATGTTTATCCAATTTATTGTTCCTCTTTCTGCTGTAATTAAATTCTACTCTCCTTTCATTTGGGTCCCAAAAAAAATAAAGGAAGCTCAAATTTGTTAATTCATACGCTACGAAACATCTGACATATAAATTTTCACGACACATCATAGAAGCGAGAAGACTCGGGAAAGTTGCGTACTTCCTTGGAGCGAAGTTAATTATCAAAGAAAGAGAGACTCCTCCAACGCGGAATACTTCGGTCAAAGGAGTTCACCTTGTTAGTGAAGAAACATTCGAAGCTATGAGAACTAAGAAAACGCCAGCCGACAGTCGGCACACAGGAGGCCTGCGAATAACTCCGCATACAATCTCAACAGTCGACTTTCCCATTCTTGGCTCAACTGGGCGGTAACCCCTTTTTTCCCGTATTCTGTATTTAGTGAAATTGTTTGAGAACTACTGTTAAATGGCTTTCATCGATCGATAAAGACTTTCATAGTATATGTGCCGATATTAATCATTTCAATTCATTACCAAAAAATTCTGTATACAGTTTAGAGAATCTAGAACAGGAATCTGGTGTAGGCAATTGCATGGTCTCATCGATAGACGAGTTTAATAAATTTGTATTACAAAAAGATATTTATAAATAACACCAGTACACATTTGAAAACTTGTCGATCGATTTTTACAAACTAGTTGGTGATTCTATATAATTTGAGTGCGCTGATCTCAAAAATATAGTTAGTTTTTCCCTATCACGTATGGTTTTCTTACTACAGGGTGTATCATAAATCCCCCATTTATCCCAAATGTGAACCATCTTATCGAGACCAACATTGGATTGCACATGCTAAACCATAAATTTTGTTGTTATAGACTACAGTAACGCTTACATAATGTAGGGTAAATATACATAACAACCAGTCCCGTTCCCAGCAAAATACTCTCTCCCCTCCCATCAATGGGTGGTTAACATTTGGGGACAGATGAGGTATTACAACACCCCTTGTAGCACGAAATCTTTAGGTGATAGAGTAAAACCTAATTAAAGCAGAATTAAATAGCTCCTAGCTCTTGGACAAGCATATTGCTTGTTTATGAAAGAATAAAAAATAACTGAAAGAAACAAAATATATTTACCTTCTTTACTTGCAAACATTTCAGGACTTATTCCAAAGACTTAAGACTACGAAGGTAGATCTGACTAATGACGACTAAACCGGTGCTTCTTTGATGTTTTCTTATGCTGTGCGTTAGGCTGATCTCGTTGCAGACACCAGCAGTAATCCGCCATCATATTTGTATGCCATCTTCCTTGATATCTTCTTTCCATGGTTTTGATGTCCTGGTGAAATCGTTCCCCTTGCTCCTCACTGACATCTCCGAGATTTTCGGGAAAACGGTCAAGATGCGAAAATAAGTGAACTTTCAGGCTCATGTTGCAGCCTAAGGCGCAAAACTTTTAAGTATATTTTCCACCAGTCTTTCATAATTTTGGCTTTTGTAGTTTCCCAAGAAGTTTTCAACAACATCTCTGAAACCACGCCATGCTTCTTTTTCTTTATTGGTCATTGTGTTCAGGAAATGATCGTCTGTCAATAACTTTCTAATCTGAGGACCTATAAAAACACCTTCCTTTATTTTCTCGTACCTATCTTTGGATATTTTGAACAAATGTACTTGAAACACTCACCTTCTCTATTCAATGCTTTGACATACTGCTTCATCAAGCCTAACTTAATGTGCAAGGGTGGTAGGAGGATTTTATTTGGTTCAACTAGATGTTCATGTAAAATTTTCTTTGATCCTGGGGTAAGATTCTCTCTAGGAGGCCAAGTTTTCCTCTTCCAGTGCTGGTCACGTGCTCGACTATCCCATTCGCAGATGAAACATGGCATCTTAGTGTATCCTGATTGCTGCCCAAGTAACATGCAAAGGACTTTGAGATCCCCACACAATATCCATCTGTGATTTTGATACTGAATTTTTCCAGAAGCAGTTTCATGTTATCATAGGTCTCTTTTAAATGAGTAGAATGGGCCACTGGGATTGATGCATATTTGTTACCGTTGTGCAGTAACACTCCTTTTAGACTGGTTTTAGAGGAATCTATAAACAACCTTCAGTCACTGGTTTGGTATTCGATGCCTAGCTTGCACACTAATCCTGTGATGTCCTTGCAAAATACCAAGGGACCATCTTTTTCGAAAAAAGGCACGAAGTCTTTCTCACGATTTCTGTACCAAGCGAAGTATGTGTCGGATGCCAATAAATTGTTCTCCTGCAATCTAGACCCCAAAAGTTCTGCAGAGTCCTTAGGCAGATTCAAATCCCTGACTAAGTCATTTAGTTCGGCTTGGGTTAATGGTTTAGGAGGATCTCGGTCAGCTGTTGGCTGTTCATAAACATCATCATTGTCTGGATTTGGAGCTGAATCAGAATCTGAATTGTATTGATCAAGACTCTCGGGTGGGCGGGGAATAGGAACTTCTGGACCATGGGGTACCGGCCTTATTGCAGATGGAAGACTTGGGTATTGAAGGCTCTCTTTATGCTTTGCATTATAACCTTTAACATTGCAAGAACAGAAGTAGCAGTCGTCGGTATGGTTTCTAGGCTCGCGCCATACCATAGGGATCCGAAACGGCAAACTTTTCTTTTTACCTTTGCTCCAATTCCTTAGTGCCGCAACACACGTAAGACAAACCTTGTGTGGAGCCCAACTTTTGTCTTGATCTCCTAATTTAATTCCAAAATAAGCATGATAAGCTCTCTTAATGAAGGTCGTTACATTTGTCCTTTGTTTTACAACAACATACCGACCACAAATATAACAAAATATGTCTGGACTATGGGTACATCCTCTAGAAGCCATTATTAAAATTTTAAAGACGTAATGTTAGAATTATCTATCTGAAAAATATGAAAAAACGAAATTAAAGATAAAAAAGGTAAAAAATTACAAAACGCCCCAAAATTGTTTTGCTAATAACTTTAAAACTGTGGGTGATAGAAAAAAACTGGTAGCATTTTTTAATTCAGCGCAGCGAACTGCTTCAGAATCACAACTCAAAATAAAGAAATCGATTTTCATGCAGAACGGTGTAATCTTTCAGTGCTAAATCTAAACATTCGAAGCTTATCTAGGAACTATAACTACTTATTGGCCCTTTTGAAAACTTCTATGGTTAAATTTAGTGTTATAATTCTCACGGAAACCTGGTTGAATACTGTAGTAGTATTAAAAACCTATATAATATAGATAATTACGTTGCTTATCATACTGTAAGAGATGGTCAGATTGGTGGGGGTATCTCTATGTATGTGCATCAAACTTACGATTCTAACGAAGTATTTTCTCTATGTAATAGTGACAATGAAAAACCTGATTGTGAATATAAAACACAAAAGTAATTAATGTATATTCTGTCCATGCAATATATAGACCACCTAATACTAATATCAATAGCTTTTTAATTCACTTAGATAACATGTTATGCAACTTTCATAAATCGAATGCCATAGTTGCGGGTGACTTCAACATCAATTTGCAATCTGAAGCAATCTCTCATAAATTTTTAAACTTAATGAATTCTTTCTATCTTAGTCATTCTATTACCAAACCCACTCGAGTCTGCAGCTATGACAATCGAATAACAGAATCTACGATCGATAATATATTTGTAAATAGCAATGCTCTCGTAAATTCTGGAATTATAACTACTAACATCAGTGATCATTTTCCTACTTACGCTATATTCAATAACATTGTTCAGGTTGCGGACAAAACAACTATTGATTATAGAATATTCTCAGAGGTTAACAAAAGAAAATTTATTGGGGCTGTAGAAAATACTCGACTTGACTGTGACGAACCTTTAAATGACCCAGATCATATGTTTCAGTTCTTCTATGACACCTTATTCCATATTTTTAATATTTACTTTCCTTTAAGGAGAAAAACAGTTTCGCCGAAAAGTGTCGCAAATCCATGGATCACTCCAGGAATTATCACTTCAATAAAGAACAGAGCTAAATTATTCAAATTGCAATTACAGAGCAAAATTCCTAAAATACAATATACTCAATACAGAAACAAATTAACTAAAATAATCAAAATTGCAAAATATAACTATTATAACAATCAATTTTCCAAACATAAAGGAGACATGAAAAACACTTGGACAACCATAAACAATCTTCTCGGAAAACAAATTAAGAAAAATTTAATAGAGAAATTAAATGTTGATAATAAAGAAATTACTGATGATACTGCTATTGCAGACTCTTTATAAAATGCACATTTTACTTCAATAGCGGATAAGCTTCGCTCACAATTAATAAATAATGATCACTCACCTCTAGAATATATGCCACCCAGCCCACTAAATTCATTTTCTTTTGTTCCTGCTACCTCTACTGAGGTCCAGAATATTATTGGTAAATTAAAAAATACAAAAAATAACATTCACAACATTCCTGTACCTATGTTGAAACTTGTTAAAGATAAGATATCTGTAACTTTGGCTAAAATTATCAATCAAAGTATTTCCAAAGGAATATTCCCATCAATGCTAAAAACTGGTTGTATAACACCCCTTTTTAAAGGGGGTGATCCTACACTAGCAACAAATTACAGGCCGGTGTGGTCATTATCTGTGTTCAGCAAAGTTTTTGAAAAAATTGTAAAAAGTAGAATGCAGCGATATTTAGAATCCTACAATTTATTATCTCCAAATCAATATGGTTTCCGTAATAATAAAACAACGGAAATAGCTATTTTAAATCTTATGGAAAATGTAAATATAGCTAAGGAGAACAAAGAAATAATGATATAAATATTTATGGATTTGAGTAAAGCGTTTGATGTAATAGACCATAATATTCTACTTAATAAATTATATTGTTACGGCTTTAGAGGAGCAATCAGTGATTGGTTTAAAAGTTTTGTCCAATAAATATAATTTTGTATCAGTAAATAAGGTTTGCTCAACTAAAGCGCTTGTCAAACATGGTGTGCCACAGGGCTCAGTTTTGGGTCCACTGTTATTTTTATTATACAGGGTGTCCCATAAGTCTGGCATCATAGGAAAAATAATAAAAAAAGGCAAAACAAAAGCTTTTATTTACAGAACGTGCTCAATATGTCCACCATTGTTTTCAATACACAAATTCAGACGTGATACCCAGTCAGCAAGCACACGGTGAATGATGTCAGGAGTAATGGTGTTACATGCCCCAATAATGCGCTACCGCAAATGTTCAACACTCCTAATTTTCTCTGCGTATACCGGCGCTTTCAATTGGCCCCAGAGATAAAAATCTTGTGGCGTGAGATCCGGGCTTCTAGCTGGCCATTCCACAGGCCTTCGACGTCCTATCCAATGACCAGGGAATTGTTGGTACAGGTATTCCCTTACTTGGGTGCTGTAATGTGCAGGAGCGCCGTCTTGCTGGAACCATGTTGGGAAATTTCCTTTTTCGTTCAAGACACTGGGAAATGCTTCTTCCTTGAGCATACGTAGGTAGGTGCCTCCAGTGACATGTTCATGCGATCCTTTCAAATGCCACACCATACCATCACCCGAGATGCACCTTGTTCCTTTGAAGAGGTATACCAGTGAGGGTTGTTTTGAGACCAGTAGCGGGTGTTCTGTCGATTTACCTCACCATTTCCATAAAAAACAGCCTCGTCACTGAACAGAATGGTGGACGGGAAATTGGCATCCCGAGCATATTGTTCCGTAGCCCATTCACAAAATTCCATCCGCCGGTCGGGATCATCTTCGCTTAATTTCTGTAGGATCTGAAGTTTATATGGATGCCATTTGTGAGCCTGAAGAATGCGATGGATGCTACTTTTCGACACTCCTGTCTCGGCGGACAATCGCCGAAGAGACTTATTGAGACTTCTGTTAAAATGAGCCAGGATAGCAGTCGGTGTATCATCGTCAGTGGACCTCCTTGAAGGTCCACTGCGTGGTTTATTTGCTATGGATCCTGTTTCCTTAAACTTTGCAACAAGTCTGCTAACACAATCCTGTGTTATTGGCTCGCGGTCTGGATGCAGTCTGTTAAATTCAGCAGCGGCCTCTCTTTGACTCCGATTTCCTATGAGTAGAATTATCTGGATTCGTTCTTCCTTGCTCACAAACATCATGCATGGCCTGTAGAAAGAGAAACATATGAATTATGGTTTGTAGAAATAGAAACATGAATTTCTCCTATGATGCCGGACTTATGGGACACCCTGTGTATATATATATATATATAGTTATGTATGGGAATAATGACTAATAAGTAGTGATGCATCGGAGCTCCAGCTCCGGCCGAGCAGGAGTTCCGGCCATTTTAGAAAACCTCCTGCTCCGGCCTCTGGCCGGAGGTGCCAAGTACACCAAACTTAATTCTGACAACTTTTAGTTTTAATTCTATAAAACTATAAAACCTCATTTCTGCACCTATCCGAATATTTCAGTTCTCAGATGACTGTAATAATAATTTATTTTATGAGTGATCAGTGATTGTATTAATAATTGAGTTGATATAGGCTACTTTACTCAGCATTCAGCAAGACATCATAAGTTTCATAACCTGAGGATGTTCTGTTCAATGGGAATTTTTAGAGAAATTAGCACACACAAAGCATAGAAAGTCGACTTTTATAAAGTCTAAGTTATTAAAGACTTAATAATTTAAAATAGCAGGACTATAATATTAATAAACCCTAAATAGATGAGACGATGGACCACACACACACACACACACATAAATACTGAAATAAATCAATTGGCCGGAGGAAAAAACACTAAGCCGGAAGTTCTTGCCCTCCGGCCTCCTGCCAAAATCTGCCTCCGGTATATCACTACTAATAACGTAACGATTAATTAATTAATCGATAATATAATTAATTTATTACAAGCCGAAATTGGCCACAACGGTTGCTCATGCAAATAGAATGAATTTGTATGTGTAAATGCCAAATTGAAAACGAAGTTCAAACAAAGAATTGTTCTTCGTCATGAAACAAAAACAAACGAGGCAAAAAATGGCGCTCGGCATTTTTGTATAGAAGTCCGTTTCGGGTGTAAACGAAACAATTTGAAAAATCTTAAAGACATAACTATTCTGTCTATTCCCATGTAACTTAGGACGTAAGATAATGAATTCCACTGTCTATTTAATTATATACAATTTCAAATAACAATTATGAAGGGGCAAGCTACACATAATTAAATTAGGGAAAGAAATAAAAAAATTCAATTGTGAAAAAACATGTGGGTTCCCGCGCTTCACGCCAGGCAAAGCGAAGAAGACGCTATAAAATTGAACGTTCATTCATGTAAGAGAAACTGCATTCAGGGTTAAGTTGTTAGAATCGATAGCATGTTACAATTACATCTTTTCTAAAGGTTGATAGTTCTTGAAAATAGGATGAATCAATTTAAGATAATCTTATTTGGGTATGTAGTAATCTTACGCCTGGCAGCCTTGCGCGGCAACAGAAGGTCATAGCCGAAAAAAGAAGTTATGTATAAGTCAAATTGCATTAAAGCATGAACGAGAATTTATATCAAATTACTCTCTACCTATTGCCGTAACGTAGCATAAAATTATGTTAGTTAAAGATGGATTAATGTCTTTACTAAAATATAAAACGCGAAGCAAAAGGCGCCACATAAAAAAACGGAGAAAGGCACTGCGTCTCTGAAGTTGAAACGATAAAGTCTAAAAACTTCGTGTGAAAGTTTGCAGTAAAAGTCACAAATTAGTTCACCCTACAATTTAACATAAAGAAAATGTGTGGTTCACAAAATTGAATGAGCTCAAATAATTTCTCCTCTATAATATAGAAAACGGCCTAACACGTAATCACTCATAAACGAATGTGTTGGCTAAGTAATTGAAACGCAAAATAGTCTTCCCTTAAAAATTTAACGGAAGAAAACGGAGACACCCCCATATATTCGATTCATGTCTGTAAATACTCGGAATAATATCACTACATTCTCCGTTTAGAAAACGGACTGAGTGCCGTACATTCGGTAGAAATGGTAGAAATATAAAATACACATGTTATTATATATGGAAAAGTTCTCAAGAAGAGAATATTTACCACGGTCAAAAAGGAAGTAGTAAACACTGTAACTAAGGTATACATTAGACATTATAATTGAAATGGTCAAATAACCAGATAGGATTCAAATAATTCTATGAAAATGTATATTACCTAGCTAATACGGTCAAAAGGCCGGGTAGAGAAACATTGTTACTCTAGAGATAATTCAATCAAATTGCAGTATGTCTAAGTTCATTCATTTTTAATGGTCTTGTGTATTACAATACGGCTGTATTCAGTTAATAACTACCAATTGCAGATTAAACTTGTCTAACAGTCAAATTGAAATTGCTTGTGCATGTTACTTAATTTTATTATTAAGTATCATTGCCCTAAATAAACAAAAATTATCACTGTCACAATTTCATTTTTGCAGTGTAGTTGTTTAATAAGATTTGTGACGAATACACTATTTTTGTATAAGGCTTTCCAATTATTCTCCTACACGGATTGACAAAGAATAAGACTATAATAAGTTATATATATAACCTTGGTTAAATTTATATAATGTGGTTTAAAGGAAAACAGGCTGAAATAAAAATATAAATCATACAGTAAATGCAAAATATAAAACCACGTTATATAACAATATATATTCTCAGTACTCGAGATATAGGTTTCAATAGCTTACTGTAAGTGTAATTAGAAGGAAAAGCTTCACTGCTTTACACAAAGCACCGCTCCACCCATACACACATTCAGAATACGTTCAGCCATCATTGCCAAGAATATAGAGGGTCATAAAATATATATGAGGCATCGCGAGTACGAGGAACGAACTCGCCAAACCAGTTTTGAGACAGACACGTTTTGAAATGGCTTTGATAGTGTAAATTACAGAAGTTTTTGATAAGGATACAGAGTCAATTACAAGAAGAATGGATATAAATTGAAAGTCAAAGTTATTAAGTTACGAGAAATGCTGTGAAACAATATTCTTTTCATATAAACTTAAACTTATACTTAAACTCGTTAACTTTCATTCATTAGACTTTTCATCGTTAGACAATTCATTAGACATTTCCTTCGATTGGACATTTCATAGTCTTTTCAATTGTTTAAAATACTGGGACAATTTAGAGTTTAGACAGTTTAAATGACTTACTGAAATGCCTAAAAAAATGTTTAACTAATGTGAAACGTCTAACGCATTAGACATTTCAAAATTCACAAAAGTGGAACAATGAAACATCTAACGAAACGTCTACTTCTATTTAGAGTGTATAATTAGTTGCCTAATTATTTGTTTCAGTATTATTTACCCGAGACATTCGTTATTTTAGACCCGGATGTTTAGGCACCAAAAAAACCTTAAAAAAGGCAAGCAAATAGGCAAAATAAACATTAAAAATAAGCAGTAAAACCCCCAAAAAGGGCATTTATAAATTTGCTTTCAAAAAACGTTTACTCTAGTATAATACAGTACCTTTACATACGCATAATACATATTACAACGCCCTTAGTGAACAAATAATAGATCGTGCAAATATTAGTTACACATAATAACAATGATTTCATTTCCAAAAATAAAGTTTAATATGGAATAATACAATTATACACGTATAAATATATATATTACAGCGCCATTATAGTGAACGAAACAGAAGGTATTGAAAATGTTCGTTGCACAAAAAATAACAAGGATTTAAATTTCAAAAAATGTTTAATATAAAATAATATTATCATGCACGCTCAGTTTCTGTTTTATATATATATATATATATATATATATATATATATATACTGGAAAATAGGAAAGGCAGATTGTGTAGTGTTTCCAAATTAAAGGCCCGACAAGGGACCTCCTCAACACTGAAGGAAAATAGCCTGGTTTTTCAAGGGGCCAAGACTTTTTAACCAGCTTCCAAAGGACCTTAGAAACATTACAGGAGTCAAAGTTGAAGTCTTTAAAAGAATAGATGCGTGGCTGAATATGGTATTAGATGAGCCGGGTGTACCTGGCTATGTGTGGTGGAGAGTGCACGAGAGCAACTCGCTCCTCCACCAAGCCAGGGCTAGAGGCGGGACCACCGGCTTAACCTTCGTGTGAACTGCTACGAGGTCGCGAGGTGTGTATATATATATATATATATATGAAAATTATTTCACGAAGGTAACACGTGAAAAATATTTATGATGAATAAACCACGAAGGAAAAGAAACACAAATGGTGCTCAAGCGCTTCGTCTAATGACATCCTCAGGATGTTCCTGAGGATGTCATTAGACGAAAGCGCTTGAGCACCATTTTGTGTTTCCTTTCCTTCGTGGTTTTATTCATCATATATATATATATTATATATATATATATATATATATATACACACACAACACACACTCCATTGTATATACTGTGTATATATATAAATATATATAATATACATATATATATTTCATTAATCTTCATAATCATGCTAACTGACATGAGGATGAGGACGTTACCAGACACAGCACAGTAACATCCTTTGCCGATGACACAAAGATCAGTAGAAAAATAAAAAACACAGAGGATATACACTAGGATCTCTAAAAACAGACATGAACAGAATCTACAAGTGGACGGAAGACAACAATATGAAATTTAACACCGAGAAATTTCAGCTGTTATGGTACGGAAAAGAGAGGACCTAAAATCCATGGACAGGAAATTCAGAGAAATTCTAAAGCAAAAGATTTAGGAGTTGTAATGAGTGATGATGCAAAATTTGAAAAACAAAATAAGATATCAGTAAACAGAGCAAAGAGAATAACTGGGCAGATACTGAGAGCCTTTAAACGAAGGGATAGGAATATAATGATTCTTCTATTGAAAGCACTGATCATACCCAAGTTGGAATACTGCTCGGTCCTAACATACCCTATAAAAAAGAAGACATTAGTCAGCTAGAAGGGATTCAGAGAAGCTTCGCATCCAAGATCAATAGGTGCAAAGAAGTAAATTACTGGGAAACCTATGTTCATTAGAAAGAAGAGAGAGAAATACACCATTATTTGCACTTCTAAAATAGTGGAGAAACTAGTCCCTAATCTTACTCTGAACCCTGTAACTCCCCAAACAACAGTGGAAAGTAGAAAAGGAAGACTGTTCTCGTGTTCCCAAATTAAAGGCTAGACAGGGAACATCCTCAACCCTGAAGGAAAATAGTTTCGTTGTGAGAGGACCAAGACTGTTTAACCAGCTGCCCAAGGAACTAAGGAACACGAGTGGTGTTGCGGTGAAAATCTTCAAAAGAAAATTAGACGTCTGGCTCAGAACAATCCCAGATGAGCGGGGTGTACCTGGATATGTGAGGTGGAGAGTACAAGAAACGAAACCAACTCTCTACTTCACCAGGCCAACTCGAGAGGGAAGGGTGACAATCTTGACCTTCGTGAAATGAGGAATTATTGCATAGAACATTTGGAAGGTTCAAAGGTTGAAAGGAAAGGTATATATTAGTTCTCGTTTAGGTTCCGTGTGTTGGTCTCTCTTCACACGTAGGTCAAGCTGGTGGTCCCGCCTCTAGGCCTGGCTTGGTGGAGGAGCGAGTTGCTCTCTTGCGCTCTCCACCGCACATGGCCAGGTACACCCGGCTCATCTGGTACCGTCCTGAGCCAAGCATCTAGTCTTCTCTTGAAGACTTCAACTTTGACCCCTGTAACGTTTCTGAGGTCCTTTGGAAGCTGGTGAAAAAGTCTTGGCCCCTTCACAACCAAAATATTTTCCTTCAATGTTGAGGAGGTCCCTTGTCGACCTTTAATTTGGAAACACTACACATTCTGCCTTTCCTATTTTTCAGGTTTGTTTGGATAGTAATTGGGTTTAGTTTGAGGTTTGGTATCAGTTTTTCGATCATTTTATTTTCCATATGTAGATTATGGTGTATCTCTCTTCTTCTTTCCAGGGAGTACAGATTTAGTTTACGTAGTCTTTCCCAGTACTTGAGTTCTTTGCAGCCATCAAATCTTGGCTGTGAAATGTGTCTGCGTTTCTTCTAGTTTATTAATTTCTTCCTTTCTATATGGTAATGAGCTGCGTACTTCTGATTCTGATGATGATACATCTTCAATTTTGACGACTTGTAGACGTTCTCTGAGGAAGTTGTAGATCCATTTTCCCATTTTGCCCGTTATTCCCATATGTTTCAGTTTATGTGCTATTATACCATGATCGCACTTGTCGAAAGCTTTAGCAAAATCCGTGTATATGACAACGTAGTTCTCATTGCCTTCCCGTGCATCTAGGATATTGGTATAGTGCTCTATAAGTTGTGATAGGCATGATCTTCCTGATCGGAATCCGTGCAGTATAAGGGTGTAGCTATTTCATTTTTACAGTTTTTAATCAATAGTGCGTTCCATTTGTCCGGACCTGCAGCTGAATGTGATTTTATTTGTCTGTAGCTCTCGCTACATCTTCTGGGGTAAAATCAAAGTCTGTTATGCATTCTCCTTTCAATTTCTCTTCGAAGAATGCATCTGTAGTGGGCCTAGTATTAGCCGAGTGAGGTGATACTGATTAATTTAGTGCTAATGATTAATTGATGAAAATGATTGATTCTTAATGATAGGCTGGGTCAACAACTTATGATGTCCTACGGTATCACCAGTTTGAAGGTGGCTAATGGAGTAGGCCCACTATCATTACTTCTGAGTGATACGGATTGATTCGAGGTCACCATCTTGGATTACACCCAAGCAAATAATATTAATAAGGCTAGAAAAATTACCTTGTGGTTTTGTGTTTAATTAAGAAAATAAACCAGTTATTTGTTCACAGTGAATAACAATGATATAAACAGTAATTATAGTGATTAACAATTATATAACGGCATTTATATTATGTTAAATATGACAGAGGATTAGCAAATAAGGAAATGGTTATACACATTAATTGTTAAGTAATAGACTCATTTATGGTAGGCAACATGAAATATGAAGCCCATTGTTAACAGAAATTCTGCGCGTACACTGTGGATAACAAATACAATGCAGTAATTATAGTGGTTAACAATTATATAACAGCATTTATAGTATGCTAAGATAACCTGAGGATTAGCCGATGAGGTAAAGGTTATACAGATTAATTGTTAAGTACTACACTACACCGAGTGATGAACACTAATTTAGGTAGGCTAAAAGTTATGCATAAATGGAACATTGAATAAATGACGCAGCCTAATGATAATAGAAATTATGCACGTACGTTTTGGTACACTGAATGGATTAGGCCATAAATAATGGAAATGCTTAAAAGATTACTTAAACGGATGCAAAGTAAAAATGAGTCGCATGAAAGAAAGCAATAGCACAGTGATACAATTAAGGTATTTGATACAACCCTATGAATAGGAATAGGAAATAACCTACTGCGATTTGGATGAGAGAGTTCGTCTGATGCACAATTAATAATTATACGAAGTATCACCATAACAGGGTGATACACAATTACGGTATTCTACTGACACTTGGATTAGGCCTACTGCAGTCTTAACTGGAAAGTGAGTTTGAACGGTATTGAAAGCACTTTAGGTATAGCCTAATCACGCCGCTGCGGTTATGCTCTGTAGGCTAGCGAGCGTTGCTTAAGAACGAGGCACAGAGAGATTACCGACAATGTTGAAAATACCTCTTGAGATGAAGAGATGTTTGAAGGTTGACCTTGTAGAACGTAGGCCCGAGGTGAAGGTAACCGTCCTCTTGAAGCTTGTTGAACGGGTGCCGGTCGACTGGGATGAAGGATTGAAGGATGAGTTAAACCAGAGTCAGAAGGATGTCATCTCAAGTGTTGATTCGCTTCGTGTAGTGTTAAGATGTGCTTGAGGGACTGAGGCCGGCTGAAGTCGAACGGCGCTGGGTTTCGAAGGATTGCTTCTGCAGACGGTCTGTAGGTCTTACTTGATGATAGACCGGAGCCTTGAAGAAGTAGCAGGCCGCTCTCTGGCGAAGATCGGAGAGCGGGTGACGTGACGAGTGTTGCTGCTGACGAAGGCTGCGACCAAAACGAGAAAATGACAAACGAGAAGTGAGGAAGAACTGAGGAAGAAACTGCATTTTATAGTTCTTGGTGACGTCCTCTGGTGGACGCTTCGGGAAATACCACAGAAATGTGTATTTTCTGTGGGCCTGTTTCATGCCCACGTGTAGCTGAACGGCTGTTTTGATTCCATGCTATTTGATGTCAGGTATCGTTTTGTCACTTTTTGGGGTACTGAAGACCGATTTATAATGGGCTCTCAATGTTTCAAATATTTCTTTTAGATCGTCGGTTAGTTCATTATTTCCTTTCCTTAAAGGCCCGATAGTGGCGCGCGTTTTTGTTTTCCTTTTCGCATAGCTATAGAAGTATTCTGGATTTTCCTTTATTGCTTCTACCGCCTTTTCCTCTTCCCTCTCTGTATAGCCCTTAATCAGGGTTTGTTTTTCCCTATCGATTCTCTCCAATTTTTCTTGTATTACTTTCCTGACATTGTTATTTCCGCAATTAGCTAACTTCGCCGCTATTCTCTTTCTTTTGCAGAATATTATTCTCTTTTGCCTCCGTAGCCAGTTCCTCTTTCCTTTTGGCTGCGTTTTCGGAGCATATTTTTCTAAAATTCTCAGCGTCTTTTCTTCTAAGGTTGTTAGCATTTCCTCAGTTGTTTTATTCTCTAAAACTGTTCTCCACTCTATTTGGGCCACGTGTGATCTGATTTCTTCCCAATTTATGGTCTTGGTGTTTAAGATGAAAGCCCCCAAATTTACTTCTTCTTTCCGTATGTGTATTGTCTTTTAATGTTATCGCCAGATTTGTTGATATCCCGATTATGTTATGGTATGAGATAATGGTTGGGGTTATTTCTATATTAGCAATGAAGTTCGTGTTATTTGTGAATACCAGATCTCGGCAGTTATATATATAATACAAAAATATTTACTGATTTTTTTAAAAACAAATTAACGACTATTTTATATCTTTAAAGTAATTTTAACCGTTAAACCTCTGGACTTAATGAGTTCATACACTACTACAGTTTCTATTCAATTAAAAATTCCTTTTGTCAAATACATTCTTTAAACATGAAAAAGAACTTCCTATCAACTTTATTGTTAGTAAAATATTTAATGTAGTAAAATAATATAATGATGTACATAAAACAAGTACGTAAGTAATATCAGTGTATTATTGTTACACACACAGTGGTGGGCAAATTACTAAGATTTCGTAATCGAGTAAAAGTAGAATTACTTGCCAAAAATAGTAATGAAGTAGAAGTAAAATTACTTGCTTAAATAAGTAATCGATTAAAAGTAAAAATTACTGATGCCTGAAAAGTAACTAAAAGTATAAAGTAGAAATTACTTCTCTGGATTAATTATAATTATATATTGCTTTTCAATGTTTATTTTTATTTACATAGCACAAATTTGCAGCACTGATATGCTAGTAATATGATTACAATTTTAACTATTAGTTCATGCATTCGTGATTCACTATAATGCTGAATTATAATGTTATAATAATGTTATAATGTTTCAGACCAACAAAGACCCTAGGATCCACTCATGGCTGGTCTACCTAACTGTGTTCGTGTATTGTGTATGTCCTCCGTGGTGGCGGAGGGGACCTACAATTTTACGTGGGTTCCGAACCACAAGAACATAAGAAATTTATGTAAAAACTGCCGGTAAATTGGCAACGACCAATTTTTACGAAACTAAATAATTATCAATTTAAAACTAATTAATTATCGATTTAAAACTAAAGATAGAATCTCTGATCCAGAGGATCAAGTCATAATAGACTACTATCCACCGAGGTTTATACATTATATTAGGCAAGAAACACTAAACAGCCTTGCGAGATCTGGAAAAAACAAAAAGAAAATATAAAAAAGTAATTGTATGACTTTTTTACAAAAGTAATTAAGTAAAAAGTAGTTACTACTGATAAATTTTTAATCAATTAGAAGTATCGTTCAGAAAAGTAATTAGTTACAAGTAGATTACTGGAAAAACTACTTAGTTACTGTAATCGATTACAAATGCTTCGTTACTTGCCCATCACTAGTTAAACATTCTACAATAAAAGACAAATTCCATCTTGATTTTAAGTAATTTAACATTTAAGATATTTTTAATTTTAGTGTTTATTTCATTCCATAGTTTCAGTTTGATATAACTGATGATTTTTGTGAAGGTAACCTAAAACGAGGAATAATTTATTCAACCTTTGGTTGAATAAGAGTGAATATGTTAATAAGTTAGAAGGCATTATTACGTATTTTCCTAAAATCAACCACTTTAATAGAGTTTTGACTTTCAATAGTTCTAATTCATCAAAGAGAACATTTGTAGGCCTAAAATAATTACGATAAACTATAATTCATTCGTCCCATATTCAATTAACAATAATAGCTTTTAATGAATTTCTTTTACAATATCCCCAAATCAATGGCCAGTACTTTGAGTGAGGAAGGACGAGTGTTTCCTACAGATTTAAGGAAATGTGCTTGGGGATTAGCTACTTAAATTTAAATAGTGTTGCAACTCTTTTGGCAAGCTTTTAGTATATATAAATCACGTGTTTTTTCTTAATTTTATATACCATTATACTAAGGATTCTCGTTGCATTGCATTCTTTCAGTGCAGTAAAACCAACATGGATCACTTGAAGATCATGGCCCCCAGCCTTCTTTAGTCAGCCTTATAAGGCTAACTAACGAAAATATCACGACCTAACCTAACCAATCGTTAGGTCAACTGTACGCCCCTGACGATTGGTTAGGTTAGGTCGTGATAGTTTCGTTAGCTAGCCTTATAAAGCTAACTAAAGAAGGCTGGGGGTCCTGATCTTCAGGTGATCCACCAACATTCAGTTTTATGATACCCAAATTTCATTACTAAAAAATCACAAACTTTATTTTGTTGAAAAATTTGTGGGTGATGAGTTATTTTGTAATTTTAGTAAATTTAGTACTAATAGTATCTTTTGATAGATTTTTACTAGAAGGGAAGACTGTGGTATCATTTACACATAATATGAACATACAGGGTGTCCCGTAAGTCTGGACCCATAGGGAAAAATAATAAAATTACAAAATAGTCCAAAAATTTATTTATAATATATTTTTTTATTATTTTTATTATTATTTTTATTATTTTTTTATTATGATCTTACTCCGCTGGAGTTTTATTTGTGGGGCCACTTGAAAGCCAAAGTGTACGAGGTCAAACTTCAGAACATTTTCCACCTTAAAGCACGCATTGTGGAGGCGTGTCAAGAAATTTCTGCGACTGTGATTCAGAAAGTGCTGTCGCAGTGGAGATTACGTCTTCAACTATGTGTGCGACACAACGGCGGACACTTTGAACAGATTATGTAATAAATTTTTGGACTATTTTGTAATTTTATTATTTTTCCCTATGGGTCCAGACTTACGGGACACCCTGTATATGAACATTGTGGAAGATCATTTATGTTTAACAAAACAAAAATAGAACCCTGATAAGTGCCATGTTGAATAATGAATTTTGTAGAACAGATCACATTAAATGAGGCAGAATGGTGGATTTTAGATAGAGTAGCTTTCAAACCAATCATTATCAGTGGCTTTACAGCTGCAACAGTAAAATTTATTAAAAGGATATTATCTCAATAGAGATGTCCAACCCTTATGCCCCAGCGGTTCACAGACATTTCTGTGGCCTCTCAGGGCCAGATAACAATAACAGAACTAAAATAACAGTAGGTAAATTTAAACGCACTGAACAAAGTGACTATTCAACACATTAGTGTGATACTTGTGCGTGTTTCCAGGAGACCAGTTTAGTAATGTGAAGAAGTGCACAAAAAGGACCTTATCCGTACCTCAAATAGCTGCAGAGGGTTGACAAAAGTAAATAGATACCTTCGGTTTTTTTTCACATAGATTTTGATTTGCTAATAAAAGGCAATAGATAATAACATTTTTAATGAATCAGTGTATTTAGAATTGCGTTGCTTTCTCCTTTGCATTATGTAAAGTTCACACACGTTCTGGCATTCCATTGATGAGCTTTGCCATTTGCTCTTGGGGACAATCATCGTGGTGTCTATTTACTTTTGTCAATCCTTTGTACAATATAAATGAAATGTATCATTTTTTAATTTTAAAACAATTGATTATAAAGGGTGATCCAGAGAAATGGGACCCAAAAGAAACCCCTGTAACTCTTAAAGTATAAGTCCTTTTATAAAATCATACGCATCATTCGAAAGAGGATAGTTACAAGTTTGTACAGGATTGTATAGGTTTTGACAATACAAGACAAGATAAGATACAAAACAAAATAAAAGTGTTAGTTAAAACTAACCCTTCAAGATGACTGCATGGACTGTGGAACAGCTGCGTTTCATAACTGAGCAATATTATGAGCATGGAAGAAGTGTAGTTTCAGCTCTTAGAAGGTGATTTTGACATCTGAAAATTTGTCTTGAAAGATCTTTGAGCTGAAACTACACTTCTTCCATGCTCATAATATTGCTCAGTTATGAAACGCAGCTGTTCCACAGTCCATGCAGTCATCTTGAAGGGTTAGTTTTAACTAACACTTTTATTTTGTTTTGTATCTTATCTTGTCTTGTATTGTCAAAACCTATACAATCCTGTACAAACTTGTAACTATCCTCTTTCGAATGATGCGTATGATTTTATAAAAGGACTTATACTTTAAGAGTTACAGGGATTTATTTTGGGTCCCATTTCTCTGGATCACCCTTTATTATTATACATTGATAAACATTTAATGTAATATATACTGTGATAATTGTAAAATTTCCCCAGTGTTTCGTTGTGCCATAATTACTTAGACATACTTTAGTACCCTACTTTAGACATATTGGTGTGTCGCAGAAATCTAAAGACTTATGATTATTTATCAACATTGATTGGTATTTTAGAACTCATGTTGTTAATTTTGATTAAGTTTCTTTTTATTTTATTTTCAACGTAATTAACAACAACTATTAAAATATAACAATTCATAACTCAGAGTTTAAAATTAGGCAGGTTTTAATGTTTAACAATTATCTACAACATTTAACGTAAAAAAATGTTTTAGGGGGTGTCACGAAATATGATAAATGAGTTTAGGGTGCCTTCAGTGAAAAAAAGTTGATGACCGCTGATATAGATGTACAAAAATCCCATTAAAATTATCATGTCAATTAAAATGACAAACACGAGGCTCATCTCTTGATTTTGTACAGTAAAAGAAAATTACTCTGTCAGTTATCCCTCAGATATTTCCACTGGTGAAAGACTTATTTAGAACGTTTCAAACTATACCACGATACCCATTTCACCAAACGACCCGCGAAAAGATCTGTTTTCATTGCCAATGTATCAGATCCATTCCGGTATGTTCATTTTTTTTTAACTTAAAGTTTTTGCAATGTTCTTAGAAAAGTACAGTTAATTACATACTTGCCAACATTTTGAAAAGCAAAAGCGGTAGGATTTGTAATCAGTGCTAGGGAGTCGGGTAGCATGCTCCCCCCTCTGGGGAAATATTTTAAAATCTAGCCTTAAATGATGCACTATAGTGCATTCTGAACCTAAAACGTTTGATATTATTTGCATGTTGCAAATGTGCATAGCCTTCAAATCGGTAGCATACTGCCTAAATCGGTAGGGTTGGCAAGTATGTGCTTCACCTTCCTGAAAATTACTGCAGTTTTAATTTCTGGTATTCGCGAATTCGCAGTTTGTATATTGTGTGGCTGCAAAATGTGTTTCATTTGAAACTGCTTTCCATCATTGAATGTGAAACCTTCGTTAACTAATTTTTACCCTTTTTATAAGTGCACCACAACATGTGTTTGGGGCTGAAAATTAATACTTTTATTTCTTTTTTAAAATTATATATCTTTTTATGTACAGTTTTGGAAAAAAATTCACCTAGAAACAAAGTTTTTTGTAAAGCATCAAAAATTACTAATTGGTAATGTTTTGTTTTTCTTTAGTTATTTAATTGTTTTTGGTGATAGTAATAAGAATTAAAAAAAAAGTTCTCACCAAGTAGTATGGTTTAAAAAATTTCATGTTTTTAGGCGAACTTTATTCCGAAACTGTATGTAATCATAGAGACCATATCCGTAAGGTAAATTCCCTTTTTGTTGTCTTCTTCAAAACTCTTAGAGTTAATTTATTGTAATTTTCTAAGTATTTATGTAAACAATAAATAGTGGCCAATGAATAGTGCAGTGGTTCCCAACCTTTTCACCACAAAGGACCCCTTTTATTTTTATTTTTTTCCCACGGACCCCATGTTTTTGAAAGATTCCGTCTACCAAACAAACTGTTTTCATTAACTAATAATTAACTCGTTTTCTCATTTTTCACTATCAAATAAAGGACATATAAGTGAGTATGCAATTAAAATACAGCGTATTAAAAAAGTATTAATAATTTCAGCCAAGAGCAAGGAAACTTGAAATTTTAGTCTGAGCGCCCTTATCGTGGGTAAATGTGCGATTTCCATTGGAGCCTCTCGAAATATTGAAAGCTCACGGACCCCCAGTACTACCTTCGCGGACCCCCAGGGGTCCGGGGACCCCAGGTTGGGAACCACTGGAATAGTGAATATTTTCAATATTGTTTCAGGTCACGTGTCAGTGGTATTGCTCTTCCTTCGTAAGTCATTATTTTAATGAATTTATTTTTCTTCTCGCGAGAAAGGAAGATATTAATTTTTTATGGCCCTCTCCCCGTCACCTTTTACCTGGGCTATGTCGTGGCCAACTTCGTAATACTGCTTCTCGTGTTTCGGATCCCGCGTAGAACTGTAGTAGATCCCCTCCGTTATATGACCCTAGATGTTGAGAAGGAGGTTAACCCCCCCCCCCCCATCATTTTTTGCTTCCCATACTGGTTTGCTTTCTTTAATTGCACGTATTTCGATATTTCGATAAAGCTTTTGACACGTCATAGTTGGTAGTTTTTAGTTTTCATTTAGTTTTCATGCAAATCGTTCAGTTTTCATTCAGATGTCTCTTAAATCTCTCTTCTCTAATATAAAGCGTCATTTCTTGGTTCTTTCAAATCTGTATCGACCTTCTAAACTCACAGATTTTCCTGTTCATATTCTCCATAATTTTAAACATATTTCTCCTCCTCAATATATACAGTATGTTACAGGGAATTTGCGTCACTAGGATTTTCATGAAATCCCTAGTTACACAGATTCCCTCTAATATATATACACATGGAATACCATACATGAACACGCACGAATTTTCATAATGGAAAACTAAGTGTCATAGCTAGCGCCTTCACTTTCTATTCAAGAGGTTTATGAATTCGAACCCTGTTGGGGATGATTTTTTTCATATACAGCAATCCCTCATTTAGCGCTCTTAACTGGTTCCACAAAAATAGAGCGTTAAGTGAGTCTAATTTCTCCATAGGGATCAATATACATACCTTTAGTTCGTGCCAGTAAATTTGATTTTCACGGCAAAGCCCTTAATTGTAGCTCTATTTAACATAAATAATAAATGATACACAAAAACAAGCAAACTGAGACAAGTTTATTATTCTATCAAAAGGAAACTGCTCAAAAGGGAGGTGTAGCTGTCTTTGAACGAAAGGAAGAATCTACAGGGTGTTCCATTTAAATGGAACCATAGGGAGTAATTAATAGCGTTTTTTCCAGATTTGTGAAGGTAAATGTAATAAAAGGTAATAATACTAAGGTAATAAAGGTAAAGTAATAAAGGTAAATAAAGGTAATAAAGGTACCAATATCCTTTCCAAACTTTATTACTCCCTATGGTTCCATTTAAATGGGAATAATAAAGATTAGAAAGGATATTGGTACATTTATTTACCTTTATTACCTTACCTTATCTTTATTACCTGTACCTTTATTACCTTATTATTACCTTTATCACGTTTACTCTCACAAATCTGAAAAAAAAAGACTATTAATTACTCCCTATGATTCCATTTAAATGGAACACCCTGCAGAGTGAGTTACATTTGAGCCTTCTTCCTCTCATTGTACAGACCCTTGTAACAGTTGCAGGCCTTTTCCATGGCCCTAATCACACACAAGCTTCTCTCCATATTAGGGTCGTTTTCTTTGAAGTATGAAAATACTTCTTCAAGATGCTTGAAAGCTTCAGTCATACCGTTTGTTGTAAGTGTCTTTACAGGCCCAACTTCTTCCTCATCCTTATCTTCCGCAATATCTTTATGTTCTGTCTCCTGCTCTGTTGCCATTGATATAAGCTCTTCATTGCTTAAGGCCCAGGGGTTCCCAAACTTTTACCACCAAGGACCCCTAAATATTAATTCCGTACGGACATAGACCGGACATAGTGTGAAATGGAAATTTATTTTAATATAGTTAATGTTACTATTTTTCCAAAAGCTTAGAGACGCCCTGGAAGCTTCCTACAGACCCCTGGGGGTCTGTACAGACCACTTTGGGAATCCCTGGGCCTTAAGCCATCCTTTTGGTTTTCAGTTAACTCCTACATGTACAATGCACCACAAACAGTGTTTCAGCATACCATATCCAAGAGGGCGTTAGGCAGAACTGAGCTGAGCGTCGGTGAACGAAAATAGCTATACAGTATACAGTGTATATATAAGCTGGATTTCTAGTCTCCTGATGTCATAATAGACTGAATTAGTGTCAAATTTATGCATTTCAAGGAAGGATTAAGAGACTTTTTTTTCATAAATTCATTCTTCAAATAATGCCAAAAATAATGTCTAAATTTCTTTAAATATTTGTAGTCCAAAAATGTTTCTCAACATAGAAATAATTTACAGAGAATGAAGCGTATTCTCTTCATTTGTGTTTTACATACCAGTATTTAATGAAAATACAAATGCTCAAGTGGTTAATTTACAATATTTGGCAAATCTGTGAAAATTCTGTTTTCATTTTTAGAGATTAATAATTTACTTATCCAGTTGGCGTTTCCAAAAGACACGTAATGTTGCTTCTGAGCTCTAAAACTACTGATGTTTTTATTTTTGCGTTGGTGAATCTAGTATATACAGAGGGTTGAAAAAGTAAATAGACATCGTGATGATTGTTCTCAAAAACAAGTGGCAAAGTTCATGAATGAAATGCCAGAATGTGCGTCAGCTTTACGTAATACAAAGGGGAAAGCAACACGATTCTGAATATATTCATTCAATTAATCTATTATCATTTATTGACTTTTAGTACCAAATTCAAAATATGGAAAAACTGAAGGTGTCTATTTACTTTTGTCAACTCATTGTGTGTAGTATCTGTGCATTTCCACTGCCCTGAGATTTTATAGTCATTTTAATAATTTTAATTTACTTTTTGTTTTAATACACATTCTTTTTTCTTATAGTTTTAGTTCACAGTTAGAGGAAGTGGTGCACATTGTTCTATTTATTTTTTAATAAAAATATTCGAAATTTCTGTGTGTGTGTGTGTGTGTGTGTGTGTGTGTGTGTGTGTGTGTACGATATTTTAAAATGAGAATAAAAGTTTAATTTCTTATCAGTATTTAAGTTTGGTCCAACAACGAATAATAATGTTCGGAGTTATTTAGCTTCCTTCGTAACAACAAAGGTCATATGATGAAGAGAACCTACATCTTTACGTGCGATCTACATCGGGTCGCTACATCATCTGAACGCAGCTAGAGAACGGTCACCCAATCAAATATATATATATATTATATATATATATATATATATATATATATATATATATATATTATAGTTTCAAAGCGTGTGACACAAATAAAAACATTACAATCCATTATTTAAAACCCGATAAACCCGATTTTAACTTTCGTAATTATTAAGTAAATAAAAATCGACCATAAAGCAAATACCTTCTTGCAAATTAAGAGACCCCCATTTTATAAACATCATCACTTAATATTATTGACGTAAAAGTGTTATGTCGCGTTGGTATTGTTGTCGCATTTTGGTTGAGGGATTTTACTGAAAATGTCAAGAATATTGAACGAAGCCCGAGAATTTATTCAACTGTTTACTGTTAAATATTTTACGCGATAGTGCGTAAATAGCGAAGCGAATCGCTTACGATATGCTTCACAACACGTTTAAGTCTCGTGACGTGGGTTATAATACTGCAATAACAAACTTTGCAGATATACATTTCCGGGAAAAAGTTCGCCTAGAAACAAGATTTCTAAAAAGCATAAAAAATTTCTAATAAGTAAACATCGGGTTTTGATTTTCAAATTTTATTACTGTTACCAAACCTACTAAAATATTGCGAAGAAAAAATATTACCAGTTAGTAATTTTTTATAATTTTTAGGAATATCACATGTGTAGGCGAACTTTTTTCGGGAACTGTATATGTCCATCGCAGAGACTGTCATATATTACGTCATACGGAAGGGATATGAAGGAAATAAGGGAAATGTTTCACGAGGGGAAAAGAGAATGAAAAGGGGAATGTTTCACGAGGGGAAAAGAGAATGAAAAGGGAAAGTCGAGGGTAAGAAAGGAGATACGTAAGCCAATTTTGGGGTATGAAGTCATCGAAAACATTGGCTTTGTATCTTTTTCTTTTCGGGAACTACTTCCCATTTCATGATAATCTCATTCTCGATCGTAGTTAGAAAGCGGGAATACGCACAATTACGGTTCCTAATTTCATTTACCCTTCACCTACCTAATCTAACGTAACATTAATCTGGCGTATCCTTAATCAAACTAGAATAATCCAAACTAACTAGGTTGAGTTATTCTAACCTATGACCGAAGTGGGAAAACCCAGAATGAAGGATGGCATGAAGTAGGAGGACCTCAGGAGAGTCGTGCCAAGTAGTTCGCTTGGCGCTTGCCCTCACAGTTGGTGGAACACTGAACTGAACACCCATATGGTCGATAAATGGAAGCCACAGGGGGAACCGATAGCGGGAACGTACTGGAAGTATCTATGACGGAAGGCAAGAGCAGGGGATACACGGTGAAATTATTCAAAAAAAATATTTTCGTACGCTTTTACGAAAGTTGATAAGGAATCTTTCTATATATATCTTACTTTACTCTGTAGAATAGACTCCTTTTAACTCGGATGCATCCCACTGTGAACCATACTTGGCTATCTCTGTCGCTATGCTGAATAATTCAGACAATAGAAAATTCAGAGGAAATTTACCTGAAATAAACCAAAATCACAAAGAGCCACGTCTCCCCTCCTTGCTTATTATTTTTTAAATATATTATTTATAATATTTATATCCATTATTTCACAGTATTTTTGTATTATTTAAAGTTTTCTCTAAAAATTTACATTACTTGTGGATGGAATACGTAGTTTTATATACGAGAAGCGGTCAGAAAATAAGTTTACACGGCGTATAATTTCGTAACTAAAGGACCTACATTGATTATGTTTATATCAGGTGAATTCGTTAATCATTGTTGGCAACACTGCACGTCGATTCGGCTGCCATCTACCGTACATTAGTTATATGAGTCAGTTGAACATGGTGGCTCGACTGGAACAGTGCCCTGTCATTTCTGCAACGATATTCCGAGTCTGTCAGTGGTCAAGAATTTCTCGAGCGCATTGTCACAGGAGACGAGACATGGGTTCATCACCGTAATCCAGAAACAAAACGTGCCAGCATGGAATGGAAACACCCTGGTCCCCGCGACCAAAGAAGTTCAAAATTGTGAGGTCTACTGACAAAGTGGTGGTTACCGTGTTTTAGGACCACAAAGGCGTTTTGCTCACAGACTTCATGCAAAAAGGCACAACAATCAATGCAGCTGCATATTGTTCAACACTGGAACGTTTACAGCGGTCATTAAACGTAAACGTCCTGGACTGCCACGTAGGGCAGGGCATTGTTCTAGTCGAGACGCCATGTTCAACTGACTCATATAACCAATGTACGGTAGATGGCAGCCGAATCGACGTGCAGTGTTGCCAACAATGATTAACGAATTCGGTGCTGGTTAAGTATGCGGTCTACCATCTGAGTTCTGGTTAAGTGTGCGGTCTACCATCTGAGTTCTGGTTAAGTGTGCGGTCTACATCATCTTAAATTACACTTTTATAAATGTATTTAAGGAAAGGAATTAAAATATAAGAAATTTAGTTCAAGAAATATATTTAATTACAAAATTTTATTTATTAAAAGAAACCAAAAAAAGTGTAAAAAATTTAAAAAAAAAAATGTTTTGCAAACTCTTATATTAGACATCTGAGTTTTGACAGAATATTTTCGTTAAAACTAACGAAAATATCACGACTTAACCTAACCAATTATCAAGGGCGTACAGTTGATCTATTAGTAAATAGTAAATACTATTCCAGAAACAAACAATGTTATAATTAATAATAGATCAACTGTACGCCCTTGATAATTGGCTAGGTTAAGTCGTGATATTTTCGTTAGTTTATATTCTGTCAAAACTCAGATGGTAGACCGCAGCTTAATTGTGGTAGACTGCTCGAAGCTAGGTAGACCGCACACTTAACCAGCACCACGAATTCACCTGATACAAACATAATCAATGTTGGTCCTTTAGTTACGAAATTATACGCCGTGTAAACTTATTTTCTGACCGCCCCTCGTATATATACTGTGTATATATATATATATATATATATATATATATATATATATATATATATATATATATATAGAACAATAGTTTATGTATATTTCTGTTGAATTAAGTAACTATTTCACGATTATCCTATATATTATCATTATTCCTCAAACACTTATTAGGAATTATGTGTTTGCTTTATTTTACAGTTATTAACATTGTTTTATTTTCTAGGGAGGTTGTACAATCTACAGGGTGTTCGAAAAGTCCCGTCACCTCCTACAAAATGTACATATTGCAATACCAATTTTATTTTTGTGTGATTAATTGTATTTATATATGTATTTTCATGCTAAGATCTTTTGTCGTGTGATCTCTCATTGTGGACATGGGGACTGCAAATTCTTGTGATCGTTTCCGAAGTGATTGTTTCGGTGAACGAGCCACCGATGCAATCACACCTTCACAGTGTTCTGCTCGCGTTGTTGATCTTCCCGACCGTGGTCTGTCCTTGATGGAGCCAGTTTTAAACAGCTTTTTCTCCCAGCGTAATGCCGTCTTGTTTGGTGGTGCAGCCTTATTGAATCTCGTGTTGAAATCATTCTGGATATCATGCATCGTTTTGCCAGTATGTGACCTTTCATGAACCCATGTGCTCATCACTATCCTTTCCTCCAGTGTAAGTGGACTGGTCTGCCATTGTTCACAACACTCTAATACCTGGAAAAGAAAAAAAATGTCAATGAATCACATATAAATTCAATTAATCACACAAAAATTCAATTGGTATTACAATATGTACATTTTGTAGGGGATGACGGGACTTTTTGAACACTTTGTAGAGGGTGAAATAGTTAAATTAAATGGAGTGAGAGTTGGCTTACTGGGTGAAAGTCAAAGATAGTATTTAATAGTGAAGATCTATGTGCAGGGTATCCCGAAAGTCTTGTTACACCGATGTATAATCTCGGAATATTAAATGATGTTTGGTTCCAACAGGATGGAGCACCTCCCCACTATTCCTTGAGGATTCGTGAATATTTAAATGAGGTGTTTCCTGATCGATGGATTGGGAGAGGGTCTGCATTAAAATGGCCTCCGAGAAGCCCAGATCTTTCGAGTTGTGACAATCCGTTATGGGGATTTATAAAGGAAAAGGTTTTTCAAAACGTTATGATTCCAATGACGGACTAAAGGAAGCCGCAAAGGATGCTTTTAAACTTGTAACACCTAAAATTATGAGTAGTATAACACACCGAACCTGGCGCAAAATCATTCTGTGCAGTGAGAACGATGGTTTGCATACAGATCCATTGGATACATGATAAACTTGCGTATAACTATGTATAAACTACAATGTTGTATAATTCTGTATAAAATAAAATGTCTCAGTGTTTTCTACTATATACTTTCATTATCATAGTTACAGAACACTGGAGTAACATTTACATAGGTGTAACAAGACATTCAGGACACACTGTAAGTTAGTTACAAACGGCATTCCTCAATGGTCGACATTGGGCCCCGACTTTTTTTTTATTATATACATAAACAATCCGAACATCGACTGTTTTACTAGAATCTCAAATTCGCGGAAGATACTAAAACTTTTGGTTGGGTAATTACAGATCGTGAAGGACTTTAAACTGATTTCAACAAAATAGCAAATTGGTCAGAGATGGTCAACGTCCAACGAAATGTAATATGGATGAGTATAAAGTTCTCCCTATAGGTTCACGAAAACAGTCTCTAAATACACCATGTCCGAGAAGGTTGATTGTCGTTTCAGTAGAAAAAATTTAATGGTAATTGTCACAAAAGGTTTGAAGTATGCAAAGCAATACATCATAGAGTCATGTGCTAAGGCAAATTATAATTATTAGGTTTCATTACAAGAAGATCTGGTTACAGATCAAAAGATATAATATTGTACCGTTATACAAATTACTCGTAGGATCTCATTTGGAGTACGCAGTTCAATTGTGGCCTCCATATGAGGCGTTGCAAATACTAGTGACGAACTCGACATGAGTGCAAAAATCCATTTTGTATACCATCATATTCTCCAAGATGTACTCTTTTAAGTGAACAATGACACATGATGGAGGTTCGTCGCTAGTCCTCGCAAAATTCAGTTCTTTTAAAGTGGGAAAACACCATGGACTTAGGGCAGATTGTGGGAGAATTCCGGGGATACTAGTGAAGAACTTGGTGTGTTTAGCATCTCTTGTGGAGTGCAGTCTAGTTATTATTATCATTGCAATAATCTACACCCACTTCCGATCAAAATGATACACCACATCAAAATCCATCAATTTTTGGCAAAGTTATGTTGATTTCTAATTTGCAAAACTTTCGAGTCCATTTACTCAAAACATAGTTTAAATAATGATTGGGGTTGTTTAACCTCCGCAACATCTAAGGTCATATGAGGGAGGAGACCTACAGCTTTACGTGGGAGCCGAACCACTGGTCGCTACATAATCTGGACGCGGAGGACGGTCTCCCATCCAACTACTACCCAGACCCAATGTCGCTTAACTTCCCTGATCAACGGGAAGCGGTGTTACGACATTGGCATTGGCTACGACGTAGCTCTATATGGATAAAGATACAGAAGTGTTGGAAAGTACAACGTAAATCAACAAAATTAATTTCAACCGTTAATAATAAATCATGCAAAAATTGGATTAAGGATTTATATTCACCCGAAATGAACGTTTAAGAGGTGAACTAATTCAAATATTTAAATATTAAACAACTTAAAGTTAAATACTACAAAAATTAAAAGAAATAACGGATTTTAAATATACGAAAAGAGGGTTTAAAGTTGAAACAAATACTGCGAAAACCTTTTCACGTATAAGACTATCGAAAATGGAATAATTTACTGGTTTCTCGTACATATCTTTTAATATACTTAAAGATAGATTGAACAAACATTTTAAAACTAAAAATAATAAGAGATAGTTTACATAGTTTTAGTGAAATTTAACATCGAAGAATTTGGCTATACTAAAAGAAAAATGCTTTTTTTTTTTACTTCCAGCAAAAAAAAACAAAAAAAAACAAAAATGCATCAGTGAAATAATCTTTTTTATTTTATATTTAATAATAAAAATGTTAAAAACTGCGTTAAAAAGGCATTGTGTAAATTAGGTTAATGTAGCGTAGCGTTTCATGCTATTTTTTATTGATATAATAAGTAACTAGATACACGAGATAGGCGTATGCATTGCGTGAAAGTACTCTAAAGCTTTTCTTTGAACTAACCTTTTTCATATTTTCTTACATTTCTTACACCTCCTTTGTCTGTCAAAAGTGCACACACCTTTTTCTTTTAAATTTTGAGGGTTTAAACAAATATGGACCTTTTCCGGTTTGTGTACCGTTTTTCATATAATTTATTTTTGAGAATATTTTTGTTAAAACTAACGAAAATATCACGACTTAACCTAACCAATTATCAAGGGCGTACAGTTGATCTATTTTAATTATAACATTGTTTGTTTCTGGAATAGTATTTACTATTTACTAATAAATCAACTGTACGCTCTTGATAATTGGTTAGGTTAAGTCGTGATATTTTCGTTAGTTTTAACAAAAATATTCTCAAAAATAAATTATATGAAAAACGGTACACAAACTGGAAAAGGTCCAATTTAAACAGCAAAACAATTTTTTTTTTCTTAAATTAAACATAAGTAGCTTAAAGTTGCCAGAGGTCGCGCATCGATCCTAATGTCACGCATTGAACTTAAAAAACCCCACAAATTGGCAACTTTACTCTGCGCTTACTTCCAAATTTGTCGTAATCAAATTTACCACATGAAATCCGACCAAATTTCCTGGAATTTTACTTTTATATTCTCGGGTTCCTGATAACTCAGTGGTCTCGCTGTTGGACTCTGGGAGGTAAGGTTCTGGGTTCGCTCCTGGCTGATGGTACATGGATTAAGTTGAGCCGGCAACACACCCTATCAGTACTAGGTTTCAGATGACATTTGGCTTTGGGGGCACATTCATACGACCAAGGTGGGGAAATGAGTGCCGGATGTTGCCTGTTTGTTTAACTCTTTAATTTAACTACCTTATACTTATTTCTGCCCATAATACAGTACATACAGAAATAAATGTACAATATATTTCACTGTTTCCGGATTCAAACCACTTTCCTTCAGATATCCATCACGTTTGATATACAGAGGGTTGACAAAAGTAAATAGACACCTTCAGTTTTCCCATAGTTTTTGATTTGATAATCGCTAAATAATAACAGATTTATTGAATCAATTTTTCCACTTGTTTTTGAGGACAATCATCGTGGTGTCTATTTACTTCTGTCAATCCTCTGTAAAGTAGTCTTCTTGCTACGCTACTCGGAGTTCTGGTTGTTTCACGAATTGAGGTCAGGTTTATATATTTTTTGTACATTAATATTTCATTAAATAAGTTTGTTTAAGATGAACATTTTATATTCGTATTTGAAAATTTTAAACTTTGAAGAAAATAACATGGCATTTTTTTTTTTAAACTACAGGGTGGCCCGTAAGTCCCAGCCGGTTATAATTAAAGCGAAAATTCATATACAGTAGCAGATTTTAAACAGAATTTTCAAAACATTAAAAAAAAAATGTTTTAAAATAATCAATAAATATTTCTAGACTTATTATAAACTTTTTACTTCGTTTAATTTTTTGGTATTTTTACTTTAATTATAACCGATTGGGACTTATGGCCCACCCTGTAAAACAACTAACATTAAATTTTTTTAAGAAAATAACCCTTATATAAAGGTTATTATTTAAAGAATTTCTTTCCTTATTAATATAATGTTAAAATTTTGTTTTTAAAAATAATATTTGTCTCAATATAAAGAAACTTAAATTTACATTAAAATTTTTTTCTTAAATAAATGATTTTTAATTCAAAATTTTATTTTACCAAATATGATTAAAATATTATGTGGTTTTAGGCACAAAGGCTTAAATAATATTTTGTACTCTAAAAAATTTCTTTTTGTGTGGCTCGTGGAAGAAAGAAAGCCATAGCTGCTGCACGTTTTACTTCAGTCTTTCTATTATGATCATTCTGAGATACTTGATATATATATATAACATCTGTACACTGGTTATAGCGTAACGATACTGCCTCGGTTGGGATCAGGGTTTTTTTACTTATTAGCTTCAATCAACTCTCAGCAAGAATATGTAATTTTAATAAACTCACTATATTTAATTTAATTACGTTAGGCCTATCTGTATCTGTATCAAACTAGAGTAGGCTATGTTAGTAGCATTTAGTAAATGGTAAAAAGGCTTAGGAACTAAACTCTGTTTTTTCTATAGTATATAAACGAGCCTCTTTCCAGTACGACATGTCGGTAATCCGGCAACTTGGTAGTCTGGTACTTTTCCATTGTTACATAGCTCGCAATAATACGGTAGTACCCTCTGATAGTCCTACACCTCGTAATAAGCTGATAAGGTAGGCCTCTATCCATTCGCACTTTACTTATCTTACTCCGGCAACACAACCTCCAATGGGGGAGACCCAAAGACTCCAGTGGGAGCAGCCAAAGACCGAAGCTCTTTCCAACCTTTTTAATTAAACTAATCTAAGTGTTCTGAAACAGATGAGCAGTAGCAACAGTGTTGCCTCTTGAGAATTATTGACTTAACAGGGTTGTACCAGTCATGCATACCGAGTTGTAAGGGGGAAACACTCGGTGGCCTGGAAAATTTACCACCAGAAGGATGTTTGCAAAAGTGAATTTAAATTGAAATTGAAATTCAAAACTTCTTCCGAAAAGAATAGAAGTGAAAGAGTTTTACAATTTTTTAATATTTGTTATGACATTAATATATTCACAGTAATCTCATCTGAATATGCCTTTGAAAGCATGAAAGCTTTTTAGACAAAATTAATGGCATTTAGGTTATTTATTACATAAATAAGTCGCGGGAGGTGGATTTTAGGAGGTAGTCAGTGCAACACTGCAAAACCGCAACACGCGAAATTCTCCAACATTGGATAAAACATTCTTACTAACTGTGACGCATATCTCGTGGTGAATTCAGTAAAGTAAATATCTTATGAATACGGACTTTTGTTACGTGCGAAGAAATTTTTGAGATGCAGTTAGAACATTTAATGCCATAAAATAAATATCGTAGGAGTAAGGAACTTATTTGGATTTCTAAATGCAAACATTGGATTAACATTGTATTAATATATTTGTCATATGGACTATAGTCTGCCAATAAACCTTTTCATTTTCATTTTCATTTCATTTTCATTTTCATATATGTAGTTATAACGCTTCGGTGGTATAGTGGTTAGGATCGCTAGCTCCGAATCCACTGACCCTGGGTTCAAATCCCGGTGGAGCCGGCGTACCAATTTCTATTCTATTTCTTCTGAGGAAGGCACCAGGAAACCACTCCAGTTACTACTTCTCGTGTATTTAACGACATCGTCGAAAGCCCGAGTGCTGTTTACAGTTTTACATAGGCACTTATAATGCAAAGTTTTCATAAATAATTGGCGGAATTTGTGGTTTGTATTTGGTATTTGGTATACCAAATACAAACTACAAATTCCGCCAATTCCCATATTTCTAGGGTCGACCTGACACACCCTGTATATATATACTGTACATAATTATTAAAAACACAATAACCGTGTGAAAATTAGATAAAACAAGTAAAATCCCCAAAAGTTAAAAAAGAAAAAACAAACCCGCGAAGCTTTTCGAAAGAACGTACTCTTTTCATTCAGGCAGCAAGCCTAAAATTCTTGCTGCCTGAATGAATAGAGTAAGTTCTCTTGGAAAGATTCTCGGTTTTTAGCGTTTTTATTTCTTTTAAGTTGGGGGATTATATATATATATATATATATATATATATATTTATATTATATACTCAGATCTGCTTTTTCCGTGCTCGCGTAAATAATTATTACGAGAACCCATCATCATCCAAAACTTCACCAATGCGCTTTCGATATATACATACATACATATCATACAGATGCAGACGAACTTTCCTCCACAAACGTATCATTGGTTACTGAGGTAGAAATTCACTAGGCCATTTAGGTAAGTGTAACCTAGTCGTATAGCGATTTATGTAACTGACTGTGTATAGTGCAGATAGTTCGTATTTTTAATTTCCGCTTAGAAACAAGCACAAACAATCTATATTTACCATCCAGTGAAAGTTTGGAGTTTCCTTTTCTATCGCGTTAAAAAATGTTAAAGTGTTTAGTCCATTTTTCTCATTCAAAAATTACATTAACAAATTCCTGATGTAATTTGGATTTACTTCTATTCATCTTACAATGTAATTTTTACTGAGTTTATTATTGAGTTTCAGTTTAATGATATTGTGTTTGATGTTTTTTATATATATATTTATTCATATATTGATAGTGAAGTTGGTTAATTCGATCAATTTAAAGTGGTTTTTTTGGTGCTTTTAACCAATTTTTTTTAGAGAACGACGGTTCAAAGAATCACTTTAAATAGTATTAATCAACACAACACAATATCACTAGTGCGCTGAACCTCTGGTCCACTCCGGAGAGGGCGATCGGTTACCTGCGTGCCGCCGGCTTGCTCGATCAGGGTGGGCTGATCGGCTAAACAACAACAACCATCTTTAATCATTACCAACTTCTTTAACTCTTCGTGAAACCATGTTATAATTACTCTTTCAACGACGTTTTCTCATTAAATTCGTTGAAATCGACACCGTTACTCAACCAGTTTAAAATGATATTCACTCAACCAAGTTTATGAGAGTAACTGATAGTTTAGTGTAAGGAAATAGTATAACTAAAAACGTAAGCTTGTTTTTTTAGTACCACTATGAGCAAATCTTTCTTGCAGTATCATATCCAACTGGACATTATAAGCATACCGCCTGAATAAAATGAAAACCGTAATAGTTCGACTGTATAAATATATTATAGCACATTTGAATCATTATACTTATGAACGTCAAAATTAATGATTCCAACAAAAACTGATAAATTGTCGTATCATATCAAAACAAAGTCCGTCCAAATTATAAAATCATTTGAAAACTTTTAAAAAAATTTTTTTAATTATTATATAGAACCTAATATCAGCCGAATTATATTTACATTAATATATTAAATTATTACTTGGATATATTTACGCTATATGATTTTTATAACAGAAGGATAACTAAATTATTTTTACACTTACACATATACAAAAGGTTGTCGAAAGTAAATAGACACCATGATGATCGTCTCTAAGAACAAATGTCATAGCTCATCAGCAGAATGCCAGAACGTGTGTCAGTTTTACGTAATGGAAAGGGGACAGCAATATAGTGATTCAACGAATCTGTTGTTATTTAATAACATTTATTATCAAATCAAAAACTAAGGAAAGCCTCTGTACATATATACAGTATATAATACTCAACCAGGCTGAGTTTATAATGACATAACCACTTTCTCAAGAAGCCTAGTAATACCTCGAAAGTTTTGATTCAAATACCATAACCAAGTTGGTCAATATGACCAACTTTGGCCGAATTTTAACCACCTTTCATTTTCTGTGTGTTTCTATTTACGTTTTTATTTTTAATTTTTAACCATGTTTTTTTATTATTATTAATTATATTTATTAATTATATTTAATTACATTAATTATATTTAAAATAGAATCCTTAGCGATAAATTCAAAATTTCAATTGTTACAAATTCAGAACTCAAACAGAACTCAGATCACATACAGTGGTGACTGTGAGTCAGAATTCCAACCTGTAAGTGTTGGTATCGTTTAGGGATTATTCCCTGGCTTCGTGTTTGCAGAATTAATGATATCACACACATTTTAGGAAGTACCAATGTTCTCTTATGATGACACCGTTAAATATAATACCTGAACAATACTGTCATTCACTGTAATATTCTTTTAAAAATACTAAATACATCGTGTAATATTAAAATTTATCAAAACTTCTAAGACCAAGTATGTGGTTTTATAACTACCAAACCTGCATTGCTAATTATGGTCTATCTAAATGGCTTTCAAAGAAGCCGTCGTTTCTTGTTGGCAACATTTCTAATGTCCATATGAAGAATTCGGATGTTTGTTTGGGATAAAGTAGGTATATGCCAGTCTCACTAACAAGATTATGGTTAGTTTGGTGTTGTCTCTCTTTTCATCATGGTTCCTGTTGAGAAAACTTCGTCCTATTTGGAAGAGTTTCTTTTAGATAATGAGATTCCTTTGGCCCCGTCCATCCCTCTTTTTCTAACACTAATTCGTTTATGTTTGACCCACTCCTTTTTTACATTTAATAATTTACTTTTCCGTCAAAAAGACGGTTTTAGTATGAGTTCCCCTTTTTCTGCTACGTTAAGAAAATATTTATGGAACTCTTCGAAAATGAAGTTGCTTTCCGAAATCTTTACCTCAAACATTGCCTGGTACCGTTATGTTGACGACGATGGTTTTGTTTTGCTTCCGTTAAATATAGATCCCAGTCATAAACTTGATAGACTAAACGTTTTTCACCTTCTATTAATACTGCAGCCTCGATCCCAATTACAGACACTCGCTACCAACAACATATGCCACAACCAAAACCAAACTCATTTTTCTTTGATCTAGTCCTATCATACGATATCTCTCAAGCAATAAAAAATCTAAAAGATAAAGATTCTGACATCAATACCATCCCGGTAAAAATATACAAATTAGTATCCGGTGAAACTGCAATCCCACTCAGTAAACTAATGAATAATTCAGTAACACTAAGTATATTCCCTGACAGTCTAAAGCAGTGATGCACAAACCCTGGCCCGCGGGCCAAATGTGTCCCCCACGGGTCTTTTCAGTGGCCCCACGGGTCTTTTCAATTCAATGAAAAAGTTAGAATATAAAAGTGACCCAATTTATGACTTAGATGGAAAGTAAGTAGGCTAATACATTTAGTTATTTTCTTCGCTTGGCCCTCACATCAAAAAAGTTTGTGCACCACTGGTCTAAAGGAAGCCAGAGTAGGCCCTGTATTTAAGCCTGGAAACCCAAACTCTCCATCCAGTTATCACCTCATTTCCGTGTTGCCAACTTTAAGTAAAGTATTTGAAAACATTTGTATACAATAAACTTACTAAGTTCTTAATCAAATACGATATTTTTAACTAAAACACAATTTTGGTTTAGAGGTGGCTGTACAACGGAAGATGCCATAAACATACTATCATACTAGAAAATGTGTATCAGAACTTAAACAGCAAAAACCATACACACTGCCTTGATCTTCCTCAACTTGTCAAAAGCATTTCATATACTTTCGCTTGAAATCTTATTAAACACACTTCACGTATATGGCGTAAGAGGAAATATCCTCGGTTGGTTTAAATTATATCTATCAAATCGTCATCAGTACATCAGGCTAAAAGATAATTTATCCGACAAGGCGGTGTTAACTAGTAGAGTCCCACAGGGATCTCTCCTTGGCCCATTACTATTTCTAATTCAAAGATTTTCATCTCTCAACCACATTAAATTGCGTACAATACAAAGAAGATACCACACTTACTTCTTCCCATCACAACACTAACTTTCTGATTAATGAAACGAACAGGCACTTGTAAAATGTGTATAAATGGATGAGTGTTAATAAAGATTTATTGAACCTGACAAAGTCATCCTATATGATTATTATCACAAAACATATTGATACAAACTGTCAAATAAAAATTAGGAATGGTACTCTTGCAAGGGCGGATGAAGTTAAAGTATTTGGTATTAATTTAGACAAAAACTAAATTCCAAAAATCATATACAACATTTCAAATCGCAAAAATGTCTGCGAACTCTCTCAAATAATGATAAACAAAAACACACTTATCCAAAGTTTAAAGAGTTAAATATTTTAAAACTAAATGATTATATACAAATTCAGTGTTGCAGTCAATATGTTCAAAGTTATCAATGAAAATCAACATACAGTACATCATCCATTCAAAGAGCAATCACACCCCCACCTCCATCAAATATACAAACATTATAACACCAGACTGCCCAGTGATTTTATATTAACTATACAATAGAAACTGCGAGAAATGTACTCTCTTTCAAAGGAACAGATGTATGGCATGGAATTCCTATGCATATCAGTCAGGCTTCATCACTAAATGTAATATGTACATTATAAGTTCACTACTGCCATTTTTACCATCGTAATGAAGTTCCCATTTTATAATCAACTATTTAAAATATACAAATTTCATTAAACACTTTCAATTTCGTAATTTATTCTTTATAAATTTTTTATTAAGCATTACATTTATTTAATTTAATTTAAAATTATGTAACATCTTGTAAACTCTATATTGTATTTATTATTATTATTATTATTATTATTATTATTATTATTATTATTTGTTATCAGTGTTAGTATTACTTGCCACTTTCACTTTATTATATAATAAATTAACTAAATGCCATTGAATTTTGCCTAAAAAGCCTCCATGATTCCAACGGCATATTCAAATGAGTGTTGTGAATATATTATTAGCGTCATATGAAATATTAAAAAATTGTGAAACTTTCGTTATTTGTATTTCTTTCTAAATAACGATTTTTTAAATTTTTAATTAAATTTTGAATTAAGTTTACGAATTGAAACATAATTCAACGTTCTCTTTCCTTGATGTTCAAATTATTACGACTCGTAACGATAGACCTGCTTTTACGGTTTTTTTGAAGAGCCACTCATTGTTTACGTCCAATGTTTACAGTATGTTTGGTTTTCTTCCCATAATCTATCTAAAGGGTATTCTTATGAGAATATTCCTACGTGCCTTTAGTATTTGTAACTCTACCTATCTAGATTTCGAATTTCAGTATATTAAGAGTGCTTTCGCAAAAATATGGGATATTCCCCTATTTTTATTGACAAGGTCTTACGAGCTGCCCGAAAAAAAGGTTTATAGTAATACTACCAAGAATAATACTTTTCGGGATACCTTGGTGAGCCTCTTTAATGCACAATCGCTGCGAGACGCCGTTCCCCCTCAACTTAGTATAATACTCACAGATTTCCTATTATACTCGTGGCCTTTTCTAAAAAAAAATCAGTTATCTGATCCTTTGTCTAATTCCGGTGTATATAATATTCCATGTAGAGGCTGTTCCACGAGCTATATCAGCGAAACTATCAACTTCAAAAGACGCCTTTATCAACAAAATAAATGTTGATAAAGGCGTCAAAAAAGCATGTAAGCATGCTTTAGACCAGGGATTCCCAAAGTGGTCTGTACAGACCCCCAGGGGTCTGTAGGAAGCTTCCAGAGGGTCTCTAAGCTTTTGGAAAAATAGTAACATTAACTATATTAAAATAAATTTCCATTTCACACTAGACATTTGGTAAGTGTTTATTAAACTGGTTTAATGAGCGTAGAATGTTTAATTTTACATTAATTTAAAAGCTATCTATGTTTATGAAATATACTATAGTTTGTAACTGAATTCATAATTTTTTTTGTGGGGGGTCTATGTCCGTACGGAATTAATATTTAGGGGTCCTTGGTGGTAAAAGTTTGGGAGCCCCTGCTTTAGACAATGAACGATAAACGAAAACTCGTTGATTCTTTTATTATAAAAAATGTAGATAATTTTAATTTAAGACTTGTGACTTTTTCACTCAATTTTATGACCAATTTCTGGCTCTTAAAGTTTAGCTTTCGCAGGTTTTACGTCGGTTTGAATTGCTTGATGTCAATGGTGGTTTTTGTATACTTTTTAGATTGTCCCTTTCACCTGAAGCCCTGAAGGTAGTGAAGGAACCTGCCTGGAAACTGGAAGAAGAGAACAAAACCAAATGTTTTCATGTATTTTATATCGAAATATAATAGTGGTTTCAGCGTGGCCCTTCAGGTGCTTCACTTTCTGCTCGTCGACCATCCATCCTCTTCGTTTTAAAGGGGTAGAAATTTGTGTATTAGTCAGATTCACTATATGAATATTCATCAGTGAAGATATCAACGTGCGTAATCGTATCAAGAATTATAAACTGAAGAAAATCAGATCCCCCATTATACGAAGAAGAGACAATATCCTCCAAATCCAGGATTGGAATCAGCAGCGTCCACTAGATCATTCTCCATTCTATGACCAAACGTCCGAGTCTTCTTCCGAATTCGAAATTAGGACAATCAGCGTCTACTGGATCCAGTTTGTGATTGCTGAAATGCTTCACACCAGTTACAAACACGGTAAGCAGTAATCCGCATGACGAAACGTTGTCCATATTCCTGAGGTCTGGACATTTATATTTAATTAATAATAATAATAATAATAATAACTTTCCTAAAGTTAAACATCATTATATCTATTAATTTCTTATAAAAACATTCTAATTAAATATAATTTTAATATAAACAAAACATTCTAATTTTTAATTAGACATTACTACAAGACTCAAATAATGGTGCATAATTAATAGGTATTAAATCCAAAATTCATTATAAAATATAAAACAAATTTCTATTATTAATTCTTTTAAATTTTTGTCATTATTTTTTGTAAAATTTCCAACAGTCGCTCGCAATCATTTAAATTTAAAATATGAATTAAAATTACTTAATTCTTATCCACTACAATAATTGTTAAAATTTGGGAAATAAATTGTTCAACTGTAAGTGGATTACGGATGTTTTGCAAATGTTCGAAATGCAGTGTTGATAATGCCATTAATTATATTAAAAGCAAAATATAAAAATGTGGCCTACTGTATATGGTTCTTTCAAACATGTAGTTAATGAATGTTCTCAGTATACAAAATACTGTATTTATACAGTAAATCTAGCTTAGAAGATATTAAAATAAGAAAATCCAGACGTGTGACGTATGCAGTTCTTTTAACCATATACAGGGTGATTCATAAGTCAGGTTACATAGGGCTTTTCTGTTTCTTTGCAGGTAAATGAGTTATGAGATGTTATCGAAGGAGGAGTGCATTGATGTGATATTCCTAGCTGGCTGCACAAGTGCATTGCCGTTATCGAACATGTGATGTGACTATTCCCCTGTATCATTACATAATACAGTATTTCCCTATGTAACCTGACTTTTGAATCACCCTGTAGTTAATTAACCATGTAGTTAATAAGGAATGGCCTATGTTCGCTGAATATCTATACAATGAATCGGTCAAGGAAGACAAACGTAAGGGTCATTTTGACTTTGAGAGAAGTAAGAAGGAAGAGAGGGAGAATGTTGGAAATAAGAAACAAAAGAATGTTGATATACGCACAGAAGACAGTCAAATGGAAGAATGTACGATAATAACTATGACAGAAATGATAGGCCTAATATATTTTATGACAATCAATTCAGAAATGAAAAATTCTATGATGACAAACAATGATGATATGGAAAAGACCATATCGCAGGAGAGAACACTTATATAATGACGGATTTTATGATGATCGACCCACTGATACGGAAGAATTTGAAAGAAGCGATTATGTCTATGAAAGACGATAACATCGGTCATAGACATGGCGTATCCCACGAGAACATAATATTGAGAATTATGAAATGAAATGTAATTATAATATTCAATGTATTGTCCCAAATGTGGACCAGTAATTAGGTGTCATTAAGTCTTTTGAATACACCTCTCTCTCTCTCTCTCTCTCTCTCTCTCTCTCTCTCTCAGACAAATTATAAGATACGTACACGAAATATTTATGAAATTTATGAAAATTGTGAAATTTGTGCTCAGAAGAAAGAAAATGAGCAAAAGGAAATTGAAAATATCAAGAGAAAAGTTAACAAGAAGTATGATTTAGTTTTCTGTGAGAAGAAAGAAGAGTTGGTTGTGCTCGACAGAGGTTTTGATTGTGAATTAGGTGTCGTAGAGATTTTTTATTACGCACTTATGCACGATTCATATGTGGTAATTCAAACCCGGATCTAGTTAAGTTATCCCGTGCACTGATGTCTTCGTGCACCAGGATAATTCTCAAATTATAAAGAGAGAAAAAAAATCCTTGCGTGGACAAAAATAAGATTACGAGTTTTGTGCGGACGAAAATGGATATTTTGAGGATTTGTATTCAAAATACAAACGCTTTAGATTGAATTGTAGGAAAAGAAGGAAAACAACACAATTTTAGAACATAGGTAATGTCCCTGTAAAACTACAATATCATGATTTAACTACTACTTGTTAAGAATTGCGATGTTTTTATAGCTTTCATATTTTTGCTTTATATCTTTTTCATTAAAAATAACGATACTAGTAAGCATAACAGACGGCGCAGACATGGATTTGAAGTTGACCATGACAATAACGTTACCCAAATGACATGTTCTCTGGGACACGTACCTTTAAATCTTACGGAATTCAGGTACAGATATGTTAAAATTAAATTTGTAATTTTAATATTCAATAACAGTAGATTACAGTAAGGAATGGTAAAATTGTAATGATAAATGGTAAAACTGTAATGATAAATGGTAAAATTGTAATGATAAATGGTAAAACTGTAATGATAAATGGTAAAATTGTAATGATAAATGGTAAAATGGTAAAATTAACTCATATTTGTGAATTACCACTATAGATAAGGGTTTCATGTAAACAACTTAGTGTAGATAGGTTCGAGACCGCATGAAGAGTCAACAGAAAGTGAAGATTTTCTTATTTCAAAAAATAATTTCAATCTCAATATATTCCAAACTATTCCCACTTATGATAATTTAATGATTAATAATTATTAATTTAAACTAATAATAATAATTCAAAATAATACTAAATAATAACTAAATTAAGATAAACCAATTATTAAAAAACATTTAATATTAAAAAAAAAAGGAAATGATCATGACGTAATGATGACGTAACATTGTGACGTCACCAATACTATTTACATCCGTTCTTACCAGTTTATAAGGTTCTATTTATTTTCTTACATTTATTTTCTTACATCTTTTTTTTACATTTATTTTCAGTAATTGAATATTTTGAAAATTTTTAAGCTTTAAAATTATAATTCATAATTATAATTTACAATACAAACAACCGAAAATATTTTTTTTATTCAGAAAAAATAATATAATTGACAGAAACTCGCAATCTTTTTCGTAATTTTTCTGTATAATTTAGATATTTGATATGGCATTAATATATTCACAGTATTCTAATTTGAATATGCCGCTCGAAGCATAAAAGCTTTTAAGGTAAAATTAATGTGACACGACTTTTTTTATTACATTACAGAAGTGATTAAAGCGAGTAATAATAATAATAATAATAATAATAATAACAATAATAATAATAATAATAATAAGGTAAGAATTTACAAAAGTAGTGATTGATTATTTTAAACAGCTTCACAAATATTTGCTAACCACAATGTCTCGATCTTCCCGGACGTAACAAGACGTGCTTAATACACTCTAATGCAGATAATTAAAAAATCAGCCAACCCGATTATTTATCCAAGCTATTCATCAGTCCTAAGTTATGGAATTCATGGTGGAGCTCCACTTAACTTCGACATTACTATTTTTCATTATAGGATAAGGATAGTATTAATTCTTATTATAGGATAAGGATTGTATTAATTCTTATTATAGGATAAGGATTGTATTAATCCTTATTATAGGATAAGAATTATAGGATAAGGATTCATAGCCAATAAGGATTGGATTAATCCTTAGGATTTGAATTTTTACTGTATTTTATTGTCAGTTTGTATTATTAATATTTGTCATATGGATAATGGTCTGCCAATAAACATTTTAATTTTCATTCCACTTATATAATTTTAAATAAAATGATTAACTGTCTATTTAGTAGAAAATAAATGATGCTTGATGATTTTTTTAGGATGAATTATGAAAATAAAGGTGTTTAATTAAATTAGCATATTTTAGCTAGTTAATTATAAAATGGGTACTTCTTTACTATGACAATAACGGCATTAGTGACCTTATACGAGGGCCACTCAATATATTTTAACCCACTTTTTTTTTTTCTTTCCAAGTTTCCTTGTAAGTTCCAGAAATTTTGTACACAAGTAGTTACATACCTTTTTTACAAGTTTTTATTTTTCCACACAGTCTCCGTCCTTTTCTACGGCTTTCCTCTACCTCGAAACAAGGACCTTTATTCCTTGCTGGTAAAAGTCCGCTGGGTTCCGCTGGAGCCACCTCTTAATTAACCTCCTCAACAACCTCATCGTCACTCTGAAACTTTCTTCCACGAATAGTATCCTTCATTGGCTCAAACAAATGGAAGTCTGAAGGTGCCAGATCCGGGCTGTATGGAGGGTGGGGTAACACAGTCGAGCGCATTTTTGTGATGGCCTCTCTTGTTTGCAAACTGTTGTGTGGTGTTGCGTTATTGTGCAAAAGAAGGACGTCTTCCAGTTTTCTCTCTGGTCGAACTCGCTTTATACGTCTCTGGAGTCTCTGAAGGGTAGCAATACATGCCTCTGAGTTGATTGTTTGTCCTTTCTTCATAATGTCCACCAGAATCACCCCTTTCATGTCACAGAATATGATGGCCATAACGTTTCCTGCAGAGAGAGCCATTTTGAACTTTTTCTTGCGTGGGAAGTCTGCGTGATGCCACTCCATGGATTGGCGTTTTGTTTCATGTTCAAAGCGGTGTACCCAAGTCTCATCCCCAGTCACACTTCGTAAAAGGAAATCATCCCCTTCTGTCTCGTATCTTCTGTCAACGACTCGGAAGCAATTTCTTTTCTTTGGGCTTTGTGATCTTCAGTCAGTTGGCGAGGAACAAACCGTGAACACACTTTTGAGTATCCCAGTTGCTGAATTATCGTATTCACACTTCCTTCACTAATTCCTAACTCCAGTGATCGCTCCTTGTATGTGACGCGCCGATTTCATCGAATGATGCTGTTAGCACGTTGCACAGTGTGAGATGTGACAGCCGATGCCGTGCGACCGCTGCGTGGCTCATCATCGAATTTGGTTCTCCCTCTCTCCGATGATCTCACACGTTTAGACCAGCGTCCAACTGTGCTTCGATCAACAACAGCATTTCCGTAAACGTTTTGTAGACGTTTGCGAATACTTCCAACGTTTTCCTTCTCTGCGGTTAAGAACTCGATAACAGCTCTCTGTTTACAACGCACATCACTGTCAGACGCCATTTTCGAAACTGCGTCAACCATCGGTTTTATACAAGGGCATTTAAAAGCGGTTTTATACAAGGAAGGGAGGTTCAAACTGGAAAAATTCGGTTATGTGAAGCGCAGAAAGTTCAAACTTACGGCCCAAAAGACATTTCAGCCCCATGGCCTATTATTTAGCTAAGAAAAAAGGGTGGGGCAAAATATATTGAGTGCCCCTAGTACATCAGGAGGAGCTAATAAAGTACTTCTTTAGTGATGTGCTAAATACATTTAGTGATGAAGCCTATCTGATATTTATGGGAATAGCATTCCAAACATCTGCTCCTTTGAAAGAGAATGCATTTCCTGCAGTTTCCATTGTATAGTTTGGGTTGCGTATAAAATCTGTGAACAGTCTATAGTGTTATAATTATAATGAATTTGAGAGGGGGTGATTGCTCTTTGAATGGGGATGATGTACGTTGAATTTTGTTGATAACTTTGGACATACTGACAGTAACATTGAGTTTGTATAAGTCATTAAATCTTAAAATATTTATCTCTTTGAACATTGTGGAAGTGTGACTTTCTTTGTTATCATTATTTGAGAGGGTTCGCAGATATTTTTATGAATCACTTCCAGGGAATGTTTTATACATTTATCTGAGCTAACCCATGTTGTAATTCAATATAAAAAATGTGGATGGATGAAGGAATGACACAGGGATAGAAGTGCGTTTCGAGGAACAGTTCTTTTTGCTTAAATATTATGACTCTTGATATTTTGGATTTGATATGTTGTACATGACTTTTGAAATTTAGTTTTTCGCTAAATTAATGCCAACCACTTTAACTTCGTTCATCCTTGGTAGTGTTACCAATGTTTATTTGATAGTTTGTATTTATATGTTTTGTGGCAATAATCATATCAGATCACTTTGTTAGTTTCAGTGAAACTTTATTAGCACGCATCCATTTACACGTGCAGTCGTACGTACAGTGAGACTAGAATTTTCATCGAGATTATAAATGGTCAATCAAAGAATAGTTATGATGATTAATTTGTCTTAATCATGAACAGGTACTGTTGATGACTCAGCTTTCATTTTATATATATATATATATATATATATATAATATATATATATTACTAAAGCCCATGCGAAAGAGTATATAACAAAACTCTCTCATTGTATTAACGTTTCATGGCCGAGTCAGTGACGCGGCGGCTCACAAATTTCCAATAAAAAGTGATATAGATTTGAACCCCACCGAAATAAAGTAAATTTATTTCTAATGTATTTAACTTTAAAACTTACGATGCTGTTAGTATGTTGTTCTTGATTAACATAAAAATAATATGAATCTAATTACACACGGTTAATAAAAATAAACTGAAATTGAACTTAGCCGAAATTCCCTCCAATAGATGGCGCCACCCTCTTCGATAAATTATTTTCAAGGAGTCAGTTCAATGAAAAGTATTTCATGAAACATCGAAGTTTGATGAAAATATATTCGTCGACTGATATTCGTCAAGTGAGGTCACTTGCGCGATGAAAGAATTTTCAACATCATGAAAATTCTAGTCTCAATGTGCTCTAATTGCCTGTTCGTTTCATTTATCAAAAGGTCTTTAATTATGATGGGAAGAAGTAGGTGTGGTATCGTTTGCATTGTACTCAATATAATGTCGTTAGATGTGAAAATCGTTAAGGTGAATTAGAAATAGTAATGGCCCAAAAATAGATCCTTGTGGTATCCGGCCAGTTCGCATCGGCTTGTCGGATAAATATCTTTTAATATGATGTATTGATGACGATTTGTCAGATACGATGTGAACCAATCGAGGATATTTTCTCTTATTCGTATATGTGAAGGTTATTCATGAATATTTCATGCGAAAGTGTATCAAATGCTTTTGACTTGACAAGTCGAGGAGACATTTATAATAGCATGTTTATGGCATTTTCTGTTGTACACCCACCTCTAAACCCAACTGTTTAGATTTGACTAAGATTTGACTAAGATTTGACTAAGAATTAGTAAGTTTATTGTATACGAGATTTCAAATACCTTAATTAAAGTTAGCGATACGGAATGAGGTGATAATTGGATGGAGTGTTTGGGTTTCCTGACTTAAATACAGGACATACTCTGGTTTCATTTAGACTGTCAGTTAATATATTTAGTTTTACTGAATCATTCATTAGTTTTCTGAGTGGGAATGTAATTTCAGCCGATACAAATTTGCATAATTTACTGTGGTCGTATCGATGTTAGAAATTTTATTTCAGAATTTTGTTGCGAAAGATATTGTTCGATAGGATTGGATCAAAGAAAATGAGTTTGAAGTGGGTTTGTAAGTGTATTGTTGGTAGTGTTAGTATTTGGAATCAAGGCTGCAGTTTTGAAGCCGATACTTGCAAAGAAACTGTTTAATAAATTGGCTATGTCTTTAGAATCACTGTAAGAATTTCCGCCTTGTGTGAGGGAAAGAAGGGATTTATTTTCACTTTTTGTATTAATTAAATCCTTTAGAGTGTTCCGTAGCATTTTGGAATGGGATTTTTATTCAGCAATTTTAAACAATAGTGACCCTCTATCGTTTTTTTTTTATGACTGCATTAAGTCTGTTACAGTAGGGTTTTTTATGTCTGTCAATAATACTCCTAACATCACTTAATTTAAAAAGAGCATGTTTTTGTTTAATACTCACAATGAGTGCTTAATTGGTTGTTGTATTTAGTTTTAGATATTACTTTTGATTTAAGAGGAAAGTTTATGTTGGATATATCCATTTGTGTGATTCAGATTACTTGAAATTTTGTTCCCAATGTCATGGCTATTTTCGGTTATTCCAGTCCAGTTAGAAGCTGTAGTTTCTTTATGGAATTTTAGTTTATTATTATAGCTGTAGGATCTATAGTCAACTTTTATTTTCCTGTGCAAAGAAAAGGTGATTAGCATGGGTATGCAGACAAGTGATCTGTGATATAATAACTGATATTTTATAATTATACCTGA